>JAXGGT010000169.1:9915061-9944464 GCA_035583425.1 Marsdenia floribunda | reverse complement strand
TTGTGAATTGTAATAGTCGAATCAATTACTCAACTTTCTCTAATCATATTTAGTGATAGAAACGTATTGCTACAACACAATTCATTTAGAAAAACATCAACGAATTAGTAATCTCATATATATTAATTGATTAGTAAGAACAAATGCGACTAAATAAAGGTCTATGACAAAAGTAACATTACATTTGTATTAAACTTACAATGGATTCCTTTGTACCTTAGGAATCCACATGGATAATTTACAATTGATTTGTAAAGGTCTATTATTTAAAGTTGGGATTTATGATGGATTTTAATTGGATTAAAATAATTTAATTAGTAATATTTTGCAAATTTATTACTAATTTGATGGTATATATAGTAATAATTTAACAAGGCACCATAAATTAAATTTTAATAAATATTGTATATGTCTCACATATCAGGAGAATGTATATAATTGTTGGGGATTTGTTGCAATTTGTTTGGATTTTTTGTGGTAGATATTTCTCAAGTCTATAACAAATTTGTGCAAATTCAAAGCTAATGTTTATATAGAATTTCTCTTTTTCTAACCCCGCCCCCCCCCCCCCCCCCACATTATTATTTTATTATCTTATATTAATGAATACCGCTCATTAATCAATCCTTAATCAAAAAACAATTCTAGCATATTAGCTTAAGTTTTGACTAAAATAGCTCCCTTTTCTAAGAAAACTTTGTCAATGGCCTTAATTTTTAAACTGTGTATATAATTAGTCTTATTGCACATGAAAAGTGCGTTATAGATTTTATAACACAGATTATAAAATTTATGATAAAAATAAATAACTTTATATGATGAGTTGTGCTATATAAGTTTATATTATAACTTATTATAATATTTTTAAAATGTTAATAGTTCTGACGTGGTTTAATGAATTGAGACAAAAGAGTTTGATTTTGAACAGTTTTGATGTAGTTCAATGAATCGAGACCAAAGAGTTGGGTTTTGGATAGACACTTTCTATTGAAAAGAGAAAAAAGATATATAATTTTATATTATTTGAAAGTGTTCCATATCATTTTCACGTTTATAAATATTCTTGAGATTAAATTAATTATTGTAAGATTAAAAGTAAAAATATAGATCTCTTCAATTCTGAAAATTATCAAACACTTTGCTAGTTTCTTCACTGTATCCTAAAGACATATTGTATGTGATAAATATTACTTTTAAAAAAAATAACATTGTTACACACATTGAAGTCTGTTGTATTTATTTTGTTATTCTTTTACTTTAACCCTAATATTTATAACACATATAGTCTTTGCTATATGAACTTATATTGCAAATAATGTATGTGATATAAATGGAAATCAAAATATATGGATATAATATTATGAAGTAAGAATGCTCAAATAAACTTCACTCTAAACCAAAAGACCCAACTTAGCTAAACACAGACAGAAAAATTTAGTAAACATAGCTTTATCAAAAAAAAAAAAAAAAAAAATTAAAAGAAAGACAATGATATATATATATATAATAAACTATACAAAAGAATAGTTTTAAAAAATAGTAAGTAAAAGTCTCATTTTGATTTTTTTTTTTTTTTTTTATTGAATGAAAATGTATTTAGCATTGTTGTTATTTTTAATGTTCACTTATCTGATAAAAAGTAATATATTTTGTATATTTAAAAATTATAAATATAAAAATAAGATGTCTTTATTGCTTTATTTTGTTTACTTTATTCACTCATTAGGTTTAGGTCATGATTTTAATAACTAGATAAGAAATTAAATAGGTCAATTTGTTGATTTTTTTCTTTTTTTTTTTTTGTCTAACATATTTCGAATTCATAATCTTTCAAATCAATTGACGAATTTAAATGAAAATGATTTAGTGATAATTCTTTTAATGCTATATGCATGTTCAAACTCAATTAGGATTTTTAAAAACTTAGTTAGTTTAGTATCTATGTAATTAATTTTTCATTATTTTGTTTTAAATTTTTTCTTTTTATTCCTATATTATTTTTAGGTGATTATTTTAGTCCTTTTTTATAACTAATTTTTTATTATATTTTAACTAAAGTTAAAAACTGTTTAAAGAAAAGGAAGATGGATAGATTTGGTCTCCAATATTTATGTCTTTGGTGTAGTTGGTTCCTTTTTTTTTATTATTATTATTTTGTTAATAGATTCCCCAAAAATTTTGATCGGGTGTATTTGATCCCTCTTTACAAATTCAAAAAATTTAGGTAGGTCAACAAATATTTGACCAAACTTTAAAGGGTAAATTTGTCTTTTTACAACAAAAAGAGATTTCTTTCTTCTTCTTTCACCTCGCCCATTTTTTCTTCCTCTGAAAAAAAGGTTCAGTCTTTGTTAAATTCGCTGTTATATAAAATGATGAAAATAAATCAAAATACTATTATGATGATTTCATTGTTGGAGTGATTGAATGCTTTGGATGTTCATTATTCTCAGTATAAAGAGTAGATAAATTCCAGGCTATACAACTTATCTGCTTTTTGAAATTCTCCTACTTGCTATTGAATAATCAGATTACTGAAGATTTTTCATTCTTGCCAAGAGTGTTACCATATAAATTTTGGGTTTCAATCTTCGTTTTTTGATTCAAGGAAATCAATTTATGTAAAAGTTAATTTTGTCTAGTAGACGATGAGAGAACCTGTATCCCTTTTTTGAATTTAATTGTGGTTTGAATCTCTAGGTCAATTGAGTTGATGAGTGATGGTTTAGAGAATGAGTTTATTATGTTAACGAGAATTTCCTCTATACTCACTCACAACTCTGCCTCCAGCAGAACAAGGATCCATCTCCACCAAATTCATCTTCGTCCTTAATTGCTACCATAGGCACATCATATTTCTTCATATTTGAACACCGTTGATTCTGACTGTGTGAATAGAGAGGTTGAAAATTTGACACCCTCTAAATTTAATAAAGATTGAACTTTTTCTTAGAGGAAGAAGAAAATCGAGTTTCAAGCGGTGGAAGAAGAAGAAGAAAGATGAAAAAGAAGAAATCTTGTTCTTTTTTTTTTTTTTTAAATTTGTAAAAAGACAATTTTACCCTTCAAAATTTGGTCAAACATTTGTTGACCTACTCAAAATTTTTGAATTTGCAAAAAAGAACCAAATACACCTAACTAAAATTTTTAGGGTCCTATTAACCAAATAATAAAGAAAAGGGACCAACACACAAAAAACATAAATATTGGCGACTAAATCTACCAATCTTCCGAAAAGAAAATTTACAACTCGTTGTAAAGTTTTAACTTGATTAAAAAAAAAAAAAAACTAAAATATGATAAAAGGGACCGTAAAGGTAAAAAAAAAAAAAGAAAAAAAGAAAAAGAGTATGGAAAGCAAAGACAGACTGAAAAATATTAAAAATAAAAAGTGAAAAATTAATAAAATAGAGATTAAATCGAAGAATTTTCTTTTTTAGAAAATTAAGTCATTAATTGATATAAGATTAATTGCTTAGGTTGGATATACTCTGCCATAGTTAGTCGAGTAATAAGAGATCATTTAGGTAAGGTAATTCCATCTTTGTTCAAATCGTGTACATCAAGTAACAATAATTACCATATATTTTAAAACTTTAGCATTTTTTGTAGGTCTTTTTGTTTGTTTTGTTTTTTGGTTTTTGTTTTTTTCACAACAATCCTCTTACTATAACAACATCGAAGTTGAAAGTCACTGCCTATAACTAAGTGCAGTATATATAGCTTCATTTCTCAGCATTTATCCATTTCTAGAACATTTATTTGGTTTTGTTGTAATGTTAACATCTCCACATTGTTAACAATAGCAAAGAGCACCAACAACCCTTGGTTTAAGGAAAAGGAGTTTAGTTTCTCAAGTTTCAATTTTATGTATAAATGTAAATGAATATTAGGGAGAACTTTCTACCAAAATGGAATCAGATACGATTTGATTCCAAATTAATTGGAGCCTAAAGTGATTACTGGATATCTTGAGGTTTAAAAGAAAAGAAAAGAAAAAAAAAAAAAAAGATGTTAGGGAGAGCTTTCCCACCAAAAATGAATTAGAAGCGACTCTAATTTAAATTAGTCAAAGCCCAAAGTGATTACCGAATACGGGAAGTTAAAAAAAAAGAAAAACAATAACCACTACAAAAAAAAGTTATTAGAATGCTCTTAGGCACCTCAATAGATTATCTATTAGGGTGTTCCGTATTTTGATGCACCTTATATAAATGTCTCAACAAAGATATAAGCACCTCAACTCTAACCGCCTCAATAACCTTAAGGAGAATTTTATGTATGAATAAAATTGAATTTTTAAAGGTATTTTTGTTAATCTATTAAGGCATTTTTAATTCTTTAAATATTTATTTTTAAAAATATTTCTACATACGTAGTAATAGAAGACTTTTATTACTTATAATTTTAAAATGTCTAGTAAATATATCTTAATAACTTTTTTATTTTTTGTAGTTAACAAAGAGCAGTTGACTTTATCTTCAAAGAAAAAAAAGTGTCAACAAGAGAACTATAAAATAATTATCTTTTGAACTTATTTATTATAAAAAAATAAAAAAATAAAAAAAAAAAAAACTAAATTGGAAATGTTCTTAAGGGCAATTTAGTCAATCTAAATAACTTCAATTTGATTTAATTAAGATGAATTTACTAAAGAGATATATACAATTCAAGTTAGAAAGGTACAACTAACTAACAATTTATATAAATAAATTAAACCATTTTAAGAAAAGAAGGAACAAAATCAAGAAATAAATTATGTAATGCATATAATAGAAATAAATCATGTGTTAGCTAAATGTCAGTATCAAATCAAACATTTATGGACCGTAAGTTACACCTAATTAGGTCAATTTAGGATATTAAATTTATAAAATAGACAATAAATTTATTATTATTATTTTATTATTTTTTATTAGTCTCAATTTATATATTTTTTCCCTAAATATGATTATTATTTTTTTATTATTTTTTTAAAATTAAATATTTAAATGTTCAATTATCCAAATAATATTTTTGGAGCAACATATAATTAATAATTAGATATGCTTAGTTTTAAATAAATTATTATTATTTAATTTTTTTGAATTTTAAACTTTTTTTTTTTTTTTTTGGCTTACTGTACGAAGTGTTTTGAATGAATCCCAACTATGGGCGGCACCTTTAAGTCATGTTCACATTTAGACTAATCCTTGCTCGAGTCAGGTAGGTTCTTTGCAGGAGGTAAGTTCTAACCCCAAATTTTTAAATGACTGCATACGTGAGTGTGGTTTCGATTTCACGACCTCACTTAAATTAGGATGGCACCTTATCAACTGACCTACGTCTTAGGGTTAATTCTAAACAAAATTACAAACCAGCAATGTAGTCATTTTTGATAGAAACTCGATTAAAATGCAGATATTCAAAGTTTGTTATGTTTTGGTCAATTAGGGAAAAAACAAAAGGTTCATTTCACATGTTAGCCTTATTAATAGTTATTTACAAGAGCCATTGTTTTTAAGATTGTTTTTTTGTTACTCGTTTATCTCAATTATGTTTATTGAATTATTTTAAAAAAAATAAAAAATAAAAAATTTAGATCAATGAATATATATGATGATAATTTTGTTCCTCTTTTTAATAAGACCGTTAAAAATTATAATTGTTCTGATAATTATATATATAAAGACTATATTATTAATTTGTAAATTTATTTAAGATTTAAAAAAATTTTAAAAAAAATTTAAAATTTATTTTATTAATATAAAATTTATTTAAAACTAAATTCTTTTTTAAAAAATAATAATTTAAAATTTATTTCACCAAAATAAAATTTATTAAATATTATACTTGTCAATTTTCTTTTCTTTTTTTTTTTTTAAAAAAATGGTATATATTCATGAGGCCATATATGCCTATAAAATAGGTGGTAGTTCAAGTGTCCAATGGGAATTAGACATTTGACAGTTAATTTATTATTTTGACAAATTCAACTTTAGCCATTTGCTGGTAAATATAGCTAATGGCGTTTTCAACTTTACCATAATTAATAGGATTTTTGGTCTTACATCAAACTATGTGGAATTTAATCAGATGTCTATTATTGCCCTGCTGATGGGTTGGGGTGAAGGGGGTAGAGATATAGTGGGGGTAAGGTAAGGTTTGATAGAGTAAAGTTGCAAATGTGTCAAATAATTTGTGAATTAAATTTATTTAAATTCACACAAATTAAATTTAAATCCTTTTTTTTAAATAATAATTTTTAAACTATATAATATTAAAATTTTAATTGAACTTATTCAAATAATATTCAAAAAAATTAATTAACTAAACTCAAATATTCCTATAAAAATAATCAAAATCAAACCAAACACAAACACAAATATTGAATGGTAAATTTGATTATAACATTGGAGTTTGCTCTTGTAATTGAATTTTTTTTTTTTTGGTAATGAAGTAATTGCAGTTCGAGTTGGTCCAATACAAAGAATCATTGGCTAGACATCCATATTCGATGAGGGACGGGAATGTTTCCCAGGACATCACTCCAAGGATTGCACAAATTCAGCAAAAATATTTTTAGTCAGGAGAGGACATTACTTAGTTTGGATAACTTTTTTGGATACTTCTCTCGCAAATTTTATTTCATTTTTTTTTTTCCTTAAAAATGAAAATAATAATTGTTTTGGTGTCAAAAAATTAGATATAAAAGTACTGAAAACCAAAATTGGTCCAAAGAAAAAATGCTTTTAAAAAAGAAAAAACAGAAATATTGTGATATACATCCGGACAAATCAACTTTTATCTTCAACTTTTTTCCCCTACCTTCCCATTTTGGGTTGAAATGAAGGGTCCTTCCAAATGCATTATTGTAGCAACTTATTTTGTTAACTTATTTTCCTTTTTTTTTCCTTGGTAATATAAGAACTTACATCTGAAATCGAACCCAATATCTTTCACATATAATGAATGTTTTATACCACTGATCCATAAAATCCTCCCACGTGGATGTAACCAATAAATATATTTTCATAAATTCTCATGTTTCCTGCCGACATGAAAATCACCCCTCTTCTACTAATTATAAATATAAATATAGAACAAGAAAACAACCACTTGCAAAATCTAGAACATTGCCCATGGACATTAATATTTCATGAACAAGCTACTAAGATATTGTTGAATATTGGATAAGACTAATGTATACCTGAAATCTGTCATTAATTTAAAAATTCAATCCCGCCAGATAAAGGATGTTGTCAATTTTTCATTCCAACATGGTATGGTGCAATTTTTCATTTTAACTAACAAATACAGCCATAAAAGAACATATGAGGTAGATTAATCTTTCACAGCATTCTTTGTCAATTGGAATACTATTATGCACAGGAGGAGTTCTACTACCAAATAAAAGGGCTAGTTAATTCTAAATAACAGACAATAAAAGGACTGCCGTAGTGGAAGTGATAAGAAACCTGAAGCAGGTATACCCAGCCGACCCTGAGAATACTTCTTACTTGGTTTATAGAACAGGAACCATGCCTATCGTCAATGTCTCTGCGAATTGATTGTGAACCAAAAGAAGTTTGATAGATAACTGAATCACAGAAGTTGTATCATTCATACCAAATGTGTATAAACCTGTTGATAATTGATGGTTACTAATGATTTGTATTATTGGTGCACTTCCCATGCCCTTTTTTTTTTTTTTTTTTTTTTTTCCCTGCATAAAAGCTGATATAACAGCAGGCTAACAGAACATTAGGCTTCTCCTTCTGTTGCACGATACTTCACTTTTAATGTTCCAACCATTCGGCATACTCAAGAGTATTCTGTCATCTTCCAGCCCAATATCGCATCCAAAAAAAAAAATCTCATTTCTTCTTATTCTACAACCGACTTTTTACTGAGAGGGGTTTCATTCCTTTTCACAGCACTTCTGCCTGATAAAATTTCAAAAAAAAGAAAAAAGAACATATTGATACAGGCTCTTATATGCTAATTCTTTATGGATAGTACTCAAAATGAAACATGTGCATTGGCTAGATATAAATTGCCCAAATTAAAGGTAGGATTGAAGGAACTCTATGGCTATTAATGCAGGTAGGAGAGCGGACCAAAAACAAGGACATACCAAATAACATGCATGTGCATTTACTCTAGGAGCCCCCATTTAAGTATAGTCCCCTCCCATGTGAAAACAATGCAACAATTTAGTCAAGGACCCATGATGTATGGTTCAATTTCAGTCACATGAATACAGTTCAAAGTTATGTACTAAAGAAACATATGATTTCAAGGCCTGATTTGCTAAAACGATACATCCTTAAAGAAAGATGACCTGCTAACAAAAGTTTTGCTAGCTTTCACATTTGCATATATTTTTAGAAAAAGCAAATGGTGCCAAGTTGTCTGAAGATAGATCATTGGTATGGCAGCTACACGTAAAAGAAGAAAAGTATAAAAAAAAAAAAAAAAAGCATAGATAGACAAAAAAATAATGAATTTTTAGCTTACCACCATCTCTTTCCAGTTTCCGTCTACTTCGCCATAAGAGACGTATTGGAGTCCCTGAAAATCCTGCTCCAGCTCTCAATTGCTTTTCCATGTAGCGACGGTATGTTTCAGTAAATAGCTTTGCATCATTAACAAAGAAGACAAAGGTAGGTGGTCGAATTGCTGCCTGTGAATTAAGACAATTAAATGACTGAGTGGTGCATACACGATGATTTCAGGAGCCTAGGTTAGCATAGACACCTCTTTTTCAAATATTTAGCTATGATGTAGTCATGAGGAAATATGTGAATCATTTAATACTGATTATATTGTGTCATTTTCAGAAAACAAACAAAAAACAAAAGCAATACTAAACAGCAAGCACTTTTTTGATGCAGGCAAAAAAAGGACAAAATAAATTGTCATTCCGAGCACAGAAACTCTCACTATTAAACCAACAAAAATGCGAAAGAGAATAGAAATATCTAATCCAGTGTTTCAAAATTGAGAAGTAAATCCTCTCTTGAACTTTTGGAATGGAGCTAAATGCTTAAAATTTTGAAAATCATAGCCATCCAAATCTTTTGAGCTGCTCATGTAAAAGCCAGTCCAATTTTAACCATTTTTGCTCTCTTATCTGCCAGTTCTGATAGCAATCCAACCTGGTTCTTGTGTTCATACACACTGATTGAAGTCTAAAGATATAGATGCCATTAACTCCGAAAATTTTATTGTTATAGAAAAAGGTTAAACGGACAGAGAGAGATTGCATTTACACAATTAACTACATCCTCTCATGTGTGAACCGACTATGAATTCTCAATAATAGACCCACCACATGCACAAACATCAACAAATGGGGCAGAGGAAAGGATCAAATATGGGACCACCCCGCTTTGACGTCATGTCCACCTATTCCAAAAGCTCTATTTTTTTTTTTTTTTTTTTTATTATTATTATTTTTAAATTTTGATAAACTTTTTTACTTATTTAAAAAGTAAATTTTCAAGTGTGGTAATTAATTTTCTAATATTTAACTATAGAACTTTTAAAAAATATTTGACTATAGGAATTTCAATTTTAAATTCAAATGTTTAAATCATTAAAAAAATTATTATCCAAATGGTCCCTTAAATGGAAATTTCCTTTTGTATATGACAAATATACAAAAGGCAATTTGGACATATTAAACAACTAGTACCTGTGTGCAGTAATACACACGTCCTCGCCGACCACCCCTAGTCCTTGGAGGTGGCTTGAAAGCAACTGCTTCCTGCATTAGTTGATTTAGTGTTGCCGTTGTTAGCCGTCTTGATCTCTCTTTCTCAACCATGCCAGCAGCAACAATGATCCTGGACAAAAAACAGATAATGAAGAAAAGATTAGCATCCAGATCAATTGATATAATTGTCCTCAAGATGATCAACTTGTCTTCAATAAGTTTCCGTAACAATAAATATCTCTCAGCTTACCAGTTTCTGTCTTTAGTTTTCTAGTAAACTCAGACCATTAGTTTAGATAAACATTCTGCAGTATGTTCATTTTCTTACCTGTAAGTCATATATGCGCATCCTGGGTTTTTTTTGTTCTCTTTTTGGCCTCTGGCATAAGCTTGCAACATTTATGAATTCTTCATACTATCTAGCATCTATACAAGCTCAGCAGTAGTAAAAGAAAGAAATCTTAAAAGAATTTAACACATGTACTTGCACGATGATGTCATCAGCATTGTGGGAAAAATTGAGGAAGGGATTGATAAACAAAAAGAGATCCTTGTTATCCCTGTCAGAGGCTTAATGGGCTTGTATGGGTGGCAATTATATCTAAGAATATGATGCTAATTTCAGTTATGCTTCATACAGCTTTCTAGTTACGGGTCCTCACTTCTGAAAAGTTTAGAGCAGTAGCTCCACCAAGTGGAAAAAAAAAAAAAGAGAGACAAGTGTTTTTCCTCTCCTCTTTTGTTGTTTATTCTACTTTTCGTGGTAAGAGAAGTGCATACTGTAATGCACAAATAAAGTTTCAAAAAGAATCATCATCAGATCAGCTAATTCAATAAGGCACCTTAAGATACAGAGAGAACGCTCAGACCACCATCTAAAAGTTACATGCAGAGTAGGGCAGCCTGAGTTATTGAGTGGTATCCTTTGGAATATTCTACTACCTATATGCTTCACTTTTTCCTTAAGATTTTGAATAGTTACTGTAGTGTCTATTTCAAGCTGTAAGAAGGAAGCACATCCATCCTTAACAAAGATAACGCAAGTTTCTGGATTGCATACATTATAAATCAAGAAAAAATAAAGGGGATACTATATTGAGGAACATACTTGTCAACACTATGCCCTGCAATTGCAGTAGAATACACAATTGGTGCCCAATTAAGAAGTCGGAGCTTTTCTCTAACATCCTGTTCATAATATGTTGCAGTTTGCTGGTTCTTGTTCGGTATTGTATCCCACTTGTTCACGACAATAAGGCAACCCTTCCCTTCCTTTTCTATTCTTTCAGCAATTCTTGAGTCCTAAAAGTTTGAAGACAGAAGTGAAAGAACTGCCGTAACTGGACTAGCCCTTTTTTTTTTTTTTCAAGTTTCATTCTATTTTGAGAACAGAAAGAAAAAAAAGGTGAAATGAATTCTTCCTTTCTTAGGCATGGTTAATAAAATTGTTTAAAATATAGTTAATGAATTAGAAATGAGTGGAAATTTAATTAAAAATATTTATATAGGTTCATATGCCTATATGTTTAGACCATAAATTTGAAAGTATTCCAAAAAACGTTTTTGGTATCCATATGCATCATCAGAGTACAAATTACACTGAATTATCTAAAGATACAAGGGAATCTGATGGATACAAAATAAAATAAAATGAAAAGCAATCAATTCTATACATCATATCATACCTGTTCAGTAATGCATGCCATGGCTTCAATCACCAAAGCCACAACATCAGAACGACGAATGGCACGAAATGCTCTATTTACTGATAGTGTCTCTGTGGCACTACCTGATGAAGCTACAGAAGCTCTCTTTCTAATACCAGCTGTATCAATTAGTTGAAATTTCTGCAAGCAATAAAATGAAAAGTGTGAAAACACAAAGAGAATGATGAAATTTTGTATATATTTGCATTCAAGGAATAGGGATTTATATGTGAAATATATACGTATATAGAAATACCAGCCCTAAATCAAGCCTAATTAACTCTTGATAAAGTCCTCGATTCAAATCACCTAATTACATAGTTTACGTGATTCCTCAAGTTGGAGCATTAACATTAATCATGCCAGCTTGTTACAAAAATTAATTAACTTGATTCCTATCTTGTGCTTTGGTAAAGATATCTATCAATTGCTTTCCTGTCTTCACATACTCTATTGAGATCAAACCTAATGTATCTTTTCAGGAAATAAGTGAAAATCAGTTTCTATATACTTGGTCAGTTAGTGAAAAACGGGATTAGAAACAATATGAAGAGCAGCTTAAGTGTCACACCATAACTATTTGGACACAAAAGGTTTAAGACTAACCTAAGTTGAGAGGTGATTTAACCAATGATTTCGCAAACAGATTGTCCCATGACCTAATATTTTGATTCTACTTTTCACCTTGAAACAACATTTTTCTTTTCTTAAGCATTTAAATTTAACCTCTCTCAATAAGATTAAGCTTTTATAGTAGGTGGAAATTTAACTCACTTTAACATGGTATTAAAGTGGAAAGTCTTGGGTTCAACTCCTATCACTGCCCTATTATTAGATTATTGTGCACGCATTGTGCCTTGCTATAAAAATTTGTGGGCCACAAGAGAGGGTGTGGTAATTTAACTCGACTTAATAGCTTCGTACTTCTCCATGAGACCAAATTATCTCCAACAAAATTCAGTACCATGAAGTTTATCCTCCATGTATCTTAGATCCTACCCTATTTGCATTCAACATGAGCCGCCCATGATTCTTGTACACAATGCCACACTAGGAACTCCTTTCAAATAACAGGAAATTTGATTTGAAGCTGCCCCAAGTTCAACTTTTGGATAGAACAAAAATGTGATATCTAGACATGTTTTATTGTAAGATAGTTCTTCCTAACCAACCTTCTATATATCTTGGGTTTTGTAAACAACTCTACTTCCTTTACAAGTTGTAAATTGGAAGCCAAAGGAGTATTGCCAGTTTCACTCCTTATTTTCCTGTTTCAACAAGTAAATCAAGTGCATCTTTTCTCTAAGATAGAAGGATACCTTACTTTTTACAACTTCAATTCCTAAAGAATATTTTAATGCCCCTAAATATTTTGTCTAGAATTGTGCATGAAGAAAGAACTTATAGGGATAGGATTCTAAAGTGTCACTCAAAGTGATTACAACATCGTCTACATGCACCACTAACAAAATGATAATAGTATTAGTTTGTTTGCAATAGAATGATAAAATTTATTTTTCTTCGGCCCAAATACTTTAACTACCTGACTATATCTGCCAAACCAAGTTTTGAGGACTCTACTTTAAATAATGTTAAATAATGTAGAGAGACTTGCGAAGATAACAAATTTTTCTTTCTTTCCCTAAGCAGAAAATCTAGGAAATTGCTCTGTACATACGTCTTCTGAAAGATCAACACAAAAACAAATTATTGATATTCAACTGATGAAGGGGCTAATTCCTAACAACACCCATAGAGATAAATAGTCTGACAGAAGATAACTTAGCAACAAGAGAGAAGTGTCAAAATCGTCTACCCCATAGCTTTGTGTGTTAGGACTGCCAAAGTACAACCTTTAACTCCACATTAGTATGATATTGTCCGCTTTAGGCTAAGCCCGCACGGATTTGTTTTTGGGCACATCCCAAAAGGCCTCATACTAATGGAGTTAAGTGGACACTTATATTCAATGTGATTTGTCCTTAATTTTCCCATGTGGGACTTGGGTTTGATACCCAACAATCCTCCCCTCAAACCAAAGGACCACACAACTCGTGGCCTCTTCTCCAGCGAACTCATTTGATCCGTCAAATCATCTTATACCGCCGCTATCAACCTACAGGACACGCTGCCTGACCATCACAAATATCAGAAGACTTTCGACACAAGGCACCACCAAATACGGATCTCCAATCGCGAGGGCATACTGAGGGCCTCCCACACAATGCAGTCCACATCTCCTCAAAATTTCATCATCGAACCATCAGCTCTAATACCACTTGTTAGGACCACCATAACACCACCTTAACTCCACATTAGTATGATATTGTCCGCTTTGAGCCAAGCCTGCACAGATTTGTTTGTTTTTGGGCACATCCCAGAAGGCCTGATACTAATGGAGTTAAGTGGACACTTATATTCAAGGTGATTTGTCCTTAATTTTCAATGTCAGACTTGGGTTTGATACCCAACATTGTGCATATCCCTTGGCAACAAGGTGAGCTTTCAAATGAGAAACTGAGCCATCAGGGTTCACCTTCAATGCAAACACCTATTTACAATAATGTCCACCAAGTTTCAAGTACCATTGTCATCTAAGCATGTCTTTCCTCTATTATAGACACCAACTAAGATGAGATAAGGGGCTTCATGAAAAGAAACAGAAAGAAAAAGAGTCAAAAGATGTAATGCAGGAGCATGACAATAGGTACAACTGATTATACTAAACAACAGAAAGAAAGTATAGTGACCTTCACCTTTGGCAAAGGGCAATGGAAAGGCCTTTACTTAGAAAATATATGGATGACTAAGGAACAATCATTGGGTATATAGGAGGAGTTTCTCATTGAGAATAGACATGAACAATAGGACTTTCATTGGAGTAAGAGATCATCATCCTAACTTGTATGAGCATAGATTGGATAGTAAGGTGAAATTTTCTAGAAAAGAAATATAAATAGAGAGAAGATATCAGTCAGGACTACGACAATAACAACAATACCCCTTTCAATGGTGTTAATAACCAAAGAAAATGCATTTCAAGGATTTAGGATCTAACTTAGTAAACTAGGGCCAAACATCTCAAACATAGCAAGTGCAACAAAATATCTTATGTTAAAGGGGACATAATGGCTTAGTGGGAAAAAGAATGATGTAGAGGGTTTCACCATCAAGAACAAATGAAGGCCTTCAATTACCAAGGGAAGAAGCTGTATACATAGCATTGACCCAAAAGGTTTTAGCAACATCCATTTAGAATAAAAGAACTCTTCTATTTTAAGGAGATGTCTGTTTTCTTCTTTTTGTAATACCATTTTGAGATGTCATAACAACACACTATGTTTGGTGAAGAATGTTGCTTTTAGCCAGGTAAGATCATAAAGTTCAATATAGATATTCCTCAGCTTTGTTAGTGTGCCCTCATCTAAAAGCTTAAGTTGATAGGGACAGTTAAATTTAGAGTTGAGCAAAAGGCTTGAACATAGGATTTTCCACCCTGATACTATGTTAAATTTTACCTCATCTAAAAGCTTAAAATTGATGGAAAGGGTAAAATTTCTACACTTAACACAACCCAAAAATCAGATTAATAATTAAAAATAAAAATAAAAATAAAAAAACTCATAATGACTTGTCATTAAGTATAACCATGTCATATGAGAATAATCATCAACAAAGGTAACAAAGTACTTGAATACAGTTTGAGACACAATAAGACAAATACACCAAACATTTTCATGAACTAACTAAAAAGAGAGTTAGCCCTTTAATTAACTCTAGGACTAAAACTAGTACAATGGTGTGTGACAAACTGACACAACTAGGGTAAACTCATGATAGATGAAATAAATATTGATGTTGTAGGATTACTGGTGCCCAAATTCTAGAACAAAAGCAGTTAAACCATCTGTTAGAGTGACTTTAGATATGGAAGTGTGCACTAAATGTATAAGGAGGGTATAATCATCTGTAATATGATTTGTAGTACTAGAATCAATGACCCACTTTGATGCGGACATAATGGGACATGTTTGACTCAGATTTAGTGATAGTTGTGATAGGGGTAGTAGAAGACTGCACCAATTCTTGGTACCTAGAAAATTTGGAAAACTCATCCATGGAAACTAAAATAGACTTCTCAGATGTATCGATAGTAGATGTAGATGCAATAGGGGCTAATTGATTCTTCTAATTTTTGTTTTGTAGCCTTTGCTTTCATGCATCATGCATCCTGGTTTTTGGCAATGGTAACATTCAATCGCTCAAGTTTGAGACTGTATGGTTAAAGTGATTGGAACTCCCACATTTTATTTTGGCTAAGCAAAGCTCCACTAAATTGAACAGGCGAGTACTATCTCTGCATGCCTTTGAATGAAAACCAAGCCATTGTATTAAGGTGGATTACTATCTTACTAGATAATGGCTTGGTCTTCTGTAGCTCTACCTCGGCTCTTCTCTCACACTAGACATAATAATATACCTAGTAAGACAAAACCACATCATTGTACTAAGATTTTTCACACAAGACAAAAATGTTTTTGATGGAAAGCAAAGTGAGAAGAAAAAAATGTCAAATAGAAAGCTGGTCTAGTTGTCTCATGCAGTACAAACAAAATTAGATGTTAATTCCTTGTCTCTAGAGCCCTTCAAATACCTTAAAAGCGCATGAATACTTGATAATTAAGCAGTGAGAGCAGCATCTAAACTAATGGATTAATATATCTAGAGTATTTGCTTCTACATTATAAAAGTAATGCAGCAAGAACTTGGGAAAGGAACTGACCGAATAACAAAAGGAACTTCAGCATATTTGTAAAGCAAAATCTAGAAAGGCCCATCATATGGGAAATTCTCACATTAATCTTTCCATATTATAAGAATGAGAAAAAACTAGTTTAATAAACACAAATTTTGCTATATCCATAACAAACAAACCTGACCATCTGAAGCAATGAGCTCTGTATCAATAGCATCACGAGTAGTCCCACTTATTGGGCTGACAATGGTTCTGTCCTGCCCAACTAGTGCATTCAAAATACTACTTTTACCAACATTTGGACGGCCTACAATGGCAATTGCAGGAACATAGTCTTCATCACCAAGATTTTCAGACTCCTGAAACAGGATAAACATTTCTAACTTTTGTAGAACAAGAGATGATAGAAGAAAATTTTCAAGTAGAATACTTGCAGACAGAAAATGTTCAATAGCTAGGAGTTTAATGAATTATATATCACTTAGACACATTCTAGTTTGAAGTAAATCATGTTCAATCCTGCAGAAAACAGAAAGAAATGATAATTCTAATATTTCCAGGAAGATATTTTTGTATTTCATTCATCAAAATCTTAGAGCAATATCCATACAATTTGAGACTTCTTCAATCTGTAACAACATATCTGGTCTTTCTTTACATCAAATTAGTCCTAAAATTTCAAAATTTCATATTTGGAACAATTCAGTCATCTTAACTTAACTTGAATTTTGTTTAAAACAATAGATGGAAGTAAGTCCAGCAACAATCAAAGCATGTTAGACCAAACACCTATTCTACTTTCTCTAAATATCATTATTCATCCTAGCACAAAATTTCTAAAAGCAGGAATTATAAACTGCGTTGTTGATCATCCAGAGCCATATCCTTTTTTCTATTATGTCTAGATGATACCAGATGACTGGTACAGTCGCCGAAAAACTAGAGAAGTATTCCAGAAATCTGGAGAGAGAGAGAAATGAGAATGTAGTGCTTGGGCTAAATCGTATCTCTGCATTTTGTTCTGCAGTTCATAAAAAAAAAATAAAAAAAGAAAATTTAAGATAAAAAATAAAAAAAAAGAATTAAAACATCATATAAGAGTTAATCTTCATAAGGATAAAACCGATTCATCACATTGGCGACCAAATGCAAACTGTTAAAGTGTAATACACACTTTGGCAAGCACAAACAGTGAGTTTCAACATATAACTCAAAGCCACCTTCATAAGATTGATTAACAAAACCAACTAGGAAGAGGTCTTCTCAATTAGATTTCCATGAAGTGCTAACTCTCATCATGGAAGAGTTTTCTTGAAAAGAATTTCAAGTTACGTGTTGAGGGAGAAACAAAGCAGAAAGTAAAACATAATTAGCTAATGTGGAATTTTGTCATATAGAATTATGCCAACCACAAGAAGCACATTAAGCTTCAATATGAAACTAAACAACAGCATTGCTGTAAAAGGTTTTATGAAGTAGGCCTAATAATTCAATCAGCAATTTGTAACTACACTAGAACAATTAGAAAAATCAGATTGGTAATAATTACAATCAAAATATGATACTGGTCTACTATACCTTAAATGGTTTTTTAAATTTACAAGAATTAAGGATATGGCTCAAATATGGTATCCTTCACTTTCTTAATTGAGAGAACATATTAATCATCATGTTATTAACACGTTAAAATATAGTTATCAAAAATAGTGCTCAAAGCTATGAATTGAGAGTGACCTTCAAATCTGAATTGGTGCTTTAATTAGAATAGCATGAAAATAATCATCTGGGCTAAGCCAAAACTTGCATATAGCATGATAGTTTCGAGGTGTGGCTTGGCAATGGAATTTTGGTGAGTAAGCTGTCACTAGATTCTTTATCATGTCCTCAAACATCAAAGCATTAATAAATGCAGACAAAGGTTTAGGAGAAAAATTACTGGAAGCCTGAGCTTCACAGAGCAGAGTTCAGCACAAGATTCATGATCAATTTTATCTAAAAGGGATACTTTGATACAAACACATTAAAACCAATACTAGATGTAGCAAAATCTGATTAAAACAGAGTCAAACAAATAGACTAGCCGTCTAGAACATGCAAAGATAATATCACATGGAAATGCCAACAGGAATTTTTTAGATAATAGTAGTTTTAGCATCTTCATCCAGTGTACATTGATTGACAATGATGTTTCTATCAAGATAAGCTAAATTTCATGAGTACTTGGTTGTTTAATAGTATGGAGATTAAAAATATATATATTAAACCAAAAAAAAAAAAGCAATATACATAATGTAGAGGATCAAATTTTCAAATTACAAAATGAAAAGGTACCTCAACTTTGTTTAATCCAGAGCAAATAACGTCGAGAAGATCTCCAGTCCCAGTACCCGATATAGCAGATATAGGCATGGGTGAAAAGCTAGTAGATTAAAGAAAATAAACAACAATCTTCCATTAGAAAAGCAAGCAATAAACACTTGAACATTTCTCATTCATGACATCTCAATTAATGGTAGGAGCTTCCCTGGAAGTACTTATAAAAGGAATCAAAGCAAAAGTTCAAACAGTATGACAGCCACATCCTACAGTATATATGTGACAGTTTCATTACCATACTTATGTAGAAAGATGCTGACTATTCGTCAGACAGTGGAAATAAACATTGAGATGGAACTGACACAGAATAAAAGATTTAGAAATCACAGATCTTACCACATTCACTGTAATGTAAAAGAGGAAGAATTGTGCAGGCTACTATATTTCCCATTCTGCATTGTGCACCCAAAAGGTTCAAGATCAAGCAACACAACTTTATTTCCATATGAAAATTAATCTTTCTTATATTCAAGAACTAACATTTAGAAACCTCAATAAAAACCAAGGAGCCAAACTGCTTCACTCCATGACCCAAGACTGTCACAAAGAAAATCGCACCAGAAAGCCAACACATATCTACAACTTCCATCAACTTTTGAAACCTACTTGTTCTGGAACACTATTTTCATTTTCTGGAGAAAGGGAAGCCAGATAGCAGTTATGCATTAGAAAACTAAGCCTGAAAAGTATCATGAGAATCGGGGTTATTTGGAATTTCAATACCAGGAAAGAAGTATTTGGCATAAACCCTCACACTAAGCTTTGTAAAATAAACTTGAAACTTCTAACAACTCCTCCCTTAAGCAAGTGTAGAAAGGCCGAAGAATGCCAGAGAACCAAAGATTACATTTACGCACTTGAATTTCTGTTGCACTTTGTTTCTAGAAATACCACATTAACAGACAGATTTTTTGCCTCTTCTCTCGGAGCAAAATTTAGAAAGAAATGAAAATAAGGATTGTAGAGTGAAAACTACATAAAAATATCATCAAAAGATCAAGAATAGAAAAAGAATATAAATTTCAACTCACCCCAAGGACCAAAATTCTGATGCTTGAAGAATTCCTTTACGTGGAGATTCACATTTGTTTACTGCAAGAACAATGAACTTGTGCGAGAACTTCTTCCGCAACCAATCTCCTATTTCCACATCAGCTGCAGTTAAACCGGCCTGTTAAAGAGATTGTTACCTCATCTTCCAGAACAAATCAGACTATTACGCTAAAAGCAAGTTTATGAAACAATGTAACGTATACTTTTACAAAGAAAAGATACCCTATTTTCACCTGGAATACAAAAATATGAGACTCCATATTACATGACAGGAGTCACTAGAAGCTCATTAAGCTGTGGAATGAACCTTTGGAAGATTCTTTTTGAATAAAATTTGCTCCTTCAACAGCACAATATAAGAAATATTATATTTACTAGGTGGTGCAAAGAATCTTAATTCCATGAACCCTTACGACCATCAAGTTCAATGGTCTTGCAGGTAATTGGTTATTCTATTTAACTGGCTAGGCAGCAAAGCCATTACTACTATTACTAGGGCCTAGCATTTGAAATCCAACTATTTTACTGGCATGCAAGAATAGGCCTCAAATTTTTAACTGTTACACTTACCACATTATTCATAAGTGTATTAAGAGATGACAGCACATGTTCTATATTTATGAGGTTTACAGCGATATGGTAGTTCCAAGAATCTTAAATCAGGGTATTTAAAGCCAAGTATGGACCCAATAAAATGATGAAAATGCAGTAGCAGAATAACAGAATGCAAAGAAATTTTAAATAGAAATAAAAAGACATACTAAAAGAAAAGAGCTTTGTAAAAGACAATATTAAATGAAGAAATTTTGGAAGGATGAAAGCAGAACATAATAAGAAAGGGTTTTTATTTGACATCTTGCCACCCAATACAACATACTTGCTATTTGTAGACGTCTTGATGGACTTGAAATACGTACTTGATTTACGTTAAAATACAACTTCAGATATATGTAAAAGGAAAGATATGACATGAAAGGGCATAAAGTAGTACAGTTTCTGAGAGGACTGATCCTCATCTTCACTGTTATATTCATAATCATAAACGAGGCAGAATTTTCAGAAGTTTAACATTCTCATTGATTAGTAGGCTGTACTAGGTGTTTTGGACTAGTATTTTTGGTGCTACATCATGATTGCACATAGTTGGATCTTTTATAAATAAGCACATCAGAAAACTAAAACTATACTAACTGAACACTAAGAGAATTACAAGCTACTGCTGACTAATAGTAATGTGGTTTATCCAAGTTAAGGCTATAAGATTTATGACCAAAGATGGTAAGTTCGTAGTATTTGTAAGCCTTTAACATGGATAAAACTAGGAATATTAGCCCTTCATTTATGTGGAAAAAAAAAAAAAAAATCTCGTTTTTACCAAAACAGAAAAGTATTCTTTACAAACCTTCATTGACATATCATGGCCTCATCAAAGCTCAAATAGCACCACAATATTACCTGATTTTCCCTATTCACTTGCCTGACCCTTCTTCTTGAGGGTTATCTAATGTGCATGAAACAGATTATGTTCCTAAAGATAATAAGTATCCTATTGAAAACCCTCATTTTGTCTATCCAAAACCAAAAATCTCACTATTAAATAATTAAATTTAACCCCTCTCTATTAGCTTAAGGTTGGCAATCTAACTCAATTTAACATGGTATAGTATCAGAGCAAGAGGTCTTGAGTTCAACCCTTGCCTTTGTCTCCATTTGTTGATTATTGTTCACTTGTTGGGCTTTGTTATGAAAAATTGTGTTCGCTCACGTGTGAGCTTTTAGAGTAAGTGGCAATCAATTTAACACCTATCAATCCTTGCCTTAAACAGGTCTTTGGATCTAATCAAAAAATTCCTGGCCAAGGACTTTGTTCAGGCTTCGCATATCTAGACACTATCTCTCTGCCTTGACCAAAAAGGCAATATGTAAGACCACAGATTCTACTTCAGTTTCCTGCTCAATGGAAAAAGGAGGTGAAGTAAAAACCCTTTCTTATTATATTCTGCTTTTAGTCCTAAGTTTCCTAATCTAATGTTGTCTTTCACAGAGTTCTTTTTGTATAGTGTTTCTTTTAATTTCTATTTCATACTTTTTTGTCTTTTTGTTATATTGAAATGGAAATAAAAAAGAAGCATTAAACAAAGGAGAACTTGTAGAAGAAATATTAAACTAAGAAATCTCGAAAGGATTGAAAGCATAATATAATAAGAAAGGGTTTATAACAATAACAAGTTGCCAACCACCCTAAAAAATGCTAGGATACCCAATAAATGTCTGCACTAAGAAAACTGTTAAATCGAGTTAAATTGCCACCTACTCTAAAAGCTTAAGCTGATAGAGAGAGGTTAAATTTATCCTCTTAACACACATTGTTACATGTAGGCCAGTCACAAATTTTCTTAACAAGGCCTAACATATGCACAATAATCAACAAATGGGGGGCCAATAGCAGGGATTCAAACTCAGGATCTCCTACTTTGATACCACTCTTAAATCGAGTAAAGTTTTCACCTACTCTAAAAACTTAAGCTGATAGAGAGGGTTAAATTTAACGTCTTAACAGAAACAATACATTTGAATGAACAGGTCAAATTTTTATCCACCAAATTGTCAAATAGGTTATACAAACAAGTTCCATTGCACTAATGAGTTCAAAGAGATACAACTCCTCCTCCACTTGGAATGATTTATCAACTAGGATATAGAAGGAAGATTTGCGCCCATAGGACTAATCTGTTACATTAAACTTTGAGATGCATATCCAAGATCCTTCATGTGAAAATCCCGCCTTAATTCCACCCTGCCACAGTGTAGATTGGCATATCCTGCCCGCTTTAGATTTCTTAGATAGCTTGCCTTGAAATCTTTTAAAGATTGAGCCAACTTTGATATCACTTTTACCAAGACGCACTAGAGTTCAAAGACCATTCTATTACGTTAAGTTGTCACTTTCACTCTATAAAGCTGAAAGATCCTTTCATCATGTCTTATAGATAGAAATAACATAATAAAGCACAACATACAGGTTGCGACCATTCTAAGAAGAAAAGGTTGTCAATGCCCTAAGCAACTATTGACTAATCAACAATCTTAGGTTTAGCACATTTGCAAATAGAGCTTCTTTCTGGTACCAAGAGTAGAAAAGTTCATGGCAGCTTCTATACAAGAGAGTTATTATCACTTAGAGTATACCTGGCCATCAACAAGAAACAATATCACAGATGATTCTTCTACAGCTAACATGGCTTGTCTCTCAATCATTGAGGGCATTCTGGCAACAGCAGCTTCCCTGGAGGCCAGAGGAATACCTTCCATGCCAATAGTTGTTGAGATAGCCAATTCTTCCATAACATCATTCTGAGACTTTGATATGGTAACTACACCTCCTGTATCTACTACAATGAATTCCTTATCTCCCCAAAAGGATCTACCATACAACCGGTCCCTAGTTACCCCAGGTTCGTCGACCACAATGGCTCTGTTCCCCTACAAAAAGATGGAAGAATTATATTTTAATTTCAAGTAAGAAGTTACAAATATTATTTTCTCCAAGATGATATGGAGAAATATAAGATAAAAAGCAACTAACTATACCCCAACAAGACGATTGAAGAGTGCTGATTTACCAACATTTGGCCTTCCAACAATTGTGACTTTGGGAAGAAGATGATCAGGAAACTGCAAATGAATTTCTAGGTCAAAGTTATAAATGGAAGAAGAAAATGAAAAACAAAATGTTTAACTGTAAAATCACACAAACATAAATACTAGACAAACATTCTACAGTATTTAATACTTATGAGGTTCCTAAATACACATCCATAGAATTACATTTGTTTATGGAAGTATTATCTTACTCCTGAGAAATTCAAAATTTCCTGGCTCTTTGCAGTAATCTGATTCCATTTTTTTTTTCCCCTTTTCCACTTATTCTTTGTTCTATGTGCTTATATATGTTTTTTCCTTGATGCAGGAATTGAGAAACTTCTGCCTAGCTAATACATTTCTTAACAGGAAGTCATTCGTGTGAATACTTAGAGAGATTTTCTTCTCTACTTCCCCTTCCTCATTCCTTTTGGTTTCAGATACAACTCTCAATTTACAAACATAAAAAAGTGAAAATTATTTGTTACAGTATTTGGTCATCTTCTTTTCATAATTATGTCTTTTGGAAGCTGGTAAAATAAGCAGAGTTTCAGGTACAATTCAGTTTCTAAAACTGTGACCCTCCCAGTTAATCTTAGTTGGAGAAGGAACAGATGTTCAAATTCGTTGATAACATTTGTTCTCTCTCCTTCATTTATGTTGAATTGTCACCTTCTCTAAAAGTTTAAGGTGATAGAGAGGGTCTGAATCTATACACTTCATATTTGCTCATGTGTGCACTAAACACAAATTCTCAATAACAGACCAAACACATGCGCAATAACCAACAAATAGGGTGGGGAGCCAGGGCTCAAATATGGGCCCTCTTACTCTGATATTATGTAAAATTACCAACTGCTCTAAAAGATTAAGCTTATAGAGAGGAATAGAATTTAATCACTTAATATTTAACAAGCAAGATTGCTCATGACAAATCCCTCTTCTACATCTCCATTTGTAATCCATTATAGCATTCTAAAGAAATAAGAGAGAAAGAGAAAGGGGGAAAAAAGAAACTATAGATAGTGGGAAGACATTAGGATGTTACTAACATTGTTCGCAGTAACTTTAGACCACTTTTTCTTAGCACGAGTTTCGCTTTGGTTTGTATTATCATCTTCTGAAACACAAGAATAAACAAAAAGAGTAAAGCAGAAGAATTCAATACTCATATACAGAGTGTATGAAGTGTATCTGCGAAAGGAACAAATAATTACTACCAATTAGATAAAACAAGTACAAAGACTGCAACGACAGCTTGAAAGAACACTTACATTTTACTTAAATGAAGTCTACTAAAGCACCAAGTATCCAACACAGTCAAACAACCAAAGCTGAAATCTTTGACATGCATCCCTCAATGATTCTATTAGCTTATAATACAGGGTTTTCTATCTTTTGGCAAGGGAAATTACATGGCAGTTTAGCACATACTGCAAGAATTAAGAGTGGTTTCACTACTGTTGGAGACCAAGTAAGCAGTAATCTCACTGCATGGAGATTACTATGTGATGAGGAAAAAATTACCTACTTTAGTTACCCATTAAATGCAAGGAATCTTAATTGTTAATAAGGCAATAGAACACTTCTCATGACCTTCTCAACTTCTAAATCACAAATGTGAAGAAAATGGTAAATAAAACAGAGAAGACCTTATTGGATTTTAAAAACGGGTAACTCATAAGCAATGTTAGTAACAATATTGGAAGTAATTTCAGGCCTATTCAGAAACCATTGGTGCACATCTTTAACATGCATACACTTCAGGGTTCTTCTAACTTATCATACATGTACAATTGCCTGATCAATTTTAGTGCACCAAAGGCAACGTGCCAGATTAAGGTATCCTAGAACTAGGTGGCATCACAGTGATTGAAGACAAAACAAACAATCATCCTACTCCACAGAGCAAAATATTTTTCTTTACTTATAAAAGTTTCATATTTAGGCTCCTGAAAATAAAGTTCTATGTGCTAAAAAGGAAATCACAAAAAAAAAAAAAAAAAAAACAGTATTTTACTTCCCCTACCTACAAGGATCATTAAATTCTTGAGTGTTATAAACATAGTACACTAAACCTTTGACCCACCAACCAAAAAGAAGAAATTAGGAAATGAAACAGTAAAGACCTCAATAAACTATAGATACTGACATGACACAAGAATGTCTCTCTCTTATACAATTAGCAATAAGTTTAGCCTTCTTCTGGAACAATTTCAGAATTCCTCAACACACATGGCCTCCAGGGTTATGTAACTTATCATACATATTTATTTGCAAACGAAAATTCCCTAACACTTTAGCACACAAGAAGAAGGTAACAGATGAAGCTAATCCAAGAACTAATTGTGGCTTCATTGTGATTGGAAAGATAACAAGCAATACACCCACTCCGTGGTATAGAATATTGTCCTATTGTCCTTCAGTTATCAAATTCCAGCATTCAGACTTACAAAATCAATTTCTATGTGCTGAAAATTAAAGTACCAAGAAGTGGGTCCTAGACAACCCTAACATGCAATGAATACATATTTTTCAAGCCTCCATACATATAATACAATTCTACCTTATGACTTAAACTTCAGAAAATTCTTAGGTAGACCCAACCTGCAAGGACATGTCCATTAACAGCTTATACCTCATGCACCGAATCTTGTAACTTCTAAGAAAAGTATATATAAGCCATCAATGAACTTTGAGCGTATCTAAGTATTTACTAGAATTTCAAATGAGATGCTAATTAAGCACACCAATGCACACAGAGGCCTTGTGTTCAATTTTTCCTGCACATGTTCTTCCAGTCTGCATAGCTTAGGTATGCTGACATTTTAGCCCATTTTAGTTGAGGGGCACACTTTAAATCTATTAGAGAAAGTCCAGCTCTATTTGCAACTGTTTAAACATGACATGAACCAGTAATTCAATAATTATGGAGTCCTTTCAGCTGCTATTCACCATTAATATCATTCAAGAAATAGAGTACGTAGGTTAAATGAATAAGGAAAATGCATGATAAAGGGTACAGAGAAAAGTAGAAGGAAGATAATGGAACTGAGAGATAAAATTTCAGAGAAAAAAAAGATTCATCCACACATCATATGTCTTTAGGTACACAAGCTAGAAAGGAAAATGGACGAGAAATATTTTATAGTTAAGGATTCTAAATGTCTAGTTTGTCCCGTCTCAAACTCCAAACTCCACTCTCTGTCTTTTTTCCATTCGGATTCTTGGAACTAGAGGAACAAAGCAAATAAAAGTTTTCGTTGGAAAAGAGAAAAACTTTCAACTCCTCCCCCCAACCCAACAATATCTTTTGGGGAATGAAACAATCAAGTATCTCAAACAACCATAATACAAAAAGTAAAGCACTAAAATTGATATAGAGAAAATGCAAGAAGGCTGTCCAAGAACGCGACAACCATACCGAGCAGGAACTTTTCGGATGTACTAATTCCCTTTCAAATTATTAAACTGAAATATCAAACTGTTTCCTCTAATACCAAATTGATCAGTTTGATAACCAATGCTAATAACGAAAAACAGAGAAAAACAATAAAAATTCCCTAACCGATTTTCAATCGACGAGACAAGTCATCCGAGAACTCTTTAACAGCTCGTTTAGCCATACGTTCGAGCAATTCAACATCGAGGCTCTCTTCCCCATCGGACTCTTCTATAAGCTCAGAGTCTTCAACTTCACCAGTAATCTCCTGCAACAACAACAATTCTTCTTCTTCTTCACAGTCACTGTTACCAATAACCTGGGAGTTCCGGCACCTGAAAGTCCGCCGATGGTAGCGGAAGGTGGTGGCGGTGAATGGAGAACAAGAGTGAGAGCAAAAAGAGAAAATAGTGGGCGATGAAGAAGCAATTTTTGGATAGAGTTTGGGTGAAAATGGTGGAAACTTATTTGAGAATGAAGTTTTAGAAAGGAAAATTGGAGTAGATAGCTTCACTGATGACATGGTTGAGAAAGATAGATTTGGCGGGGTGAGGAAGGAAGGAAGGAAGGAAGGAGAAGGGGTTTATCCAATTCCTTGGTGGCGTTATCCGAGGTTTTAGATTTTTTTTTTTTTTTTTTTTTGAAATTTGAGGCATTTTCACTTCTAATATTCTTCTTCTAAGTCAATGATTTTTTAGATTATAAGCGAAAATACTACCACTGAACTAATTTTTCTTGACAAATATAGCTTATTTATATATTTTTTTTTTTTTTCGAAATTTTAAAGTACTTAACTAAATCTTCATTAACTCATTTATATTTTATTAAAACTCAATTATTTTGCCCAAAAAAAATTTATTTTTTATTAAATAAATTAAACTCAAACACTTCCCTTATTATTAAAAGTGCAAACAAATTATAATCTATATTATATAAATTATTATATATTAATAATTTTATCATTTAAATTTATATTTTTTTTATAACATTTTAAAATGTAATTCAAATTTGCACTTTAATTTGATGTCAAATTAATTTAAAAATTAAATAGAAACAAATTTTTAACTGTATGAATAATCAGACTAATTCAAATATAATTTTATGTTCAAAATATTAAATAATATTTGAAAATTAATGAAACAAATTCAAACATTTCTGATGTTTATTTAATTAGGTTCCATTCAACGGTATTTAAAAATTAATCCTCAAACATTTTATGTTCAGTTTTTTATTACATTACAACTCTACATAACACAAACTTAGGATAATTTAGATAAAAAATTTACATACATATGTTATCAAAATAAGGATAAATAACCAATTTTGTCCTTTATGTTTGTAGTTTACATTTGTTGTGATCTCGTGTTTTTTTTTATTTTTATTTTTTATTAAAGTGATCGTTTAAAACTTTTTGACCAAATCAAAGCGGTCATTTTTTCTTTATATAGTTAACACTTTGTAAGTTATTTATATTTTTAGGGATATTTTGGTCAATTCATATATAGAAAGAGTATTTATATTGTATAACTTTATCATCTTTAGTTGACAAAAATACTTTTAAAAATATAAATAACTAATAAAATTATTTAATGGAGAAATGACTGCTTTGATTTTGGTAAAAGATTATTAAAGGATCACTTTGGTTAAAAATACCACAACATATATTAAGTTACAAATATAAGGAACAAAATTAATTTAAAAAAAAAAAAAAAAAGTGGTCATACATACATACATACATATATATATATAAATTTTTCTTAACAATATTCAAATGCAAAATTAAATATAAGGTGGTTTTAATTTCATACAAACATCTCTCTAGGCATATCCAATTATTCGATGAAGAATATTATTACTACTACTTGCTACTACTACTTTTTCAAGCCTAGAATGGCAAGGAAAAGTCCAAGATAATCATATAAGAAAGCAAGTCTAAATAACTGCAATTTTTGGTCAGTCCAAGGAGGGTATCTGAACCAAAAATCAGGCAGAAAGCTTCTTCCTAGAATTGCTTTTTCATGGCTGAATGCTTCAAATGAAAACTTCCCATGGTACCTTCCATATCCACTCTCACCAACACCTCCAAATGGAAGTGCATCAGCAACAAACTGCATGGAATCAATTACACAAACAATTATATATATATACCAATCTCTCTCTCTCTATATACATATATATATATATAATAGACGATCGAAAAAGAAAAAATAGGATACGAACTTGAACGATTGCATCATTGAAGACAAGACTTCCTGAAGAGGTCTCAGAAAGCAGCTTCTTCTTGAGTTTTTCATTCTTTGTGAAGGCATAAATGGTAAGAGGCTTTGGCTTTGACTTCATGAATGCAATGCTGTCTTCGATCTTTTCTAACTAATAATACATATACATATATAGAAAGAATGGAAACAAGAAGATTGATTCAGAATTTCTAAATTTGGAAACTACAATATATATATATGTAGTACTGCTTACTGTGATTATGGGAAGCAATGGACCAAATATTTCCTCTGTCATTATTGACGATTCAAGTGGAGGATCCAACAATATTGTTGGCTCTATGAACCTGCAGTTTCAATATATATATATATATAATAAGTTATGGAATCAGCAGCAGAAAAATGAAAAAAAAAGAAGCCCTTAGAATAAAAGTTGCTTACAGTTTGTCTTCATCATAAGAACCGCCATGGACAATTGAAGCTTTCACCATAGGTTCCTCCAAGAGACTTGT
>JAXGGT010000169.1:9896851-9912668 GCA_035583425.1 Marsdenia floribunda | reverse complement strand
CTAATTCTGATGGTTTTAGAATCATCACATTCCCAGCTGCTATTGCTCCAATCAATGGGTCCAATGACAAACCTGCATATACATACACACACACACACACATATATAGCATTTTTAATATAAAGAACCCCAAATGATGTCATAATTTTTTTTGGTTATTATTATTTTTTATGTTTTTGCCATTTCTTTTAGTGTAAGAAGATATATATATATATACATATATAAATGGATAAGATGGTTTAACTCAATTACTAGTATCTACGATTATAATTTAAGAGGTCATCAGTTTGAATCACTTTGAAAGTGAAAAAGTCTCAAAATTTTAAATAAATAAAATACATATATAGATGGCTGAACGTGTGAGGATGATTTTGAAAATGGAAAACCATAACACTTAATTTGGAAACATTCTTTGTAACTTATCTAGAAAATTAGGGTAGAAAAGTTAGTAGGGGGCAATATTGGAAAAAAATGAAGTATAATAATTTGATTTTGTTCTTTAATAATTTTTAATTATTTGGGTTGATTTTAAATGTATAATATTTTTTTTCCGAATAAATTGATCCATAATCTCCTTTTATTTATCTAAATTGATTCTTTCGACCACTAATTGATAATTTTCAATTATAATATTTGTATGTATCATACACAAGCATTAAAAAGAATAGATAATTATTAATGGATCTAAATTTATTAGAGAATTTTTCCTATAAAATTTTAAAATTTTGCTTTTTGAATAATACCCTTGGAGATTGAATGACTTGAAAATTGAAATAAAATGACCATTCTACCCCCTTAATAGAAATTATGTACATAGTACATGCAAAAATTTTTGTCAAAATTTGTTAAAAATTAATTAAAATGATCAATTCGGACAATCAAAATTAGATAAAATGATCAATTTATTTTTTAAAAAATGATCTAGAACTAATTTAGATAATAAAAAAATTATTAAAAGGGAACTAAATTGAATAATTATCCCAAATTTTTTTTTGTCATATTGGAAAGAAATTGATTTTTTTTTTATAATTTTCTTACTTATCATACCCTATATTTAATATTAAATAACTAATCCTTATTTATTTAACAACTAATACTTATTAATTATTTTTATTAAAAAAAATTAAAATTAATTTTTTATTTTTTATTTGTGACAAATTTAAAATGAAAGATTTATTATTAAAAAGAAGACTAACCAAAAGGAAAGTTCCAAGACGAAATAATGAGGATTAAACCCAGTGGCTCTGAAACTAATTCAGCTGAAGATTGAAATGCTGCCAACGGCAGCTTCACCTGTCCAAATAGTTACATTTATATATATATATATATATATACATATACGAAAAATTTGCCAGTTTAGTTTTGCCTTAAATTTATTATTTTAGTTTCTAAAATTTTATAATTATTTATGTATTACATATTTAAAATAAAGTAAATTTTTAATCAAAATTTATTACCCATCGAACACAAATATATATATATATATATATATATATATATATTTAAAATAAAATTATCAATCTATTGCATTTTTTCCCTTAAAATAATAATAATAAATTAAAATAATCGAAGGGTAAATAAATATTTAACTCATTTATAGATAAAATAAGAGTTTTTAATTTTTAAAAACAGGGGATTTTTTAGTAGTTTTTTATTTCTTTAAAAAGAAAATTGACAATTTTACACTTAAATATATATAAACATATAATGAGTTTTGACTAGAAAAAATATATATTTTTTATTAAAATAATTAAATAGACAAAACATAAATAATTATAAAATTTTAGATATTAAAATAATAAATTTAGGATTAAAGTACATTAAATAAAATAATTACACGATTAAATTGATAAAATTTTTTCACATAGAGAGAGAGAGAGAGAGAGTTACCTTTTTACTAGACATCCATTTGTTTAATCCTTCTAATGCATAATTTATGGTTTTCACTAACGGTCCTATCTGTCAAAATTTTTTGAGAAAAATAAAAACATTAATTACGTAAAGAAAAATTTATAACGATATTAAAAATATATCTTTTATTATTTTAAATAATTAAAAATATTTTAGTAATTTTTATTAAAAATAATTATATTAATTTTTTGATTTAAATAAATTACATATAATCTTTTTTTTTTTTTATTAATATATTCGACAATAAATTAAAAGATTTAATAAAACATGATATATAGTATATACCATACCTTGGGGTGCGGGGTGGGTGGGGGGGCCGAGGGCGAGGGGAGGTGGTAGTCAGAATGGAATAGCAAATAATGGCTTGACTCGTGTCATGCAAGTATATGTGTTACCAAAAACTGTACATCGTCAGGGCAAAATAAATACCTACTCTGTCTTCCGACCATGTGGGCACTACTTTGTACCAACTGTTTGTGTATTTTTATGGAAATTAGTGAATTTGCTCCCTCTAGTGTAATTGGTCCAAATGCATTTATTCATTATACATTAATGACTAACTATACCTATAATTAAAATATTACGGACTAAATCTACTAACTTTTCATAATAAATATATAAAAATCATTGTGTTCGTGTTCTTGTTTTGACTATTTTTTCGTCAAAACTTACCAAAACCATCATAACTTAATTCATGTTGGATTTAAAAGATGAAAATAGAATATTTAGAATCAACATATAAAAACTTTAGATATTTGGGATTATATACACTGATCTCTTTATTATTTATGATCTTTTTATCTAATATATTCTTGCAAATAAAATTATTTAATATTTTTTATATTTTTATTTTAATTGGTCATTTTAGCCCCAAAAATATTTTTAATTAATCAATTTAATTCATTTTTACTATTGACTTTTTTTTTTTTTTCTTTTAAAATTTCAAATAAAAAATGTGCAAACAAATTAGTCTTTTAGTCTGTTTTAAAGTAAATAATTTAATACATATCAATCACATGATATACAATGGTGTTAAAAATGAAAATGAAAATAATAAATAAATGGTGTTAAAAAAGAGGGAAATTGACCTATTTAGTCCCTAAATAATATTTGTATAATATATTTAGTCCCAATATTCTTTATTTTTTTTTTACCAATTTCATCCCTAAACTATACATGAATTTCCCGATTTGATTTTTTCTTTTTCTTAATATTATGGGTTTCATGTTATGTTATCTGATTAAAATATTTTTTAATAATAAAAAAAAAAAGTGAATGGAGAAGGAAAACAACTAGGGAAAATTTTATATAAATAATAAATTTTAATTTATATATTTTATTTACTATAATCAGTTGAAAAATTAATTTGATAGAACATTCAATTTAAGGATAAAAATAGACTAAATTAAAAAGAAAAAAAACTAATAAAAAAATCTTGGGAATTGAAAACACCATTAATCCCTTCATTTAATTTAACAGATCTTTTGGATTTTATTATTATTTTTTTAACTCAAAAGTTAAATAAAAGTTTGTGTTTTCTTAATGTGTTAACGTTCGAGTCTAGGTTTAATAACCCCCCCCCCCCTCCTCCTCTCCAAAAAAAAAAAATAATAATAATAATTAGGTCACTAGAAAAATATATAATTTGATTAAACATTACAGATTAAAGACTCCTAGAATCGAAATTTTTAGAAAAATTATGCCCAAATAGTTATAAACATGTAAATTAATTAATGACATAACTATTGGCTCGATAAAAAGTATGTAAGTGATTTGTAAATGTTACCCAAAATAAAGAGTTTGATACTAATTGTGACTATCATATAGGAGCAATCTTGGACTCTTTGGCAATCTACGTATAAATTATAAAACTCTAACCAGAGTTTACCTCCCGAAAAAAAAATTTACTCGACTCGAGCGAGATATTAGTCTAAATATAAATATAACTTAAAGGTATCACCCATAGTTGAGATCTATTCAAAATATTTCGTGTACTAAGTAAAGACAAAATTGTAAAGCCCTAACACGTATATTATTTATGTATTAATTACTATATATTTTTTACCATTATGAATTACCATGATTTCACCAAATGCTAACCAGTACAAATCATATATATATATATAAAAGCAGAGTCTTGAATGTTTCATTTTCTTGGAAAATGTATAAAATTATTCACAGCTCTCAAAGAAGGGGAGAGTAAGAAAGAAAGGAAAGATATATATAATATATATATATATATGTATGTGCTTATGTATGCATTCATACCTCGTCTCTGTAAGCCTCAACTCGATGTTTACCTAAATCTTGCTCAAGTGCCAAGAAAACATCGTCTTCGTTGTCCCTTAGGAGATTTAGGAGTCCCTTGAGTTGAGATCTTCTCCAGGATTGTTCTCTGGTTCGGCCGGAGTTGAAGGTTTCTGCGAGCTCCTTCACCTCTTCTTCCAGGCTTTTGCAGGTGGTGGATTCCATATGGTATACTATAGCAGTTAATTAATTAGCTTGCTAGATAGAGGGCTAGGCTGTGTTTTGATTACCCATTCTGCCCGCAGCAGCTGCTTCCACATATATATATATATCTTTTATGCATGGTACGTACCGGTCAGGGGTAAGTCTTGTCCCTTTTTATGTCTGGTTGGCATAACGTTAAATTAAATAGCGTATGGGAAATAATTAATAAATGGGGATGAAAAGGTGGGTGAGAATTTTATTATTTTCATTATTTTTTCCCAATTTAGAATGGTAATAATGCATGTAATTAAATTATTGGAACATGACAAGAAGACATTAAGTTCAAATAATAATATCTCTTAATTATGACCTACAATGTCATAATTTTGAATTATGTCACGGTTGAAAAAATATTAAAATTAAAAAAAAAAAAAAATCAAAATTAAAATATAAATATTTTTCTAATTTTCAGGGATAAAAAAAATTATGATCTAAAATGTCATAAGTTTGAACCACGTTATAATTCAATAAATATCAAAATTGGAAAAAAATTCAAAATACCAATATTTTTCTAATTACTAGAGATCAAGATTTTAATGGGTATATTAGATCCTACACAATTATTATTTGATGAATTGATATTTATATTCTTTTAATTTTTTGAAAGTTTAAGGCATTTTTACCTTTGACATGCATCGAACTCATAATCTCTTAGATCATAAGCGAGGATGCTACCCACTGAACTAATCCTTCTTGACTATATTATTTTAATTAATAATTATTTTAGATTATAAAATTGGATATTTTTTCTATTCTTTCGTCAAATTTATCAAATTTGACTTTAATTTGTAAATGATTTCATTTACACATAATTATGAATTCGATCAAAAAAAAAAAAAAAAAAACCAATTCTTTAACTTCAAAATTGTTATATAAATATAAATATATATATATATATATATATATATTAGGACCAATTTTGGATAATATACACCATTTCACAATTTCATGGTGTAGGTAAATTAGTAATTAATGAGATTTCTCTGTTTTAAGTGACATTGCGAATTCAAAACTATATTAAAAGAAACTAATCTAACTTGAGCAATAATTAATTTAAATGTGACTACAAATTAGAAGTACGACCCCAATTAAAACATATCTTGTACACTTCGTGCACTTAAAAAAACCACACCATTTTACCCACTCTAATGCTAATGAACTACACTTCGTGCACTACATGTTGGTGGTGGTAGTTGAGAATTTGAATTACTTAAAGTTCTTTTTTTTTTTTTTTTTTTTTTTTTTTTTCCAGAAATTTGGAGGAAATATGATTCACTTTTTTGAGTAGAAAAATGTTGTAAGAATTTTTAATATATATATATATATATATATATTATAGATAATTTATATTATTATTATTATTTTTAATAAGAATGCTTGATTTATTAATAACAACTTTTTTCTATAATATAAAATTTCATGAATTTCACGTTAAAACTAAAAATAATTTAATATACACACACATTATCGTATTTTCAAATTTATAATTGGATTTTGCTAAAATCGCATAATAATAATTTATTTTAAAAAATTTTGGATTCTTGTGTTTTTTCCTTTTCTTGATATGTTTTATAGAAAATAATACGTTTATTTTTATGTAGAAAATAACAATAGGTATCTTAGGCTTGATACCAAAATCTGTTTTTTTTTTTTTTTTTTTTTTAAAGTTATTTACAAATATAAAATATTATACTGATTGGAACAACGAATCCAGTATTTATAAACAATTTTTGTATTTCGTTTGTTAGTACGCACACAAAAATTAAAATTTTATTTATTTTTAGGTTTCTATTTTTTAAAAAATAATAATTTAATATTGTTGCATCTAAAATTTTTATTTGTCCTTTTATTTTTGGCCCCCATCTACTAAGAAATAAAGGAGAAAAAAATTATTATTATTATTATTGAATTTTGTGTTTTTAATTAGAATCAAAGCACAATTAAGAGAAAAAAAGAGAGACTAAAATCATTAATTAACAGAGTAATTTAGTTAACTACTATGATATTTTTTACTTAGATATTTTTATTTGATTTGTCAAATAAAAAAATTTGAATTTAATTTTATATTGTATTTTTGAATTATGTATTATAATTTAATTTAATTTCTTTTTTTTTTTTTTTTAAAAAGAATTTTTTCCAAATTAAGAAAATATTGATCAAATTGGAACCGGACGGACTCGCTGGTTGATTAATTCCATAAATAATCTTAATAAATTTGGTCAGAAGAAAAATTGGCTAATTTAGTCCTATAATTATTTTTGTTAATTACGTAAAGTCCAAAAATTTTATTTTTAACTTGGTAAGTCTTATATCTTTTTATGAGCAGCCTATTCAGTCCTTTCGGCTAAAAATTTAAATTTTCGGTCAAAATTTATCACGTATCAAACACGTGATGATTTTTTGAGAGGGCAAAACAGTTCAAACATTGTTCTTCTCTCTGATTCTCTGTGGACTAAAAGTAGAGAAAATAGTTAGGCCATAGCAGATGGTGAGAAGTTAAACCTTAATGGATTTAGAGTTCCGTGGTATTGTGGATACTTATCGTGCAATTCATTCATTTCAAAAGGTGTCGACACTATCGTCACTGCTTTTTTATTAGGATCATCATTATCGGAACCCAGCATGTGATGAATTTTGATTAAAAGTTTAAATTTTTACCAAAAAAGCTTAATAGGCTACTCGTAGAAAGATGTAAGACTTACCAGATGAAAAATAAAAATTTTAGAATTTAGATACTTAAGAAAAATAGTTACAAGACTAAATCGATCAATTTTCTTTTGTCAGAATCTCACAATGTTGTCGGTGCAACGCACTGTCTTAACTTCAAAAGCTCATATCTCACCATAGAAATATAAAAAAAGTAATAATAATAATAATAAAAGAACTCAATTCATATAAATAAAACTTGTCTTTTGTTCTACATTTAAAATACAAATAACTCACCACCTATTATGAAGAAACCCTTCATTGCATAATAAATAAAAATAATTTATTAAGCTTTTCCTTTCAATTATATATATATATATTAGTATAATTCGAGCAATGAAATTTTTATCTATTGAAGTACGACTTTTTTTTTTCTTAAATTACATATTTAATTAATTTTTTAACCAATTAATTAATTAGTTAATTTTATTTTATTTAGTGAAAAGGTCCCTTAATTAACAGTAACAAAAATAAATTCTTTTATATACATTCAAAGAAAAGAACATGAGTTTTTATGAGGAATATTATCGTTTACTTCTATTTGAACCATTTTTTTTTCCTAATTAAAAAAAAAAATTGAGTAGGGTTTCTCTCTTCTCCTCTGTAGGGTCTCAACGTTTAGCAGTGTAGCAGCATGGCGGCGGCTCAACGGCAGGCTCAATCTGATCGCGGTGATTTATCAAGACTCCTCCAGTCGTTGACTATTGCTCCAACGAACACCACTCCGATCTTAATCTCGGAAGCGGATTTTCATGTAGAAACAGAAGAATGTAAACTCTCCATAGTCGGGCGTTTCTGTGCACATCAACTTGTGAGTATGAAATTTACCCAGCACTGTTGAAGGCGTGGAAGATTGAGGCGTTCAAATACATTGCATTCAGCCATAACACTTTTCAATTCTTCTTCTCATCCCTAGAAAATCGGCAATGGGTGTTGGACCATAGCCCATGGTCATGTGATGATACCTTGCTTGCTCTAAAACCCTGGGCTAGAGGCCTTGGAACTTCAGCGGATGATCATTGGGTTGTGCCATTTTGGATCCACATCAGAGGCATCCCAAGGGAGTGTGTGTCGCAGCAAGTCGGAGTACGCCTAGCGAAAACCTTCAAAGGATGGGAGATGTACCGGATCAGGGAATTATCCGACTCATGCAAGCACTATTTTAGAGTTCGTGCATTGATCTCCATTCACGAACCCCTCCCTTGGGGCATCCCTTTGATGCTCCCGTTTTATGGTAACTGTATTGTTACTTTTCAATACAAGCGTTTGCCTCATATATGCTTTAAATGTGGATCTATTATGCATACTATTAATAATTGTTCTCTTTTCTTGACAATTAAGCAAGAGGAATCCCTTCCCTATGGACAATTTATGCACTCCATGTACAATCGGGGAACTCTCTTGTCATCTTTTAAATTTTTGCCATCTCCTATGGATGATACAGCAGCTCAAATGCCCCAGCAAGGAGAGGATCCAACCAGCTTTGGTTATTCTTCCCAAATCCTGAGGCTATGCATGGATAATAATAACCTCCAAATTGTTCCTTTCACACCCTATACTACTAACCTACCATCTCATCCTCAAATACACCTCTTCAGCCTTTTGCTTTTACTGCAGACCCCACCAATAACTCCTCCCCTCCTTTGACCCAGAAACCTCATCGTGCTAAAACAAGGAGAAAATCCTCCCGCCATCGAACCCATTCCCCTCACCCCTCACCACAACCCCTTACCCCCACCAAGAGATCAACTTAAGATTCCCCTCTCTCCTCCCTTGACCTCTCGGGACCAAAGAAAGGGAAACTCCAGGGCCTGTTTGAAGTTCCTCTTATTTTGGCAGAGGCTGTGCTACAGCACCGCCATGAATTATGAAGTGCTTTAGCTGGAACTGTTGAGGATTAGGGTTGCCTCTGGACGTTCATGAACTCAAAACCCTATTTCTTCTCTCCACCCTTCTATTGTCTTTTTATGCGAAACTAAAATTTGTTCTTCTATGTTAGATGTTATTCGTTCTTCCCATGGTTTTTCTAGGGGCTTTTATGTGGACAGTGATGGTTATGTGGTGGTTTACCCCTTTTTTGGAATTCTCTCTCTCTTTCTCTCAATTCTACTTCTCCTGGTCACATAGATGCTTCGGTTCACTTGGATTCTAGGGTTTCTTGGAGAATCACGGGATTCTACGGTCACCCAAACTATGATAAACGACATGAATCTTGGCATCTGTTGCATTTTTTTCATTCCTAATTCTCCCTCCCTTGGCTCTACATGGGAGATTTCAATGAAATTCTTCATAATTCTAAAAAGTCTGGAGGCGTTGCCTACAGATGTCCCTCTCTCATCAATGCCTTTCGGGATACTCTATTGTCATGTGGCCTGGAGAATCTGGGTTTTCACGGGCCTAAATTTACTTGGTTAAACCGTAGAGCTAACAAGCTTATTTATGAGCGCCTTGATCATTTCCTGGTGAATGATTCTTGGTTTCATATCTATCCTTCCTACTTTGTCACGCACATTTCCACGGCTACCTCTGAACATCTTGTGATATCTTTGGTGGCGAGGACTTCTGATAGCAATCAGGACTTTCTGAGACGGGAATTTTAAAGCATGAAATTAAAAGGGTTCGAAAGGAATTAAAGGATATCCGGTGCATTGACCCTATTGACACCAAAGCAGAGCTAACGCTTCTAAAAAAAATTGGAAAATTTGCTAGAGACAGAGGAAGTCTACTGGCGTCAACGTAGTAGAGCTAAATGACTTCAAGATGGAGATCGTAATACTACGTTTTTCCACAGGAAAGCATCCCAAAGACGCCAAAGGAACTTCATCAAATCTCTTCTTAGACCGGATGGTACCAAGGCTACTTCTTTGAAAGATTTACATGAAATTGCGGATCTTTTCAAAACTAAGGGCCCCCGAGTTATTGCCTTATCTGATTTACCTATTCCTTAACTCCCCTCGAAACATTTTGTATTTCTTAATCATGAAGTCACTGAGGAGGAAATTGAAATAGCTCTCTCCCAGATCCCAAATGCTAAATCTCTTGGCCCCGATGGTATGCAAAGACTTTTCTTGAAATCATTCTGGTCCACGATGAAGACCAAAATCTCTAAATTTGTTTTGGACTTTTTTTAAGGTAAGCAAACTCTTCAGGACCTCAATCATACTTTTATTGTGCTGATCCCCAAGGTGAAGAGAGCAGATACGATGAAGGACTTTCGTCCTATTAGTCTCTGCAATTCTATTTGCAAACTCATTTCCAAAATCATAAGCAATCGGTTGAAGTACATCCTTCCCAAGTTAATTGATCTCTCTCAATCTGCCTTTGTACCCGGTAGACTTATCACTGATAATGTCATTGTAGCTCATGAATGCTTCCATCAGCTTTCTAAAAGCAATTCTAGAGGTAGCAAATGTTTGGGATTGAAGCTCGACATGCAGAAAACTTATGACAGAATTGAATGAGATTTTCTCCAAAGTATGCTTCAGAGAATGGGTTTCCCAGGGTGGTTAACAGAGTGCATTATGAATTGTATGCAGTCAGTTTCCTTCTCTATTCTTCTTAATGGTCACCCATCAAGATCCTTTCTCCCATCCCGGGGCCTCTGCCAAGGTGATCCTATCTCCCCCTTTCATTTCATCATTTATGCTAAGGGTTTCTCGGCGTTGCTTCTGTAAGCTGAGGCTCTTGGGAAGATTCAAGGTATGCAATTCGCTACTGGTCAGGTTTCTATCTCCCACCTTCTTTTTGCTCATGACTTTCTGATCTTGACAGAGGCCACCCCTGCTAATGCTAATTCCATTAAAAATATCCTTAATACCTATGAATTCCTCTATGGGCAACTTATAAATCTCTCGAAATCTTCGGTTTGCTTTGGGCGTGATGTTTGCACCTCTCGTAAATCCCAATCCTTGAGCATTCTTGACATTAGAGAGAGTTCTGCTTACGAAACTTATTTAGGTATGCCCATGAATTTCCAGGGTAAAAGGAGTGTCAACTTTCAATTCATTGTGGACTGTATCTGGAAGTGCCTCTCTGGTTGGAAGAAAAACTCCTTTCTGTGGTAGCTAAGGAGATGCTTATCAAATCTATTATCCAGGCTATACTCTACCTATACCATGCAATACTTCTTGCTGCCTACGGGTATCAGAGATCAAATCCTTAGGCTTATCCAGGACTTTTGGTGGGGCCGTAATGACAAGGCTAATCGCATGAGGTGGATGAATTGGGATGATCTTTGCAGGCCTAAGTAGGAAGTTGGCCTTGGTTTTCGTAATCCTCATCACTTCAACTTAACCCTTCTGGCTAAGCAAAGTTGGCGGATTATCAAAAACCCTAACAATCTTGCTACTAAGGTTCTCCAAGCAAAGTATTTCCAGCACACTACTTTTCTTAAAGCCACCATATAAGAAGAATAACAACAGTTTCATCTGGAAAAGTCTCCTTTAGGGCAGTAGCTGCTGAGGAAAGGGCTTCATTTTTTGGTTGGCAATGGACTCTCCATCAATCCATGGCATGATAAATGGGTGCCGGCTCTTCCCCACCTAAAACCCATCATCAACAACTCCGTCGAATCAGGTATCACTTCTGTCTCTCAATTTATTGATTCTTCTACTATATCTTGGCAGGTACAGGTTTTGTAGTGCTGGGTTCTCCCAAACGAGGTGGAGGCCATTTGTTGGATTCGACTTTGTCCCTCCCCTTCCCCGGATGTACCTGTGTGGAGCCATACTAAAAATGGTCACTACACGGTTAAATCTAGGAATTGGTTTGCACTGTATCAAGAGCAACTGGAGAAAATGTTGCCTGATCATGCTTCATCATCACAGCAGCAACCCCTTTGGGACCACCTTTGGCGTCTAGAGGCTCCTCCGAAGGTCAGACACTTCTTATGGCGTGCAGCTAGGGGTATTCTTGCCACCAGTGAAATGATCGCAAGACGTATTTCCAGGGACCCATGCTGTAAGGTTTGTGGCTATTCAATGGATTTCCTTCGTCATGCACTCTTCCAATGTCCATTGGCGAAGAAAGTGTGGAAAGCAGCGGGCTGGTTCTCCTACTTCCAGCAACATCCATCATCCTCCTTCTATGACTTACTGATGCAGATTATATCTAATCAAGGTCGTCATGCAGCTCTTGAATTTTCCATCCTAGCGTGGAACTTATGGGTGTCTAGGAACCAAGCCATTCATGAACACCACAGCCCCATTATCTCATCTATCATCAATTTAAGCTCGGGTATGATCCAGGCGATTCTTCAAGGCAAAGGTTCAGCTTCATCCTCATGTTATTCTACCGTGCGGAGGGGAACTCCTAGCTGTGCTCCACTGGCGGATACCTATGGTGCAAAGGTGTTTTTTGATGGAGGATTGAAGGGTGACGCACCTGGGTTTGGAGTGGCCGTTCGCGCTGCAAATGGTGATCTCTTGTGTGGTCTTTCTGGACACATCCAGGCGTATTTTTACAGTGTGGAGATGGTGGAAGGCCTAGCTTTGCTCCATGCTACCCGATGGGCCCAGGTTCACGACTTTCAGTCTGTCTGCTTCTTCGGTGACTGCCTTAACTTCATCCAACGCGTGAATAACTCAGCTGAAGATTTTTCCCCTGTTGGTCATCTTGTAAAACTTATTCAAGACTCCCTTTGTGCTTTCTCTTCTTATGCAGTTTGTTTTGTCCCTCATGCTTTTAATTCTACAGCTCATTATTTTGCTTCTCTTGGTGTAAACTCAAGTGGTACCCAGGAGTGGTACCTTCCCTTTCCACCTTCTATGGCTGGGCCTATTAATTAAATATATTTCCTCTTAGTTTTCAAAAAAAAAAAAAAAAAAAAAAAATTTAAATCTTTGCAGAAAATTAAATTAGATATATTGTTGAATTTGTACAGTTAAAATATTATAGTTTTAATTAATACAATTAAAAATCTACTTTTAAAATAAGAAAAAAAAAAAATAATAATAAAAAAGTTCCCCAAAACAATGATTGTAAATTTCCTTCAAAATAATCTAGTTTGTAATTTTTTGTTTCCCCGTGTAGATATATAATGAATATACCTCTTTAATTTTTTCTTTTCTTTTTTTTTTTTTTCTACTATAAAAATTTTGTTATTTGGATAAAAAGTGATTGCTCTGATCATAATCACTTATATTGGAGATAGAAAAGAAATCTTCTTGTAATTTCATTATGCACTTATATATTACAAAAATAGAAAATTCTAAAAATAATAGTGCATGGGAGGTGAAATTAGCTTATATATAACGAAGCGAACTTAGTTCACAAATAAGTTAGGGCTCCATATTGTTCCATTTCTTTGGAGAATTTCTTGCCTCTCATCATTTGTATGTCTCTCGACCAAGAACTCTATATATCATTTGTAATAAGAACTCTTTAAAATTTCTTACAAGCCTTGTCTTTCGATCAATTCTTGATCTCTTCTTCATCATCTTCCTAGATCGAGGCAATATTTAGGGTTTGGAAAGAAAGAAGTTTTTTTTTTTTGTTCTTTTGGGGAAAATGGGTTCCCTGTTAATGGAACCCATTGATTTAATAGGTTATAATACTATCTATAACCCAAAGGGAAATAATTCGTTCATTTGTATCTCCATTTTGAAGATTCAGTCTAAAGGTATCTTTCAGAATTCTAACCCCTTGGATTATAGTGTCCCCCTTCTATCTTTACAGCTCTTTATTGCCTCGTTTTTTATTCTATCCACCTCGTACCTTCTCAAACCGCTTGGTCTGCCCAAAGCAATTATTCATATACTAATAAGCCAATTTTAGTCAATTTTCTTGTCAAAAATTGGCTATTTTAATCCATGGTTTATTACTTTTTCACGTTTTTTTTTAATCCTTTTTTTTTTTTTTTTTTTTTTTTTTATGCTTTTATCTTTTATAATCCTCATATTATTTTTTATTTGACATATTTTTTATTATATTAGAATTTTGCAACGTGTTTTAATTTTTTATTTTTTTTTTTCTTCATAATTTTTAATTTTTTCGAACAAGTTAGAATAAGTATTGATGAGTTGTGAGGTCCTAATTTACTAAAATAGAGACTTATATATGCTTTTTTATTGCTGTTATTATTATTATGATTATTTATTTTTTTTTTGCTGATGGGTTTTTTTAATGGCGATTTTGATCAAATTTATTATTAGGGTGGTTTGGCAATCGGTCCATCATTTCTAGGAAGATTTTTTGGGTTTATTGAGACAATATATCCTATTACAAGCTTCCTACTTCTGGACACACTTGGTGCCTTGGGATTTATGTTCTATTTCTTCTTGATTGGAGTACAAATGGATCCATGGATACTCAAGAGAATAGAGAAGAAAGAATTCTTTATCGGTTTTACTACATTAGCCATGGCTTTGTTGTTGAGCAGCTTTACGTCAATCTTCCATATGATTAGGAACGATTATCAAGTGGAACCAGAGTTACTGGATTCACTTCCCGTGGTCGCTGTTGTGTCATCCATTGTTGGTTTTCCCATAGTAGCTCAGTACTTGACTGAGCTCAGGATGTTAAATTCTGAACTCGGAAGGACGGCAATTATGTCCGCAATGGTTAGTAACTTATTCGGTTTCATTACCATATTCCTTACTACATCCGTGACCAGAAACGATCATAACAAAAGTGCACTTCATCCATTTTATGCTGCCCTTGGTTTAACACTCGTAATCTTATTCGCGATTCGACCGATAATTCTGTCGAATTTAAGGAAGAACCCTGATGGTGAACCTTTCAAAGAAAGTTTCATTTGCGTGATTTTAGTCGGGGTACTGGTGTCTGGCTTCTGCAGTAAGGCACTTAGCCTGAATCCCAATTTCGGACCACTGATGTTTGGAATAGCCATAACTGCTGGTTCTCCACTAGGGTCAGCCATTGTTGAGAAGCTGGATTATATCACTTCTTGGATTCTGATGCCACTTTATTTTGTTAAGAATGGAATAGTTATAGATATATTTAACGTGAAACTAAAGGATTTCCTGGTTGTACAATCTGTCATACTTATGGCTTGTTTTGGCTTTGTTCTCTGCACAACACAGCGGGGTACCCTTGAAGGATGCTATCCCTTTAGGTCTAGTAGCCAATTTCCAAGGTGTTCTGGAACTGACTGCTTTCAAAATGATGTTGCAATCCAAGGTATGATTTACATTTCTGTCTCCTGCATGCAGTTCAAGATCTACTACAAGTAAATACATATATATTTTGCAGGTAATAATACGTGAAGTTTATACAATATTGTGCTTGTCAATGTTGATGGTTACCGGAACCATAACACCAATTCTTAGATACCTATATGATCCGCTTCGAAGATATGCAATCTATAAGAGAAGAACGGTGTTGGATACAAAACCAGGATCTGAACTTCAACTACTTACATGTATACACAATCCAGACAATGTTTGGACAACTATCAACCTTCTCGAAGCCCTTTATCCTAGTAACACTAATCCCATGTCCATTTCTGTTCTCCACCTCGTCGAGCTTATTGGATATTCTCATCCGGTACTTATTCACCACAAACCAACCAATAAAAAAACTTCCTCCAGTAGTAACGGTTCCATTTCTAAAAACATCGTCAAGGCATTTAGATTCTTCGAACAAAGATACGTCTGTTGGATTTATTTATATAAATCATGTGGGCTTATGTGTCAATTGTGTATTTAAAGGCTATCATATTTAATTAAGCC
>JAXGGT010000169.1:9880305-9895171 GCA_035583425.1 Marsdenia floribunda | reverse complement strand
CTTCCGCAAACTTATTTATCAACTGATTCTCGGTAATCTGACATAATAGGTCTTGGGATTAATCTAAAGAATAGATTGTAATATCTATATTATTCCAACAACGTCAACTATAATGATGATGTCGTTACGTTAAATCCCTACACTTCAATCTCACCTCACGAAACCATGCACGATGAAGTATGTTCAATGGCCTTAGAAATGAAGGCTTCTCTTATACTGATTCCTTTTCATAGGAAATATTTCTCTGGCAAATCCTCTACACCATTTAAGGTCGGAATCAAGATGATGAACCAAAAAATCCTCGAAATGGCACCTTGCTCGGTAGGGATACATGTGGATCGGGGACTAGTTAAGTTCTCCATGCCCGCTTTGGAAAGTTTGAAATCGTATCGAGTTGCTGTTGTTTTCATGGGCGGACCGGATGACAGAGAAGCACTTGCAATAGGAGCGAGAATGTCTGAACGACCCAATATTAGTTTAAATATAATTAGAATCCTTGAGAAAACTAATTATCTCGATGATGGAAGAAGTTGTTGTTATAATAATAATAACCATCATAAAACACGAGCGGGATTGGATTATGAAGTTTTGAGTGATTTCAGATTGAATATAGCAGGAAATTACAGAGTTACGTATGAAGAAAATGTGGTGGATGATGCTACTGAGACAATTACCTTAGCTCGGTCCATGGAAGATAAATATGATCTTGTTATTGTCGGAAGACGACATGACACGAGATCGAAGATCATACGTGGTCTGTCGGATTCGGATGAAAAATCTGAGCTAGGAACAATAGGGGATTTGTTTGCTTCACAAGATTTTTGCACCAATTCTACTATATTAGTAGTACAACAACATGATGTTAATATATTAGATGAGTGGGATTCAAGTAGTAGAATTTTCTATAACTATTATGTTTCTCATAAATCATGAGCATCCTTCTGATCAAATTATGATTTGTAATATATATATATATATTAACAATGTAAGAAAATTTTGTTACTATATAATGAAAAATTAATTTCCATTTTTTTTTCCAATATTATTTTGGTGGTAGTACTATTTATTTGCGAGAAAATATATTTTAGGTCCTGCAACAGTTTTTACTTTTTTTTTTTTTTTTGGCAAAAATATATTTTTATCACTATATTTTTTACAAAATTGACAAAAGTTTTGAGTATTTATTATTATTATTTTTTTTTTTAAATTTCAGAATATTTTTATCTACAACATAACTAAAACAACCTTCTACAAAGTTGTTATAAACTGCGTTAGATTTTCTTGTTAGATTTAAATAGTTAGTGTCATTTAAGTACACCCACACATTATATATTCAATATATTTGTGGAAAAAAGTTTGAAGCCACTTCATGTATCTATTATTATTATTTTTTTTTGGCCTCTAATATAACTCAAACCCATAACCTGTGGTTACAGATAAAGTTGTGATCACCAGAGCAATCACTTCTTGTCACTATTAGAAAAAAATTAATTAATTATCAACTAGAAAATTTTGTTAGTAATAGTAAAATATTGTTGGTATTTCTTAAATACCAACAAAATGCCAACAAAACATGGTGCATTGGTAAAACGTTTTTTGGTAACTTTTACCGACATAAGAGTATTTCAATAAATTGGTAATTAGCAACAAAAATTCTTGTTGATAATTATTATGTGGTTACAGATCAAATTGTTATCTCCAGAGCAATCAGATCTTGTCATGTATATACATTATTGTGTTAAAAACATTATTCTTAGTATAAAATTAATAAATTTAATACACTTATCTATATATATGTGAAAATAAAATATTTTAATCCATTACCTTAATTCATTTTCTATCAATAATTTAATTTAAATTAATTATAAAAACCCTAATTAATAACGTTTTTTTCTTTCTTTAAAATAAAAGTAATTTTTTTTTTTTGGTTAGACAATAATATTCTAAAAATTGTAACAAGTAATTCAATATTTATATTTAAATCCCTAATTATCGTTAACAATAAATAACTTAACCAAAAATTTGACAAAGAAAATAACAATGATATATATATATATTTGTATAGTTAATATATTAAATATTTTACATGTTTACAAAAATATTAACAAAAAATTCTGAACTTATTCATTTTTTTTTCTTTTTTCCTGTCATGAAAATATGGTTAACATTATTATTATTTTTATTATTTGAATTTGTTTAATAATTTGATAAATAGAAAATAATTTTTTTTTTTATATTTTAATTTCTAAACAAATTTAGAATATGAAAATTAAGTACCATCATTAGATTAATATAGTAGCAGCTAATGGTATAATTTTTTGTTTTTCTATGTCCAAATGTGATTTGTATTGATTAAGTAATACCACACATTATATTTGGGAGTATAAGAGGTTTTTGGAGTTTGAATGCAAAGACATGATAGTTTTGATTTTGAGAGTAATGACTTTAGACGAGTTATACAACTTAATAAATATCTCGTTATTTAAAAAGCCTACAAATCTTACCTGTAAAACTATAAAAATAATATTATATTAATATTAAAAATTATCTCAAATTCAATATTATTTAAAATTATATACAATTTAATAACTATTAATTTTTTTAAAATATAATATAATTATCTAAATTTAGTAATTATTTTAATATTAATGGTCATAGTTTTAGTTTTTAGTTTCTTAAAGAAATGAATAATTTGATAAGAATATTGAAATAGTTTTTAAAACATTGCTTATAATTAAAATTAATTAATTTTCATTTTAAATTATACCTAAGTAGAATAAATTAATTAATTTTTTATCTAATAAAATTAAATATTAAAAATACGTAGACATACAAAAATATAATAAACACGTTTTGTTAGTAAAATTACTAAAAAAAAAAAAATTATTTAATAAAAGTTTTTTTATTAAAATAAAAATTTTAAAAATATTTTCTTTAAAGCAAAAAAATTAATATATATATATATATATATATTTGGGTTTAGTGTACATCGTGTCTTGAATAAACTTTAATTATGGACAATATCTTTAAATGATGTGCACCTTCAAACTAATTTCCACTCGAATATGATAAGTTCCTTTCTATCATAATTTGTCAGCTACATGTTTTCTTTTTTCGTTTGTCAGTTTGTATTTTTTTTCCCCTTCTTCTAAACTAAGTTAAATCATCAGTTAAATTAGATAAGAAGTAAAGGTTTATCTTGTACTAACCTATGATTTACTAAGTTATATTACGTTATGTTAAATTAAGCTAAGTTAGGTGAAATTGAGTTGTAATAAGTTTCTAATTTACATTAGGTTAATTAAACAAATTAAGTTGAACTAAGTTTAGTTATATTATATTAAACACAATTATGTTACCTTAAGTTGAACTCATATTAAATTGAACTAAGTTTAATTTATATTGATTAAGACTAAAAGACCAATTTGATCCATAAAACTTGAAAATTTTGATTATTATATTCATGAACTCTTAATTCCATAAATTTTAGTCATGAACTTACACTACAAAAAAGAGGCTATTAGGACGTTTTTAATCACTTCAATATTGTATATATATTAGACCTTTTTTGGGGTTTTTACCTAAAAATGGCCCTATTTACTATCAAACTCCAAAATTAACTCTATTTCAAAACTCATTTGCCATTTTGTCTTCAACATACACAGGATGTGCATGTTGACCATAAAAACGTATAACTGACATGCGTTTTTAATTATTTTAAAATTTAAGATAAAAATACCACATCTATATTAAAAACGCACATGCCATATGCGTTTTTTTCATGTCATCATTAAAAACGCACACAGTGTATGCACTTTTATTGTATGCGTCGTAAAAACACATACAAAATATGTGTTTTTATGTTTTTTTTTTTTTTTAATTAATATTTTGAGTTGAATATAATATCTTTAATTAAACATTTAATACTATAACCAATAATTAATAAATTAATCTCATTAATTTTTTAAAATAAATGTAATATTTTAATAATTCAATATATATAATTTAACTAAAAATAAGATATAAATATAGTTAATTGAATTTTGAATTCATAATAAATTACAAATTAATTACATACAAAAAAGTATTCAAGTAAAATAGTGATATATCAATAAAAAATTTAATATAAAATATTTAATACAACGATAGATTACAAGTTTCATAGTAAAATATAAACATAGACTCTTAGAAAATTATTTTATTATAACCTCCAAATAGTATAGGAACTCAAAAGGTGAATTTCATCTTTACAGTTAAAACTGTCAATATCCCTATAAGCATAGACTTTGTTAACCAATTTAGAGTATAAAATCTATCTCCTAAGTACCCATGACTTTTGAGCTCGACCATCTAAATAAGAAATCACATTACTATCATATCTAATAATACAATACCAAAACAAATATAATCTAATAGGTTCATTTAAAGTAGACATCTGCAGAATATAAAAAATTAAGGAAGCATTAAGGGAAATAATAAAATTAAAAATGGTTTATATTTGGAATTCATTGTTCACATGTCTTTGCAATTTGTCGAAACAGAGGTTTGGATCCAACTGCTTTTGTTGTAAAATTTTACTCCAAAACAAAGTACAAGTTAGTTTATCAAGCATATTAATTCTATCCAATTGCACATGAGTTATTATGGAATGATGCACCCTTTACACTCGAACATTACAAGCCTAACATGAAGGGTAATCACCCATGTTGTCTACGATCTCTGAGGTATCATTGCCCAATGGATGGATATTAGAGATCCAGATTTACCTCCAAAATATGGAAATTGTCATATGGCTAGACAAAATAGAAGAACTTCTGCAAATCAAAACCCATCATAGAGCAATAATTACATGATTGTTTTTTTTCATACTTTAACTTTGATGTAAATGTACATTGAATTTTAATAATAATTTTATTCTTATCAAATAAATTTACTATTAAAATTATTTACTATTAAAATTTAAACGTTATTCTTATAAATTGTGAAACATAAACTTTTAATAAGATGTGTATATAAAATTTAATAATAATTATATACAAATTTTAACTTTTTAGTTCTTGCATAGTTTTGAATGTACAATGTTCCATCTTTTTATTCTTATCATTTATTCTTTCTTCTTCTTCTTCTTCTTCTTTTTTTTTTTTTTTTTTTTTTTTAATCTTTTCTTTTAAATCTTCTCATATGAGCACTTTCCATACTTTTTATTTTCTAGATAGTTCTCTTTTCAAACTTATTTTGAATATCTTATATTGGTTTTTTCAATGTAATTTTTTCTCTCTCAATCATATATGACAAATGAGTTATTATTAATCATTTTTTAAATTTTATTCTCATTATAGATTTATACACTTAATTTTAAAAATTTAATTTCACATAATTTTTTTTTTAATATAGGTTATTTCACTCTACTAGGTGTATTATATTATGTAGATATTTTCTAAAATCAATATAGAATTTTCTTCACCATCACAAATTTTGTATAGAAGAAAATTCCCGTTATTAGTATGTCTTATTATTTCTTATTATTATTATTATTAGATTTAAGTATTTTATTTTTTAATAATATGTATTTTTTTTAAAAAAATTTATAACATGTGTCTTTTATTCGAAATCCTTAAATATTCTTCCTGATTCATGATATTTCAAACAACTTTTACCAAGAAAGAGTGAAATCTCCCTGAAGTGAAGTTTGTAAATATAATTAATAATCTCATTTAGAGGGAATTTAATTTATTATAAATATATTTATTGTTATTATTATTTGATTGGAAAAAAAAAATTAGAGGTTGTTTAGTTACTTTCTTTCTTCATTCGTTCAACAAAAAATAAATATTTTTTTTTCCTTTTATTTTAATTTTATATTTGTAAATATATATTTTTATTTTATTTTTTGTAATATATGACATTTGTATAAATTACTTAGATTTTCATATATATATATATATATATATATATATATATATTTAACAATCTTTTTAATTCTCAATTTTATTCATGTTAATTTAGATCATTCTGTACTTGAGGGTAAAATTTATCTAGTATATATGTTAAATTATTAAATATTGCATTATTTTGATTAATTAATGAGATTAATTTATTAATTATTAATTATAATATTAGGTGATTTAATTAACGATATTATATTCAACTCAAAATATTAATTAAAAAAAAAATACAAACGCATATCCCGTATGTGTTTTTACCATGCATACAATAAAAATGTGTACACTATGTGCATTTTTAATGATGACATGGAAAAAACGCATATGACATGTGCAAAATTATATACTTGTAGTCTTCTTATTTTAAATTTTAAAATAATTAAAAATGCATATAGATTGTGCGTTTTTATGGTAAAAACGCACATTATGTGTGCGTTAAACCAAAATGACAGATGGGTTTTGAAATAGGGTTAATCATGGAGTCTGGTTAATAAACATGGTTATTTTAGGTAAAAACATCGTTTCTTGCTTTGATGAACTTGATATAAACTCTTCAACTAAGATATAAGTGACTCAACTGTAGTCGTCTCAATAGCTTCAAAGCTCATTTATGCATGAATAAAATGAAGTTTTTAAAATATTTCTAAATTGAAACTTTTTGAGGTGCTTTTCTAATCTATTAGGATACTTTTTATTGTCTAAATACAGATTTTTAAAGAGATTTTTACATACCTAGGAATAAAAAGCTTTAACTTAATAAATATGTGTCAATAGCTTATTTATTTATTTATTTTATATTGTTGTAAAATTGATGGTAATTACACCATAAATAACATATAATATGACACGTAAATAATTTTTTTTCCTGATGTGACATATCCCATTGCATGACTCATTAACTAAATAGTTTCATGGATATACAATATCTATATATATATATATTCTTAACATGCCTTGTAATATGTCATCTACAGTTGTGCATTTTATGATAAATTTCTTATGTTCGTGAGTAAAATTTATGTAAATTAAAAGGTCATGTATTTTTTTTTTTTTTGCTAAAAATAGTAATGTTTATGAGTCAAAATGAGGTTTATGTCTTTATATTATATAACTAAATTCAGTAATATAAAGTAAAACCAAAGTAAGTCATAATAAATATAACTATGTTTTAACCAAGTTAACTTGTATTAGCTTAAGCTTCAATTAAGTTATAATAAGTTGTAATATGAAAATCAATTTTAAATTGAAAGAACTATTTATAAAGGTAGTTAATGACACCAAATTCTGTCAAAGAAAAATGACAATGATATATATATATAATAAATATTTTATTTTTACAAAGATATTAAGAAAAATTCTCAACTTATTCATTTATTTTTCTTTTGAATCATTGTTTTTTATAAAAAAATTTGAGATTTTTTTTTTTTAAAAATAATTTAGAACTAATTACATTTATGATTATATATAAGTGAGATAGCTGTTACCAACTCAACTATACCTTTTTATTTATTTATTTATTATTATTATTATTATTATTTGAAGAGAATACCTTCTTATCTTTTAAATGAAAATATGTTTAACATTACTATCTTCAATTTGAATTTTTTTTTTTGATAATATGACAAGAAAAGACTAATATATTTTGTATCTTAATATATAATTTTAAATTTTAGACACAACATATGCATTTGGTTTAACGGAAAATCCTACGATTTAAAAGCCGCTTCCATCAAGAGCTTGATGGTCTAGTGGCAAGCCTAGCGGCAAAGTGCTCTCTTGCATACCAAATGGTTACAGATTCGACACCCTCTGTTTGCAGCAAATGTTGTTTGTCAAGTTTATCCTGTGCGATTCCCAATTATTTTCAGTAATATACAGATCCATTTCTCAAAAAAAAAACCACTTCCATGCCTATAAGATTGTAATCTTTCTTTCTAGAAGTTTTTTTTTTTTTTTTAATGAAATTATTTTTAATTTTTTAAACTGGTTTAATGTAATGGCCCTCTTAATTTCTTTACTTTATAACTATTTCTTCCACTTATATTTATTTTAACTTCATCCTCTTTAGTTTACAGATAAACTTTTAATTTTCTCTTAATTTTTCTTTTTATCATTAACTCTGCCCCTTCTATTCCTCTCTCTCTCTCTCTCTATATATATATATATCTTTTTTATTTTATCAGATAATTTTTTTTTGATTTAATTGTCTTCTTAATTTTTTCCTTTCTATGAAATTCTCTTCCCTTTCTATTTCTCTATCTTTTAATTTTTTCTTTTGATTTTTTATATATTTCGTTTTAATAATTTGTGTATTTTGCCTCGTATAATAAAATTTATTTTCTTAGGATATCATATACTAATACTCAAGACTTAGATGAAAAATTACTGATTATCCCCCAAGTTTAAGTTATTTGATTCACTTGGGTATATAAGCTCCTTGGAACTACATAAATAAGTCGATTGAACAATATTCAAGTCGTCGCCTTATGTGATGAGACTCATTATTAATTGTGATGGTAATTTTTGACCTTTTTTTTTTTTTGTTTTTTAATTATTATTATGGAAACCACTAAAATTATGAATTACAATCTTTTTAAGGTTTCTTGACTCAAATCTCTTCAATATTTTATTTCTAACTCATAATATTTTCTATTTTATGTAATTAATTATTATTATTTTCAATAAATTTTGACAGTGATAACTTTTTATTTGTTTAGGAGTAATTGGGAAGAATGGAAGATTGGTTATCCATCAAATATTAACAAAAAAACATAAAAATTAAAGATAAATTAGATTTGGAATTTGGAAATGAGCTTATCATTTTAATCCTTGCTAAGGATATTATTTTTCTTATAATTTTTGAAGTGATAGTTTAAGGCTAAAGTTCAAATGAAACATCAAAATTTTATTTTTATGTTTTATATTTATTAAATATATGAGATTTATTGGTTTAAAATTTTTTAATTAAATTATTGTAATCATTGTCTAAATTATGGTATTATCATTTAAAAATTTAAAAATATATTCTATACAATTTGAGTGGGTACATATATCTCTTAAATATATATATATATAGCAATGTGATTATGACAATTATTTAGGACTGTATATGAATTTAGTGGTATAGTTTTTTTTTTCCTTTCTTTTCAAATTTCGTTTTAATCTTTAAATATTCTCCAAATATGTTAAAATGTAATTTGTACTGACTAATAATACCACAAGTTTTATTCGAGAGTATATAGTTTTTTTTTTTTTTTTAAAATTCAAATTACACGTAAAAATAAATAATTGTAATTTGCTAGTATATGACCTCATTTATGACTTGTAGTTATAAGTTATAATTGTAAAGAATACAAGTAAGTAATATATAATCAATATATATATATACAAACGAAGGAAAAAGAAAAAAGAAAAAGAAAAGAAGTGTGGAAAATACCACCGTAGCTTTTCAGACAACAGTATATATATATAAAGAACAATCTAATTAATCTAACGTATGTACAGAAGAATATATATATATATATATATGATATGAAATATAATAATTTGGTAACCAAAATAACCAAATTCCCAAACATGTTGATTTTCACTATTTTAATTTTTTTATATTAATTATATATTTCTTTTCATACTAATTCGCGTAATAATTTTAATTTTTTTAAATTATATTTTAATTAATTTTTAAAGTTAAGACTTTCAACAATAATCTATATTTATTTTAACTCGATTAAAAAAATTAGAAATGGTAAAAAAATAAATTTGATTGTAACTTAATAAAAAAAAAAAGTCAAAATTTAATTACAAGAATCAAAGTGGAAAAAAAAAAAAAGAAAAAAGGAAAATGACCACTTTTTATATATAAAAAAAAATTCACGAGAAATTCTTTATTTGAAAATGTTATATTATAATTCTCTATTTAATGTTTTTGAATCAAGGGGTAAAAGAAAAAAAAGAAAAAAAGAAAAAGGTCTAGAAAATTTTGAAACCATATGGAGAACTTTGTGGCAATCAATCAAGTAAATTCTTACATAACTTTTCTGTGGAAGAATGTTAACAGAATTAAAACTTACCATTCTTGGTAGGAAACTAAGTATGGCATACATTTACCGGTAACTTCCCATATGCAATGACAAGATTTTAAATTAAAAAAAAAAAAAAATTCTTCCTAGCCGTTAACTTGTGCATATAATATATATATATATATATTATCAAAGAATTCAGAACAAGATTTCTTAACATTTCTTGAAAGATCATAAAGAATTTAGGCAAAAATCTATTTTTGATTTTTTGAAGATTTGAAGAATATGGCTTCAACAAGATGTGCTGCTTGCAAATATTTAAGAAGAAGGTGTCCTCCTACTTGTGTTCTCTCTCCATATTTTCCACCTACTGATCCTCAAAGATTTGCTTGTGTCCACAAAATCTATGGTGCCAGTAATGTTATAAAGATATTGCAGGTCCGTAATTCATATACATACGAAATATATATATATACATATATATGTTCTATTTTGTCTGTGTTGAATGCATAAGAAATATATCTACATATTGTTGCAATTATCAGCAAGTTCCAGTACAGCAACGGGCAGAAGCAGCAGAGACATTGTATTACGAAGCGTATTGTCGAAACAAAGATCCTGTTTATGGGTGTGTCGGGATAATAACTCAATTACATGAACAAATACACAGTGCACAAAGTGAACTTGCCAAGATTCAAGCTAAAATTGCTGTGATTAGCGGTAGTAAAGAAATGCAGAGTGATCAATCAGAGCACGAGCAAGTTTGTATTGGGCCTGCTGCAGCTAGCTTTGGTGCCACCACTTCTTTAGATGGAAATGCTGCTGACCCTTTTATTGAATTTGATCCTTCTTTGCCTAAGTTTTACTAGTTTGATCATCTTTGTAAGAAAACCTTAAAAACAAGAAAGAAAGAAAATTTGTATTCTTGTGTGTTCCTGAATTCAGATAAAATAACGAAGAACCTTACTAATCTTGAGTTGATAGTTTTGACTCCTCTACACCACAGGGCATTAAGGGCCATTGATGTTGTTGCTAAATATATGGTTTACTTTTACTTCAAAGGGAAAATGAATAAAATTTAAAATTTAAAAACTTTTAAATTATACAATTTTAAATATATTTCAACGCGGTATTTAATTAATTTTTAAACATCATGTGACGGAATTTTCAATATGTATTTGCAAACTTGAAATGGAGAAAAGTATATATATAGTAGAAGTGTATATGAGTAGACTATAGTGAATATGGACATTTTGAAGAAAAAAAAAACGCTATTGTAAATTTCATAATATTAGATTAGATAAGAGTAGCAAACAGTACTCCACATGAGAATTGCGTGGCAAAGAGAACAAATAGCTCTATCACTAAGCGGATCACATGCATAAATTGTTCAATGTCAAGCTGCCTAAACATAATTTTGTGGTGAAGCAATGAGGACTACAGTTGACTTGATTAACCTTTCTCCATTTGTTTTTGGATGATGACATTTTAGAAAAAATATGGATAGGAAAGGATGTTTATTTTAAATATTTGAGAGTGTTTGGATGCAGAGTTAGTTCTTATTTATATACCTAGATATGAGAGATCTAAATTTAATGGGAAATCAAAATAGTGTACATTCTTAAGCTATAAACATGAAAACTTTAGTTACAAATTGTACAATCCAAGTAAAAAGAAGGATATAAGGGGAGCTTTATAGTCCAAATCTAATTCCCGTACCAAATGATTCTGATCAAGGGGAGCTTTAGAAAAATATGGAGAAGATATTAATGACAATGAGGATGATGCAATAATTGATGAATTTACAAAAAAAAAAAAAAAGAGGAAAAATGCAGCGACCGTCACCTCAAAAAATGAATTTAAGAGATTTACTAGAGAAAAAAGACTTTGTAGCAGCTATAATCTTAATAAATATGTGTTGTTGATAGATGAAGGAGAATTAGAATCTTTTAGTAAGGCTTTAGAGCATGTAAAGAAAGAATAGTGGTTAATTAAGCTATGAAAGGGGAGATAATTTCTTTATGGAAAACATCACACTTTTGACTGGGTAGAGTTACCTAAAGGCAAGAGAGCGCTAGCTTTGAAGAACAAATGGTTCTACAAGTGGAAGGCTCAAGAGACCAGCTTACAACGAAGGTAAAAAGCAAGGTTGATTGTTGAGATTGCAAGTGCACAACTGTTAAAATAATAAAAATATTGATCCTACAAGGATTGTTGTTTAACAGACAATATTTCTTCTTTATATTTAACTTAGACAAAAAATTATCATTGAATTTGAATATCTACTAATAAAAATAAATAAATAGAAAGAAATTTATGTAAGACACAATTAATGATGTGAGTGGACTAAGACGCCTTTGATCTAACCTGCTCCTTTTTATGCAAATTATCGTTAATTTTGATTCTCGAATTTGTTTATAGTAAAATTTTTTAAATATAGATTAAACCTAATTCCTTAGTAAAAAGTCTCTCGTTTTATTATGTAAATCAATCAAATTTCTTTGTGATTTTAACTAATAAAATTGCATAAAATTCTGTGTAATTCCCAAACTTAATAGGCTAGAAATTGCACACCTTCTTCAAATTCAACATAGTCTCTTCCAATGTGTAACTTAAATCTAATATCATGTAATTATTGATAAGGTAATTACAGATACTAAGAATAAGTAATAATAATAAATAGGTACTCAAAATTAATACAGTAATAAATTAAACAATAAAACCCATAAATGTTTCAAACATTACAAAAGGTGTTAGCCATCCTAAAATTTAGCTGCTTATAGTTAGAATTAAACAGACATAATTATTTTTTAAAATAATGAAGTGTGAAAAAGTTTGGAGAATTCACAGGGTTGTGCCCCTTTTAAATTATTTCTAACTTCTCTCCCCTTAGTTTTTCTTTCCAATTAAATTATTCATATATAAAAAATAAAAATAGCAGTTTAATTTAATTAAATTTTTAACTTTCCTCAATTGAATTTAATATATTTTTTTTTGGTATATTATTAGTGATTTTATCCTTACAAGATAGAATACAAGAATAAATCAATTTTTTCCGACAAAATTATATTTATCATTATATTTAATCATAATTAAGGATCAAAATATCAAACAAAACTCAATATATTTTCATGTCTTTCGCTATTTATTTTCTAATCTTTACTGTCATTATTATTATTATTTAGTGATTTATTTTAATTGTTGATTTTATATATTGTGAATTTGAGAAAAAAAAAAAAGAAAAAGAAAAGAAGGTAAGTTATAGATAAATTTTGACTTATGTACAGTTGTTGTCGGTGACATTCTTCCCAACAAATAATGATAATAGAACTAAAGTCACGGTTTCCACTTTTGATGATGATGATGATGTTCTTCATCCTATATTATAACCAACTCAAAATGAACTGTATATGTCTTTTCTTTATATATGTGCCGTCTTCCAATATTCTGTTTGGGGATGACTGGGATTTAGTTGGATCAAAATAAAATACTTATATATGTTTGAGCGGTGACTATTTTTTATATGCAAAAACTAATGCTGAGTTGACCCCGAAAATTCTTCCAACGTATGCATTTTATTTTATTTTTTTGTTTTAAGCCATACCACAAGCTGTTATTTCCTTTAGAATTATTATTATTATTATTATTTTGGGGTATATTTGTTTGTTATTCTTGGAGGGTTTGTTTGTTTGTTTCTTTTAATAAAATGAATGAGTCTTACTCTATTCATTCGTTTCATGTCCAAATGTAATGCAACCTAACCAATATATCTATATAATTTCTTGTACCAAAAATTTACTCTTTAATCAAAATTATATGCAAGAATATCACAAATGCATACACTTTAATTTTTTTATTTAATTTAATTTTTTTTTTTTAATGTGAACGTTAAATAATAATCGATTTTTGAACGTTATATAAGGTCTTGAGTTTAATATTCATTGTGAGCGTTATGTAAAAATTAGGGTAATGTCTTCTCTTGAGTAAGAGTTTATCTCTACGAATGAAATCGAATTTAAATTACCTGAAATAGTACGAAATAATATAACTTTATCTATATATAAAAAAAAATGAATTCTTTACGGGTCAATGCTGCATTATTTTATAAAATGAAAAGTGATCTAACATTCCTTATATAAAAAATAACGTAAAAAAATGGCCGCTTAAAAGTATATTAGCATCTTATTTTGAGCCAACTAATAACCAGTAGTACTTGAAAATGACAACAATGGAATAGTTCGAGACGGCATAGTTCATTTTGACTTGGCAATGATAAGATGAAAAACTTGGTAAGTGGAAGCCATGACTTAATTAATTCTATTTTCATTATTATGTAATGACATCTCAACGGCATTGAAACACTATATATATGATGCTTGGAGGGCTAGCTTATGAATCAAAAACCGCAACAAGTATTGTGCTTTCCATACTATTTTCCTTTGTAGAAATGGCTAGTACTTGGCCAAACATAGCCATTTCCTTGGTAATATGTCTCATAGTGACAAATGTAGCAGCAACCTATGAACCACAATGGTCATTACCACCACCAACACAAGCCATCAAACTTCCCTATCCTTATTACAAGAAGTCACCACCACCTCCACCACCCGCACCATTGCCACCCTATGAATACAAGTCACCACCTCCTCCATCACCCTCCCCACCACCACCTTATGTATATAAGTCACCACCTCCTCCTTCCCCATCACCACCTCACCCATATGTCTACAAGTCCCCACCTCCTCCATCACCTTCACCTCCACCACCATATGTCTACAAGTCTCCACCTCCACCATCACCCTCACCACCTCCACCATATGTGTACAACTCACCGCCTCCTCCTTCCCCATCACCACCTCCCCCATATGTCTACAAGTCCCCACCTCCTCCATCACCTTCACCGCC
>JAXGGT010000169.1:9846739-9861725 GCA_035583425.1 Marsdenia floribunda | reverse complement strand
GGAGGCGATTTATAATAATATGGCGGAGGAGGAGACTTCAATGGAGGCGGTGGAGACTTGTAGTAATATGTAGGAGGTGGTGGTGATTTTATAGGTGGTGGAGGCGATTTGTAATAATATGGTGGAGGAGGAGACTTCAACGGTGGTGGCGGAGACTTGTAGTAGTATGGTGGAGGAGGTGGTGTTGATTTTACCGGTGGTGGAGGTGATTTATAATAATAGTATGGCGGAGGAGGAGACTTCAATGGAGGTGGTGGAGACTTGTAGTAGTATGGTGGAGGGGGTGGTGGTGATTTTACAGGTGGTGGAGGCGATTTATAATAATATGGCGGAGGAGGAGACTTCAACGGAGGTGGTGGAGACTTATAATAGTATAGGGGTGGTGGTGATTTTATAGGTGGTGAAGGCAATTTATAATAATATGGTGGAAGAGGAAACTTCAATGGAGGTGGGGGAAAATTGTAGTAGTATGGTGAAGGGGACGGTGGTGGAGGCGATTTATAATAATATGGCTCATTATATGCTGCCACCACTTTAGTTGTTATCATGCAAAACACTAGTGCATATACAAGTTGGGGCCATTGCCCCCATTTCACGTTGCCACTCATGTTTTGCTCTCTTTTTGTTGTATCTTTGATGAACTAATTAAGCCATTTATATAGTGATTCAATGAAGTGATAGTTGAAAAAGTTTTGATTTTTTTAATTAAATATATGTGTATATATATATATATAATAATTTTGAAGGAATTTGGGAATTTCATCATCTCAATAATTGTATAAATCATTGTTTTCCACTAGCATTTTCGAAGCTTAGTTCATCTTAGACCATTCAGAAGTCAAGAACTGGAGTCGGTACTTATTGCCTTGCATGCGTGGATATAAAAATTATTTTTTTCTCTAGGAAAGCATGTTCAGGAACAAGACAATGAAGTTTCAGCAGCTACTAAAATATGGGAATTTATCAAGTCCAACAACGATTTCTTCTTCTTTCTTTTGTTTATTAATTTCATTTTGAATTTTTGGGGCATCTTTGCTTTCAACGTGACTCAAAATCATAATTTATTGTAATTATAGACATAATAGACAAAGTTATTACTATATACCCGAGAAATCTCTTCATGTTAACAATGATTTCTTCTTACATATCTTTTCCTTTTCTTTTTTTTTTTTCTTTTTTTTTTAAAAGATAAAATAAAATAAAATTATGGTATCAACATTGGATGTTTGAGAATGCTTATTTAACATAAAAATAAAAGAATAAACGAAAAAAATTCTTACACAACAGAACAATTAACTTCGTGTAATAATAAGACATTTAAACTTGAATTTATGTAAGGAAAATTCATCAACAACCAGAGAAGAGAATTTTTCGCCAGAGCTATGACTTCTGACTTCTAGGATTAGGTTATTCCATATTATTTGCTATGTAGTCAATGGAAGAGCAGATTAAATTATTAATGTATTAATTTTAAATTCTATCATTGTTGGTGGAAAACAATGATTTAAAATTTCAACAAAAGAGCTTCCACTTTTAAATGTGGAATATATATATATATATATATATATATAACAAAGTACATTTTTATTTGAGAATAAAGTGGTAATTGAGTGGTGGTGTTGACTCTCTTTTACTTAGGTATGTACTTTATGTGACTTTTCAAGTGAAAATTTCTTAGTTTAATTCATGTTTGGGACGACCATGTACTATATTTTTAACCGTATATTACAGTATTAAAAATCTACTCTTATAAATCCCTCCCAAATTAATCGATAATAATATCTGACTTAAAAAAGAAAAGAAAAAAAACAAAAAGTGCATCTTGACTTTTTCTCTCATTTATGGCTCGTGAAAAGATCCCTTTCAGAACTGCTAATGGATTATGGCTTGTTGTGGTTTACTTATTGTATGGAAGGTTTTAGAAATATCCTTTTCAAAAAAAATTGACAACTAAACGAATTTAAACATTATTTGATTTTTTTTTTTTTTTTTTATTTATTCTTCCTTAGTACGTCCGAAATCAAACTTAGTCATTACTTAATTCTTATAAGTTTGTTATGACATCAAATTTAAACTAATTTTTAATTAGGATTAATATATATATATATATTCGGAGGAAGTTTGGTTTTATTGTTGGTGTATGCCTTCAATTAAAAGATTTTGAAATATTATTCATACAAAATATAATTATAAACATTTTTTTATATATCATATAAGTGTGAGATCAAATATAAGTTGGATTGCCTTTTCTCGATAAGAAATGAGGGAAACGAAGCTTTAAAATTATTCTTTTATCCTAAACAAGTATATATCATTCGTGACACACGTGCCATTTCTTAATGTTTTTTTTTTTTTTTTTTTTGATAATTTGCCATTTCTTAATATTGCTTTAACAGAATTATAAGAAAGAAGGATTAATTGTGGTAAAAAGTTTAAAAATGAAAATAAAAATTTAAAAATAATTGAAATAGAATCTAATATTTTAGAGTTCTATTTGTGATAGATTTATTAGGAAGTTAATGATGTCATATTATTATATAACGATAGCTACAACACTATAATGATCAGAAGCCAAAAGTTATAGGATACCATATATCTATATAAATTGGATAGAGAGTGTATCTCTCTAGATTAAGGTCATAACTTTGTAGTAGTAGATCCTAATGGATCATGAGGGTGTAGGTTAGTTAGTAATGTGCACATAAGAATGTGAAGAAAAACTATAGAGAGTTTTCTTATATTGGTGGACATATCAAAGAGAGAGAAAATAGTAAAAACCTGAGAGAGTTTTTGGGAGATTTTTGTGAAAGAGAAAAACACAAAGACTAGAGAGAGTTTTTGGGAGAGTTTTCTTAGACTTTTCGATATGTCAAAATCGTTAGGTGCACATGAATCGTTATACTTATCTTTTATTAATAGTGAAATTATTCGGAGTAAGTCCTGTAATTTTTCCTTAAAGATTTCTACGTTAAATATCGTGTTATGTCCTATTATTTAATATTTGATTAATATTAGAGTTTTTAGCATTATTTTGCGACCCAACAAATTCTAGACGATGGATATATTGATTTTAACCCTCAAGCTTATATATATAAAGAGATAGTAATTTCTTTAATGTATTTCATCATTTCAATATATATATATAAAAAAAAAAAAAAAAAAAAAAACGGGAAAGTTTACAGCGAAGCTGATCTAGGGCAACTCACTATGTCTGATAAGCTTTTCCCTTGTAGCGTTATGTATAATCTGTAAAATTACAATAATATCCTTGTGCTATCCTTTGCTCATATATATATATATATATATATATACACGCAGTTTAAAATTATGGGTCCACCAAATTTCTATCGAAAACAAACTACTTTTCTGTTCAGACAAAGCAACAAACATATATAGTATAGTAAATTACCGGATAAGAGAGATAATATGGGCAAATCTTTAGTGATTTTCCTGAATTATTTTTAACTAATACATGCATTAAACTGTCCTCCTTACTTATATATATATATATATGTCCACATCCTTTTATTATTATTATTATTACTGAATCTATCTATCTGTCTATCTATATATATAGGGAAGGAAGTTGACAAAAATATCCACACTTTTCTGTCTTTCTTATTCAAAATAATAAAGTATATATAGTACAAAACAACCTTAAGACTTCTAAATCATTTCCTAAAATCCCTACCAATTACAAAGATACATATTCCTGAAATAGAATTAGAGAATTGACAAAAGATAGAATCCCGAATCATCTCCTAAAAATTCTACAAATTAGGTAATTGACAAAAGATATGCGAGATATCAGTGTAATAACCCCCCTCCCCCCCAAGTGGGAGCGTGAAGATCTTGAACACCCAACTTGCGAAGTAAGAACTCAAATTTTGCTTTCCCCAAAGCTTTGGTAAAAATATCTGCCAATTGAACCCTAGTGGGAACATATGATGAACAAATTAACCAATCAGTGATCACTACGTCTCGAACAAAATGATAGTCGGCTTCGATATGCTTTGTTCGTTTATGGAAAATAGGATTTTGAGCAATATACAAAGCCGACTGACTATCACAATGTAACTGCATGCCCTTTGAATGTCGCATATCTAAATCACCTAAAAGTTGTTTGAGCCACTTTAATTCACACAAAGTTACCGCCATCAATCTATACTCAGCCTCCGTAGATGATGTAGACACCGTTTGTTGCTTCTTGGTCTTCCATGACAAATGAGAGCAACCAAGCAACACAAACCATCCTGTCAAGGAAAAAATATGAACCGAATAAGCAAGATCGGGTCTTGTCACAGACAAGTAAATCAACCTCCCGATAAGTTGCCTATATGGAATTTAGATAAAATAAGTTGCGTTTGGTCATAAAATTCCTTAATTTTGGCATCAGCTTCCAGGGTAGGAACCGGTGGAGTGCTAGTAGTATTTGCCGAAAGCTGCTTGTTGGGAGGAGAATCAAGCTTGACAGAGGTAGGAACCGGTTGAGCTGGGTGTGTTGAAGTTGGAGGTGGAGGAACGACAGTAAGGATAGAAGCTGGATGTGAAGCCCGATAAGGAACTTGGGTGGGAGGAGAGGGTATATCGTCTGCACCATCAGCAGTAGAACCAGCTTCCTCCTAATACTTAGAGGTAGGTTCGGAATCAGAACACTTCTGATGAAGGAACTCCTTGAACTCATCCAAATGAGCAAACATGAAGTCATAATCAGCTTGTGAACACTTGCCATAGGTAGGTGGAAGGCTTATTTGTTCACGGAAAGTATTAGTACCAACACTTTCGTCAACAACAAATGGTCCGGCCAGTTGCTTGCCATGAGCATGACAACGAGATGGACCATAAGAGGTAGACTGCAAAGGTTTTTCCTTGGAACGAGGAACTGACAGAGGGATATGGTAAGTTAGACGAGAGCTGACATAGTTGTGGGGAGCTTCTGGGCAAGCTGGACTGGGTCCAGAAGGAGGGCACCCAGAAGGGTTGGCAGAAGGTAGAGTAGGACGATAGCTAGTTGTCATAATGAAAGAGGAATGAGATGTTTTTATACTAGAAATGGTGGTTTCCAATATGATCTAGCCAAAAGGTCCTTCTATGAGAGAGATTAGGTGGTCGATGGTCCTTCCCGAAACGTCCTTCGGTCAAGCTTCCAGAACAACCTGCAAAAGACGGGGGAAGATGATTTATCCCCCAATAAGGCTATGATACTTAAGTCAGTAGTCTGTCCAATAAGGTCAAACTCCAATAGCAAAGGGAATTAAATGTACTTACCTTTTATGGGAGACATTAATAGCTTTTATAGGAGAGTAATCTCCAAATAATTTAGTAGTTTTCCAATGTGTGATTTTGCTAACCCCAAGATAAAACCTCTTGAGGGCAAAGTAGTCAATTAGCTAGACAATAAGTGAGCATAAATATATATTATATTTATGCCTAAGCACACCAAAATCTTTAATTCATGTTTAATTAATGAAGGAAATAAAATTAGTTCTGCTCGTTTAGCAATAGACATTGGTGTGCGCGCTCCTGAAGTTGATTTAGTTTATTGGTAATGGTAATTTTCTCATCAACATTGTAGTAGTTGGATATATATATATGCAATATAGTTAATATTCGGATGATCTAGTTAAGGAAACTTTAAAAGAGTTCAAGTTTCACGGGAAATGATAAAATAGATATAATGGAGAGTGGTGGTGATGTGTTGAAGGCAAAAGTGATGGAATTGAAAAGAAGGTACTGAAGTTGGTTGGTAAAACACTTGAAAATTTGAGGACTGTGAAGCTTCTTCTATTCATTAAAACGTGAATGTTTCTTCTTTTTTGTATACAATTTCTTTTCCTTTTATCCAAGGCTTAAAAAGAACAAAGCTGAAAGATGGAAAGAAAAGAAGAAAGAGGGAGAAAAATAATAATTTTATAAGACAACAAAAAAAAAAAAAAAAAAAATCAATTGTAAAAATCACGTTTTAGTCAACTCCTTTTAAGTTAACAATGCTTTTTTGTGTGTGAATTTATCAAATTAAACCCTTTTGATCATTTGAGTGTAAGTTCTGAATCAAAAAATTTGGATTGAAAAATATAAAATCTTGACAAATTTTGAGTATCGTCAACTAAACAATTTGACCGATAATATTTAGATTTTTCATTATCAAAACTTCAATATCTTAATAATATTGTTAGTGTTACATAACCTAGGTTTTTTTTTTTTTTTTTTTTGAAATTATACTTTATTTACTTCATTAATTAAAGAGTAGCCTTTTTCATTATATGTTTTGCATGTTTACAATATAGTTCATTTTGGATTCGTCCCTTCATTACTCTAGTCCATTCACCCAGAAATATGATAAGCGATGCAATTAATTTTAAGATAAATTATATACATTTGATTATGTTGTTGATGATGTAATATCTTAAGAACAGAATTCTCAATCAATAAAAGGTCTTAGCTAAAGAACATTTTGTATTGATCAAAAACATTTACTGATTAATGAAATTCTTCATTCACTCTCAATATTTTTTTATGCTTAATTTTTCTTTTTCATTTCGCTGAGATAGTTCATTTTATTATTCTCATATTTTCCTAGTATTTCATCATACATTATTCGTACAAGCATGCACAGTTTAGTAAAGTTTTTGAAGTTTAATTAAATCATAAATTGGTACGTTATTTTTTCTAATGACAAATCTTAATATGCTCGAATTAGTGGCTATTGAAGTTAGGAGAAGAAATTAAATGATATGGACATTATATGGCAAGATATTTCTAACCGCAATGGATCTAGTAGATGTTGTGGAACAAAATAATCAATCATTGATACAAGATTGTGATAAAGCTATTCATCATCTTCATAAAAATTTAGAAATAGAATATCTTATAATGAAAACCAAATCATTTTGTGGGGAACATTTAGATGAAAACATCAACCATAAGAAGATGGTCATTCTTCAGAATGCATCGTATGATTCGATGCTCCTAAAGTTACAAGTATTTAAATCCGTAAATGACTATAACTTTGCAATGTTTATACTTATCTTGCAGTTGTGAATTCACAACTTTAAGATGGTGCGAATAATGATTGAATACACTACACCAAAGGGGATCTAAAACAACATTTCCAAAGGCATATCTTTTACTCTCCAACTATGGCATATACTCACATATACGATTGATTTTAAGGTTTTTTTTTTTTTTTTTAATTTGTGAAAAAACAAATCATATAGTAAAAATTAAGTTATAGTCCAAAAATCATATTATATGAAGATAAATTGAATACCAGTGTAGTTATATATGAAATGTATGTTTGAATAAATTGATATGTACAATAATTTCGACAATCTATTTATCTGACTCCCTACCATCATTGCCTCATATTACAAAAATATTACCGATGTTGTTCAATCTGAGCAAATAACTTTGTGATTCATATTGGAGTTCCACGTTAATATTTCCATAAGAACAGGAGATTTATTGATAATTCGAGTTAGTAGATTAAATTTTAGCATTAATGTGACCAAGAAAATAAGAGAGGATGAAGAGATTCTTATTATTATTCTTATTCAAACGAAGTCCTCCACTAACACTTACTCTATGAACACAAAAACTTAAAATGAAATCCTAATTTCTTGAAGATTTTATTAATAACTGTTAGAGATTTTGACCAGAATTCATATCGTAACCCAAATTCTATCTGGGTCGGGCCTATATTATTGGGAGTTGCTCATTTTCCTATTCCACATAGGTTTAGGAATGAAGGGAGAAGGAACTTGCTCTTTTTTCCTATTCCACATAGGTTTTGGAATATATAAAGTGAGAAGTCTATATATATATGTGTGTGTGTATTGTAGGGTCTTTTAAATATAGCATTCATAACATTGATGATCATAGCTTTTGATTATAGCATTGATGATCATAGTCTTTGATCTCCTTTGTAACTTGATTCGACAATATTGAATATACTTTCCTTTGGCCGTGCTTTTCCCTTCTAGAGCTTCTACATTAAATCTGTGTGTTCATCTTGTTCCTTTTGCATTTGTGATTTGATTGACATTATCATTCCCAATATTAGAACAAACTGGTATTAGAGCAAGGTTTGTTTTATCCGATAATGGTAACTATAAAGTATGATATTCCACTGTTGGATCGCAACACCAAATTTTCGATGTGGTAGGTAAAGATGTAAGCGATTCTCACACAGATAGATTTGGACGATACCCTGTTAGGGTTTGATCAAATGCCTTTATCTTGGACACTTGAGGAGAAATAACGTAAGGATCAAAAAGCCCTATCACAAATTCATCTGCATCTGTCAAATCAAATTTTACAAAATGTGTTGAAGGAAAAGACTGTCATTGTATTATGGTTGAAATTGGAGCAATTGTGTATGATGAAAAGTCTAACTAGCAAATTGCATCTAAAGCAGTGACTCTACTCTCATCGTTTAGCAGAAGGTACGTCTCTAGAAGATCACTTAACTTTTTGTAAGGAAATTGTTTTAGACTTAGAGACAATGGAAGTTAAGTATGATGAAGAGGATCTAGGTTTAATTTTTTTATGTTCATTACCTCTCTCCTATTCGACCTTTAGATACACTATTCTGTATAGTCGTGAGACACTTACCATTAATGAAGTTCATAATGCTATGTTTTTGTATGAGTAGATGAAACACCTTGTGGTTGGATCTGAACCTCAGGCAGAGGGTCTTGTTGTTCGTGGTGGAACACAAGAACATACTTTTGGTGACGCTAGGGGTAGGTCGAAGTCTGCAAATAGAGAAAAATTGTGCAGGTATTGCAAGAAGAGAGGACATATTAAGTTTGAGTGTTATAAGTTGTAGAAAGGAGCAAAAGAATTGAATGTTCTAATGAAAGAGGAAAACAACCAAAAAAATATGGTGAAGCTGATGTAGTAGAAGACTACAGTGAGGGTGAACTCCTAATTACTTTTAATGATGACCTAAAGCAATCGATGAGTGGATTCTTGATTCTGGTTGCACTTTTCACGTGTGTCCCAACAGGGACTGATTCTCAACATATGAAACAGTGTCTAAAAGTGTTGTTTTGATGGGAAACAATGCTTCTTGTAGGATTGCAGGCATTGGCACAATCAGAATTAAAATGTTCGATGGAGTTGTCAGAACACTTGGTGATGTGAGACACTTGCCAGAATTGAAAAGAAATTTGATTTCCTTAAGTACTCTAAAGAAATTTGAAAATGTTCGATGGAGTTGTCAGAACACTTGGTGATGTGAGACACTTGCCAGAATTGAAAAGAAATTTGATTTCCTTAAGTACTCTTGACTCAAAAGGGAACAAATACACAGGTGAGGGTGGTGTCATGAAGATTAGCAAGCTAGGGCTCTCTCATGATGAAAGGGCAGATGAAGAATGCCAAATTTTATGTTTTGCAGGTTCAACAGTTACAAGTGATGCAACCATTGCTTCCTCTTCCTTGTCAGGTGGTGACGTTACTAGACTTTGGGATATGTGTTTAGGGCATATGAATGAGAATAGAAGAGGACTTCTTGATGGGCAAAGCATTAGTAAACTAAAGTTTTGTGAGCACAACATTTTAGGGAAACGGAGAAGAGTCTGATTTGCTAAAGGGATTCACAACACAAAGGGAACAAGAGACCATCTAGTGTGCCTTCAAGGGGACCATTCAATTTGCTGAAGAATACCCTTAGGGGTTTTGTGGAAGAGGTGAAGAATATTTTTTGTCAAAATTAGAGTCCGTCTTCATGCCTTACACTTCCAAAATTCATGTCAAGGTAGAGATTGTTAGAGATTGTGACCCGAATTCAAGTCGTGACCCAAATTCTATTTGGGTCGGGCCCATATTATTGGAAGTTGCTCCTTTTCCTATTCCACATAGGTTTAGGAATGAAGGAAGAAGGAACTTTCTCTTTTTTCCTATTCCATATAGTTTAGGAATAAAGGGAGAAGTCAATATATATGTGTATTTTAGGGTTTTTGGAATATAGCATTCATAACATTGATGATCATAGCTTTTGATTATTGCGTTGATGATCATAGTCTTTGTTCTCCTTTGTAACTTGATTCGACAATATTGAATATACTTTCCTCTCCCCGTGGATTTTCCCTTCTAGGGTTTCCACGATAAATCTGTGTGTTCATCTTGTTTCTTTTGCATTTGTGATTTGATTGTGATTATCATTCCCAATATTATAACAATACCAAAACTAAAATATTTAGACGTTGTACTTACTAAGAAAATTATATAATAGAAAAGTTGTGGTCGCAAATCACACAAAGTGGTTCGAAATGTTGATGCTGCACAAATGCTTTACAATTTCATAGTACGCAACCCACTGAGGTAGAAATGTTCACATGAGTACGTGAAACTATTTTATTGTCGTTCAAATATTCTATGCATGGCCAGTACAAGGTCTAGTCTGTTAACTAGGATTCCCTCTACTAATCCGTTAGGTTGTGTAAGCGATGCAAGGCTAGTTTAGGTGAAGAAAGGTAGGTAACATATCATTTTTTGTTGTCATGTTTTGTTTTTTTGGGGATGATAGCGGTGGAGTGGGATCAAATTTAGGGATTGGTTCAAGATAACAAAGTTCAATAGCTGGGTTTCAGCGTTGATTATGCTAAGGCTAAATTATGTTGTTGGTAGTGTGGTTTCAAGTTAGTAGGCGGAGTAAGGAGAGACAAATAGAATTGCATTGTAAGTTCTAGACATAGAGGGTCACTCTCCGTACTCATCCTTTTGCCAGTGTTACTCGCAGATCCCATCGTGTCACTTTGGACATGATGAAGAACCTTATATACATGGTACTAGTTACAGCAATTGAAGCAAAGGTGTGCACCAAGCATTCATAGAGGAGGAGGAACATGAAATATCAAGAAGGAGAGGCAAGAGTCAAGCCTCAAACTGGTGGGGATAAATTAAAACTCGTACTTATAAGTAGAAATTTAAAAAGAGATCATCCTTTGATCGAGTTTTTCAAAATTTAATATAGTTTCAAGTGTTTCTGTGAATCCAATCTTAGTGGCTAATTCCTTTTTGTAGCACTTGCAAGGAAAAACCCAAAATTTGAGCTAAGTCACATAACTGGGACCAAGACAGTTTAATCTTTCTAATGGCAAACCTAGTGTTCTTGGGCTTTACAACTAAGAGGTCATCGTCCACGTTACATTCACCATTGTGAGAAATCTTCTTTTTACTCAAGAAAATTAATTCTTAATTAAATAATATATATATATATATATATGCATTCCCTGAAAAAATAAAAGTTTGCATCCAATAAAAATTAGGATAAATAGTAAAATACAAAGGTGAGATTACACGCACTTTAATACTATGAACATAAATTACAGTTATGTAATATTTTTATATCATTTTATCATATTTTTATTAATATAAGTTTTAAAATACAGATACATTCAATAATAATACTATGGTTTACAAAAGTAATTATTTTTGCTCGAACAGAATTTGATCTTTTTGTTAATAAAAGTCTTAGCGAGAATTGGGAGGAACTATGTTTTCAAATTTATAATGCACTGTGGATTTAGTAAAATATTTAAAAATATGATAAAATAAATATGTTTTAATACCCCTTTTAATATAATATATATATAGAGATATACGTAGTCAGTCCCCCATTTAAATACAAATGGTAAATAAATTGCATTTGAGCAAAGAATTTCAACATACATCCAATTAAGTTATACATAATTTTTAAATTCAAAAACCATAAATTCTTATAAATTTTATGTTGAGCAATATAATTCTTAAACTTCAATATCGTATGTATTCAATTCTTTTAATGAAAATATCAAACAATAATTTTAAACTTTATCCTGATATATTTTGTTCAAGTTATAATAGTATAAAAATTTAATTTCTAATTAGTGTAAAGTATTTTTAGATAAATATCATAAATATATAATAAAAAAATGGTTATGAAGTTTAAACTAAGGATTTCATACAATTTAAAATAAAATAAAATAAAACTCTAAAGATAAAAATAGAATGTATACAATGTTTTGAGGCTAATAATTTAATTTAAAACATTAAATTTTAAATACGTTATTAAATAATAAAATTCATTTCCATATTATAATTTTAAATAAATTAAAATCTTATTTCACCATCTAATAAATGAATGATAAATGGATATTTTTTGAATTCATTTAAATATGTTTAAATTGCTATTTTTTTTAGGTGGTATCTCAGGCCCTTTCGACTAGACTAATCCACCCGGAGGCCCAACAGTGCGGATATACCCGCACGTGCAAATATATCTCGAACTGTGGAACCCCGGGTGAAGTTTGAACCCTTAAACTCTTGACAAGAGAGGAGGTAAAGGAGAAACTCCTTGACCTCTAGCCAAGAGAGATTCGAACCCTCAACCTCCTAGTTTGCCAAGAGGTAACAGAGAGACTCCTAGACCAGTAGTCTAGGAGAGGAACTTCGTTTAAATTGCTATAGCAGTGGATATTCCATATATATTTATTTAATAAAATTAGATGATATAAAGAACTTTACTAATTTATATTTAGTGATTTTTATTTGATTAAGATTATTATGGTAATTTTATTAATTGTAATGAATTTTTTTTCTGTTTAGTTTAAAGTCAAAAAATAGATTCAATCTAACCTATAATGGTATCAATTTATTAACTTATACATAGTAAGATTTATTAGATGCAGATCATTCAGCAAATTCAATAATATATAATGGATTTTTTTTTTCCAAATTTGCAATACAGGTCCACTTTGACTTTTCAGAATTCGTGAATTGCCAACTAAATAGTAAATAATTTAAATTTTTTTTGGCAAATTACTCAAGAAGTTTATAATAATCGTGTTATAGTAATTATTTTCTTTCTCTTTTTCATAACAAATCAGAAATAGAATTAGATCTTAAAAAATAATAAAATATTTAGACTTATATAAGGAAATCACCTGTCAAACAATTATTCTATAAAAGATATTAAAGTTTTAGAAATATTTTTAACTCATGATGAAACCTAATGATCTTTGTTTTCCTATAAATTGAGGTATAGTCTTTGGACTAGTTTTCATCCCAAACCTAATGATCTTTGTTTTTCATCCTAAATTTCTTTGGAGTCTAATCCTTTTTACTTCATCTTCAAGGTGAATGTATTCTTCCATTCAAAAGGGAACTCCTTCAGAAGTCCAACTTTTACTTCTTCTTCTTCATTCTTTTCCTTTTTCTTTTTTTTTTTTTTGCTTTTTTATATGCATAACTATCGTATATAGTCTTGTTAATTTTTTTTCTTTTATAATGCAGTCATCATGAATTTGGTCTCCCAAAACTCCACAAAGAACAAGGTGATCTTCATATTGGGTCCAACAGGAGCAGGAAAGTCACGTCTTTCCATCGATCTAGCATCTCATTTTCCTGCCGAAATCATAAACTCTGACAAAATTCAAGTTTACAAAGGACTTGATATTGTTTCTAACAAACTTTCTGAATCTGAGAGAAAAGGCATACCTCACCATCTACTGGGAGTGACTGAGCCAGATGTTGATTTTGCTGCTCAAGATTTTTGTTCTGAAACAATTTTGGCCATGCAAAAAATAATGGATTCTAATAAGGTTCCAATCATTGTTGGTGGTTCTAATTCATTTCTTGAAGCTTTGGTAGAAAATCCTATTCACAATTTCAAGTCCAACTATGAATCTTGCTTCATTTGGTTGGATGTTTCTTTGCCTATTCTGCACTCGTATGTCTCTAAAAGAGTCGATCAAATGGTAGATGCTGGTTAGTTCTTCCTCCCTAGATATATTCCTTGTGTATATGTTTGACTTGTACATTTGATTTATGTGTTGCACACATTCAAAATGCAGGACTAGTTGATGAGGTGCGTGGAATTTTTGATTTGGAGGCAGATTATAACATGGGCATCCGAAGGGCAATTGGTGTGCCCGAAATGCATGACTTTTTTGTTGTTGAGTCAAGACTCGATCAAGAAACCAGGAATGTTCTGCTGCAATCCTCCATTGAAAAGATCAAGGAAAACACATGCAATTTGGTGTGCAATCAGATTAAGAAGATTAAACGACTAAGAGATGAGTTTCAATGGCCGATTCTTCGTTTTGAAGCAACACCAGTGTTCACAAAAAACAAAGAAGAGGCTCGTCATGCATGGAACGAAGTGGTGCTTCAGCCATGCATCGAGACAGTGACTAATTTCTTAAAAAACTAAAAGAATAGTATCCTTATGAGATATTTTGGTATCTTGTTATGGTTTTATATTTATGAATAGTTATCATAGTTATTTTTGCCTTCTTCCAACTTATGTGGAAGAAAATATTTTAAAATTATGTGATTTACTCCTTTAGATTATTTTCCCTTATAATATCTCTTTCTTTTTAATTAAGTTCTATTTTTGTTGTTCAAACTATATTATGTCCAATTTTATAAATTGGATCATAGAAGCTTTGGGCACCTAATTAATCATTCACCTATAACCCTACATTTTGAAAATCTCCAATTTATTTATTTTTCCATTATTTATAAAAATAAATAAATAAGAGAATTTTTAGATAATTTTATTGGTCGCAAGCATACTATTTATGTTTCAAGTATGGCTCAAAATTTTTAAATGGATGAAACTACTTATAAAATTAACTAATTCATTTCTATTAACTTATTTTATTTTTAAACATTAATGCGGCCCTTAATATTAACAAAGGGTTAGTGATGGTCCTTTATCTAAAAGATTGTATCAAACACATTGGATGTCTGTATTCTAAGGCTTAACAATAACTTCAACGAATTTTAAAGGGAAAAAAAATCATGTTAATTGATCTCTTTTCCCACAAAACCCTCACTATCGATATATAATTGCCAAAATGTTGTCTTCTTAGGACACACACACACACACACACATATATATATATATATGTATATATACATATTGAAAATTATAAAGGTCATTCTAAGGGCATCACTCTTTGCAATAATACTATTTGGGGGGGGGGGGGGGGGG
>JAXGGT010000169.1:9833759-9846639 GCA_035583425.1 Marsdenia floribunda | reverse complement strand
CTCTAAACCCTAATTATACAAAATATACAAGACTTCCAAAATTGCCCTTACTAAAAAGAAAAGGGCCGGGCTTTACACATATGGTCTGTGGCACCAAAGTCTATTATCCATGAGTTTTTGGAAATTTTGTCCGAGGTACTGATGCAAAAAAACAGATGAAGGCTTACTTGAAAGTGCCAATGAACAAGTCCCCGAAGTGTTCTCAAGAGATCCCAACAAGCCTTTCAACCTCTCAATTTCTTCACTGTTGAGTCCACCTATTGCTGAATTTTCTTTAGTTTTGGAATGTTTAGCTACATGTGCTTGAGCTCTTTGTTGTCCCCCACGGTTTCCCCATTCTCGACTTGGTGGCTGACCATGTAGCTTCCAACACTTCTCCTTGGTGTGCCTTGGCTTCTTGCAGTAGGTACACCAAAGATTATCCTTGTTTTCTCTGCCCAAGTACTGAGGTAGATTGCTCTTTTCCTTCCTCTCTTGATCAGTCTTTGCTGCTAAAGCTGAACCATCCATACTTTTTGGTTCAAGCATCACACTCCTTCGACTTTCTTCTGCCCGAAATTAAAGAGATTGTCTCTTCCAGAGATGGTGTAAATTCTTTCCCAAGAATTTGAATCCTAACCTGATCAAATTTAGGATTCAATCTAGCCAGAAAATCATACACTCGATCCTTTTCAATGAAACTCTTCAAGATAGCAACATCCTCAGGTCACTTCATCTCAATGACCTAGTAATAACCTAGTTCTTGCCATAGGTTTTGCAGGATGTTTGCATATTCTGTGACAGATGTTTCTCCTTTCTTAGTAGTAGCCGCTTTGATTTTGATCTCATAAATTTGGGCTGCATTACGAGCTTTAGAGTAAGTGCGTTGAATACAGTCCAAATTTCCTTTGTAGAGGTCAAGAACATGCACGTGCCACTAATTGTTGATTCCATGGAGTCCCACAACAATGATATGATCATGGATTCTTCCTCATCCCATGCGACAAAGCTAGGATCCTATTTTGCTACTCCAGTTCCAAGAAGATGTTTAATCTTCCCCTTGCCCTTTAGATACATTTGAACTATTTGGGACCATTTGAGGTAATTCTTTCCATTAAGGCGGTTGGATGCACGTATATTCTATAGTTCTCCAATTTTTTGCACCGAATTGGATTCTTTAAATAGACTAGGGTTTTGTGAAGAATCATTAGGGTTGCTAGAAACGGTGGTTTGAGAGGCTGACATGGTAAGCGGTCAATACCACTAGAAGACTAAGAAGAATGGCAGCAATAAAAGCCGAAATATGTAGTAAAACAAGAATGCAGCAATGAAGGCTAGCAGGAGCAGATTCACGGCTATGAAGGCAGTGAAAGAACGAAAAAAAATAGACCCAAGAGGAACCCTAGGGCTTTGATACCATGAAGAGAAAAATATGCAAAATGGAAGAATTCAGTATATTCCATATTGACAGTACAAGGTACAGTATATAGCAGATTACAGAGGAAAAAATAGGAAACTAAATCAATCCTAAACTAGGAAAGTCAGATCCCCTCAATTAAAGGGATACAGATCCTAATTCTAATTATAGATCCTAATTTATTTACATAGCAATATCTGTTGACACCTTCCTTTCCTCATTAGCAGATCTCGAAAACAGATCTTTAATTTCTTGAAAGACCGAGTATGGAAGAAAACCAATGGATAGAAAGATAAGCTTCTATCTAAAGGTGGGAAGGAGATTCTTATTAAAGCTTTCCTTCAAGCGATACCCACCTTTGCTATGTCAGTTTATAAACTTCCCTTTTCTCTGTGTAATGACATTCAAGCATTGATTAGGTGGTTTTGGTGGAGCTCATCTTTGAATAATGGTGGCATGGCATGGATGGCATGGGATCAGATTTGCAAATCTAAACAGGAGGGAGGTATTGGTTTCATGAAACTAGATTTATTTAATAAATCTCTTCTTGCAAAGCAAGGATGGAGGTTGTTACAAAATTCTTCTTCATTGGTAGCACAAATGCTTAAACATAAATACTATCCTAATTCAGATTTCTTGGCTACAAAGAAGGGGCACAGACCTTCTTATATTTGGCAGTCTATTATTTATGGTCGTGAATTGTTGGAAAAGGGTGCTCGATGGCGTATTGGAGATGGCTCCAAAGTTAGGGTTTTCATTGATCCTTGGATTCCGATGCATTATTCATTTAAACCTATTACACCTCTTTGTTTTTTGCATGACTAGGTTATGGTTTCTGATTTGATCAAAGATAGAGAATAGCGCAAGGACCTCTTGGATGTTTTGTTTTGCTCACGAGATGGTGAACTTATCCGCTCTATTCCTCTCTTTCGATAGGGAGGAACGGATCGATGGGTGTGGCGCTTCACTTCCTCCGGTAAATTCACTATCTCCTCAGCTTACAAAGTGGCATCTCAGCTTCAATCCTCTCACATTGCGTCCAGCTCCTCTAGCATCACTAAATCCGGTTGGGATACCATTTGGCGTAGTAGGGTTCCGCCAAAAGTTCAGCACTTCTTGTACCATCTCTACCATAATTCCTTAGCCACCCAGATGAACCTACATCACCGCTTACATATCTCCACTACTTCGTACCCCTTCTACCATCAATGGTGCGAAGATGACACTCATTTATTTCTTTCCTGTAGTTTTAGTAAACAGGTTTGGTCTAAGTTGGGCATCCCGATAGATAATTACTTGTCTAAATCGACTTCCTGGATTCACTTGTTTCAAGTTCTCTCGGAGTTGAATGCTGGACTTGGACACGATTCTGAGAAGGTTTTAATATGTCTTTGGGGTATCTAGACTGCTCGAAATGATCTCATTTTTAATCAAAAATCCAACAGTGCTGCAACTATTGTAGATCGATCCTTGGATTTTTTGTCTCAATTCCTGCAGTATGTTTATCCTCAAGAATTGCAACGGGAGGAGCGCCCTATCAGAGATATCAAATGGCATCCACTAGAGGAAGGTTGGCTAAAAGCCAACATTGATGCATCTTTCTCAAAGACGTCAACAGGGTTTGGCTAGGTGATCAGGGATCACAAGGGTTCAGTTGTGGCGTCAGGTGCTGGGCCTTTACTAACTGCTTCTTCAGCTCTTCATGCTGAAGGGTTAGGTATGTTGCATTGTCTTCAGAAGCTCCGGACCTTCAAGTTGGCCGATTTCTAGTAGAAATTGACTATCTCAGTTTGGTGCAACAAATCTCCAAGTCGGATGACAATCTGTCCCCTTTGGGTAATTTGGTAGACTTAATCAAATCTTTTTGTTCTCTTTCACGGCAATGTTTTGTCCCATATGTTCCTAGGGAAGCAAACTACATTGCACATAAATTAGCTTCTATAGGCAGTTATTTTCCTTTGATTGCTTTTTGGTCAAATTCCTCTCATCCCATTGTACAAGATAATCTTCATCTTGACTGGCTTCTTTTAAAATCCTTAATATATTGCATATGTTTTCTTTCAAAAAAAACAAAAAACAAAATATTGTGGTATACACTAAAAAATCTTATGCCAACACAGATTGTAATAAGAAATTATAACTGAGAGATGTAATTTTATAAAACACTGGAGGTGGTTTTCAACAAATACCAAGGAGTTGTATTATTATTTGCCTCTAATTATTATTTCAGTTATTTCCTTTAATTTTAGTATAAAAATGAGAAACAAAATTAATTAATTTGGAAAAACCACTAAACATTGTATAAGAGGACTTGCTTTCTGCAGCCGTACCTCATTATACGTAGTTCACATTCCGTTGCTAATTTGTGGACTAATTTGCAATTAAAAAAAAAAAAAAAAAAAAAATTACTAAGGTTGTAATTGAGCTAGAAAAAAATAAATAAATAAAAATAAAAATAAAAATCCTTTCCACAGCAATAGAAAACCAAAATATCAGATGCAAATGTAACACATTGATAAGAGAAGTATTCTATACGAAATTTATAACACCCTCATTATTACATAGTACATTTCATAGTTAACAGCAATCCTTTGATTCAAATAGTAAGAAAACATGTTTCCCTTTATGCACAACCTTAAATAGAAGAATAAATATTCAAATATATATATATATATATATATATATGTATATGTATATATATACTCTCTAAAAAAGATTCAACTCAACTCAATTTTAAATTAAATTATTTAAAACTCAAAAAATAAACAAGGTGCAACGGCGCTCAACCGACCACCAGGAATGTAATTTAGAGAAGCCAAGCAAAATCTACAAAGCATAAAGGAATATATACCTAGATGCCAATAAACTATTGGCAGTTCACACCTCTTGGAGAAAACCTAATTACTCTAGGCAGATAATGTCCAAATCAAGGTCGAATATAGAATAGCTAGAACAAAGTCCAGTAAGCAGCTGGTTGAATGTAAGAACTACATAAATTGAAGCAATCCACAACCTCATTTAATGCAGGTATCATATAGGGACAAATGATCTTATTTATCAAAGATAAACTATCAAACAAAGACTATTATATGTAAAAGTAAAAAAGAGAAAATATGTAAGAAAATAATGTAATTCCAAGAACAGCCAAGAACAAAAGAACCCACTACTACTTTGCAGATTGACTAGCGCTTTGCTGAGTCAAGCGAAACTTCTGTGTAACAAATTGGACAAGCCTGTCAAAAATATGATAATCAGATTTACAGTAACATGTATATCATAGTTTGAATTATTAAAAATGTACAGTAGCTTACTTTGTTAATACTAAGCCATCTGCTGCCACAACATACATGATAGGCATGTTTGCATGGAAGAGTCATCTGCCGATCACCTCGCTTGTATTCCATCTGGCAAATTACACACCTTCCATAACAAAACAATGCACATGAGCACTTGCAAATGCAATAAATGAAATTTTGGGAAGGCCAATTGCTCCTTTTGGAATTTTAAATTTTAAGTACATGCAGTGAAGCAAAGATATATCTAAATAACTGTGGCAATAGCAAATGGTTAGGAACAATCATTGTACAATCTCTAAGAGAAAAACCTCCACAGAAGTATTGACCAGAAAAAATTCACAAATATTATATGTTAAAGGAAACAGCCCAAAACGAAATTCCGTAAGGTGTCAAAAGAGAATACCTAAGTTTAATACCAAAAATAAAAACAAAATAAAATAAGCCAAGCATGTTGTTTTTAAATCAGAAAGTATTGGGTTAATTATCCTGTGACCAGTTTTGCTAGGAATGGAGCTGCAATCTCCCTATCTCCAGAACTTACAATCTTTAAGTAATCTTATCTAATACTTTTGCTAAAACATGCAATCAACATGACTTTAGTAAGTGACTCATTAAACAGTTTTCACTTCTATATAGTGCAATTGCGTTGGCAGCCAAAACACCAGATTAAGACCCATACCTAAACTAATACAATATTTGTAGTCAGTGCCAAAGTATTACCATATAAAGAGAAAGTACAAAATTAGTTGAACCCCAAGGTAACTAAGTACAAAATATTAACTCTAATCTCTTGCTAAAAACCTTCTACATAGTACCTTAAAAATGGATAAGTTCCCTACATTCATGAAAAATAATTACTAAGAAAAATGAAAATGGATGGGTTCTTGAACTTGTGAACTTGTATGTACATAAAAAGCAGCCTAACTAGTTTTCTCAAGACAATTGTCAAAAACATTCAACTTTTAGTCTCCGAAGCATTTCCCCCCAGGTTGCAGTATCTTTCAGTAAAAATCAAAACTTTGATACATTATCTTATTATTTTTAGGTCTTCAGAGATTGCTAATCTACTTATGATTTAGCTCAATCCGGGACTCAGATGGTAAACATTATAATCCAAACGAAAGGAAAGAAGATGCTTGATTCTCAAAAATGAATATGACTATTATGTCAAGTAATTAATTGGAACAGAAAGGTGTCTACTAACCTTTCATTTCTTGATTTCTTTCTGGAAAACAAGCTACATTTAAACTTGGAAACTGGAAGCAAGGAAATAACATCCTGAGAAAGACCTTTGTTTTGAGTTCCAACAGCCTCGCCCAACTCAAGCAATTCCTGAAAATAAAAAGAATTAAAGTTACTCGACCAATTATAAGTTCCAAAAAAAATGACATGCTCAATGAAATGATTAAGTATAATAGAAAACAAAATTGACAAAAAAGAAATGACAGGTGGAGTTACATCAATATTCCCAATAAAGTATGCACCTGATCAGTTAAACTGGCTTATGGTACACATAGATAAAAGCAAAATACATTCTTGGGCACAATAATGCCATTGGAATCTTTAAATCTCTTGTTGCCTTCTCACTTTTCAAGAGCCTAGAAGGAGAGGCAGCTAAAAAAGGGGTCAATTTTCTTAAAGATCACTTCTTATTATAGTACTTTACTCCCAGCAGACAAAATATAAGCTCACAGAAATCAGTAGGGGGAAGTACGTGGGGGGGGGGGGGGGGGGTGGGGGGTGTGGCAGGTCTAAATAGAAAGGATCACAAATGAAACAGGCACAATTAGCATGTGTGTTTGTGTCTGTAAACACAAGTCCGTTTGTTTGCATGTTTCCATTTATGTAGTTACATATCAGTACATATATATATAGCTGTGTATTTCTCCAATATAAAAAAAAAAATCTATGATTTTCAAGAAATTCAACAAGCATAGAAGAGATATGGCAACCATCTAAGTCAGATCAGTCACCACATATAATTTCTTCTTCAACATCCTCAGGAATTTATAGCTTTATGGAAATTTCAGAGCTGGCCCAACGAATGGGTTTGCTAAGGCTTCATCAGCCCAAAGTACAAGAAGAAACTTTCAGTATCCCAAGCTCATCTAGGATAACCTGATGTGGCCACTCTCTTGTTGAAGTTAGTCCCTTACCAGAAAAGAATTCGGGGTCACACAAGAATCTGTTTTTCCTTTATCTGGCAAGGATAGTCACATGCTCATACCATACATACATGTCTAAGATTTTCAATAGTTTCTTCCAAGCCAGCTAAAAACTTCATTTGCAAGCTTTAATTAATTTCCCATTTCAGCAGCTCAAAGTTTCTTGATAAATATCTCAGTATTGCACAACAAAACAAGTAGAACTAAGTGTTCTTCAATAGATGTTGCTAGTTCAACAGCTATAATCCAATTTTCTCAACCTAGTCACCTAATCTACTACAAAGATTGTATTTCTTGATTTCTACATCAGTCATAGCAATGATGTTTGACAGACTATATCAGCCATATTTAACAGGCGTATCCAGTTGATGGAAAAAAGGTTATCAGTATCCAACACCAAGTTCTCATTCAACCAGTACTAACACCATTTGCCCCTCCAAAGTACAGAAAAAAAAAAGGTTGTCTGGGAGCAATTTATGCCCTTATATCTCTACCCCCGCTATATTCCATAAACTGTAGGACTCAAAATACAAGAAGGAATTAATAGCAGCTACATAAAACATGAACACTACAAGGTGCAGTGATTTCTCCTAGGGTTAAATTCACCTCAATTTGAATGTTTGAGAAACCAATTTAAGTAGTAGGAAAAAAAATAAGTGAACTTAAACCACAAAAATGCAATAGGATATATCGCAAGAAATTCGGAGAAAGAATATTCTAGATCTCCATCACATGAATGGGCATCAATTGACAATAGAATAGGTAAATTTAGTTCAACAGCCAATCAGTACCTACGTTTTAAAGAATTGGTGTCCCCCCACATGTACATGCCACCTAGGACACCTTTTACATAGAGAAGAAAACATGACTAGTTCATCATTTCTTGTGAAACTTTTAAAGGTACTCATAAGTCATTCGCATCATGAAATTGGGGGGAAAAAAAAGAAACAAGGCCCTTATGTCTCAACAATGTCTTAAACTCTGTTAAAGTGGATCATGCATTATGAACTCATGATAAAACAAGCACTAAATATGCAAACGTAAAGTTAACTAATAAGTAAACAGAATGCTAAAAGATCTAAGACCTATGAAAAGAAGTGTCCTATAAAAGGTCGTTTCTCTCATAGACTTTCAGGAGATGGGATTCTGAGACAATTATGTCAATAAACACATTGACTTTCATAAATAATTTTGCTCCCAGAGCACTTCATAATGTCATAACTCAACCCAGGCAGCCTCATCTGCTTTTCTTTGTTGCATATGTTTGATCTAGCAGTTATATGGGGCTATTAAGATAGTTTCTTTTTCCCAACAAAACTGAACTTCAAATGAATGATAGTTTTATATCTAGAATCATTGTCTATTTGCATTATTGATTACAAACTCTTTTCCATTTGTCAATACATAAGCTCTACATAAGCTAAAAATTAATAATATCAGTAAATGATAAAAAATAACATGTGCCCAACACCACAGAAGATTACAAATAGAATAAGACAATACAAACCTCATAAGTCATGTTGTCAGGATCTACGTTATCTTGCCAAACAACCTGCAAAGACATACAAATAACCAGTTAAAAGTCGGACAATAAGCAGTAACTGCTAACATTTTTTGGAAGAGCAGAACATAAGACATAACATTATTGTGGTTCCAGAGAAGTTCTAATCCAATGTATATCTTCAATAACAAAGACCATACCTCATAATCTCGAGCATTTTGATGACTCCGAGGGCCTAAGGTTAAAAACTCTTTATTAATATCTTTTTCCAGAATCCCGAAATGCACATACATAGCAGAGAAGAAAAAAAATAGAAATTGCAGGTGCGAAAAATGTGTTCCACCAATGAAGTCAAAAAGCCTCTTCCAATAAGCATCATAAAAGGTTTTGCTTAACTTTTGAATTCAAATACCGGAACTCCAATTACATTCCAACAGGAATTTAAAGGAGAAGAAGCAAGCTCCAAACTAAATTAATAGTGAGCTTACAAGATGCTCAAGTTATGTCAGAAAAGCCGCACATTTAAAGCCCATAAGTATGATGCATTATACTGTATGCAGATTTAATCCTAATGCACATCTACATTGAAGTACAGAGTTTCATCCATCTTTCAGAAATATTCAATTCTAGACTTTTTAACGAATAAATGGTATTACATAATTTTGTCAAAGGCCATTAACTAACTATGGGTTCATTTGACCAGCTATTCTGGCAAAAAAAAAACACATTTTACTCAACAAAAGAAAAAGGGCTGGATTTTGGGGGAAAAATGTTTGATCTTTTGCTTCCAAATTTCATTAGTGCAACACTTTTTTTCCTTTTCGTATAGAACATGGTTTCTGACGTTGCCATGTGCCTCTATGTGTAATGGTTCTACATTGACAGGACTGGATTGGGCACATCGAATCTACTACTGTGATTCTTCAATTACCAGAACATCTTATATAGACTTTGATACTAACACCATTACTTTCTTATCACACAAATAATTTTTTTTCATTTTATTGATGAATAAAGTGGTCCAAGCAGCAGAAAGAAGAATCAAGTTGAAGAGGAATGGCATAGGAGACAACCAATGTGTCCATAATCATATAAAGACACTTCAAGTTAATGAAAATCAAATACTCTTTTTATGGTAGTTGATTACAGTTGCATTATCTACTTTGTCTTCCAAAATCTCAGCATGAGACAAAAGTAAAGGGTGATCCACACCCCTGCATGTGGATGTCATGCTATTTTTTCACACCGTAACAACGGAAAACCCATGTAATTTCAAGAATTAAAACAAATTAACAAATTTGGTTTAGCACATACTACACTCAAATTGTGCATAATTTCAAATATACAGGCATCAACGCTATCATTGCCAACAAACAAAAGCTTCAAATATAAAATTACAGAACATTTAAAGATATTGTTGTATTAGGATGCAGTTCCAAAAGCACGAGGCTGGATTTAGCAATGAAAACTTTGGATGCTACAAATCTGTGTCACAAATCTTTAGACCTACCTACCTTGGTTCTTCAAAACATTTGAGACAACCATTGGACGGGATGAAGAATGCCACAACATAGATGATTTGGATGGTGGAGGGGAGATCCAAAAGGAAATAGAGATGGTGGTATGAAGATGGAAGGGAGAAATGGGAAAGTAGTAGTGATGAGAAACAGTTATTGGGTGTCGTTTTCTTTGAGAAAAAGTACGAGCGAACAGTGTTAATTACTCTTTAAAGAAAATAAGTGAAATTCAAAGAAATTTCCATCACTGTACTGGAGCTCGAGAGCTTAAGTAAGCCTCAGAATGCAAATGGTAATGTAACACCTCAAGCATGCATATTTAGTGGTGATGTCTTATCTACATATTAGAGCAGGCATTTCAACTTAGTCTGCTTTCCAAGTCCAATGGAAAACCTTCCAAACTTGACTTCAATTATTACTAGAGCTAAAATGAAAACAAATTTGCTAGAATAAGTTGAGAAGAAAAGAAATGGTACTGAAGATGAATAAATTGAAAGAACAGAGGAACAGGTCAATTGACCGTCTATTGTAAATAAGAAGTGAAACACCAAATTGTCTAGCAGAGGGGGAAAAAAATTTTCCAATAGCAATGACACGCAAACTTGAGCTGGTACATAAGGCAACACTTGTAATTTTCAAATAAAATTAGAACTTACACTCAACACTACTAGTATGAGTAGTGGAGTTTGAGTTAACTGCTGGCTGTGTATACTCAGCTGCAGTTTGTTCTTCAGGCAAGCTTGAAGGATTCTCTAGATTTCTATTGTATTCATCAATTTCTGATGTGTGATCATCCACCACATAACCATGCCCATAATCACAATAGAAGCTTCCAGGTTCAGAAAATCCAAATTTGTATAAATTGGCATTCATTGAAGGGTACATAGTCTCCTGAGCAAGTTAGATCCACTTAATTAAAATTTTGCAATAACATGTATGAACAGACACATAAACATATGTAATACAGTCCCAGAAAACATCAGAAAGAAGCAGAAATACGCTTATTTCATTGGGGAGAAAAAAAAAATCCTTATTTTCTAAATAAGTTCATCTAGAAAGTATCATTTGCATACAAGCAAATAACTCATATTCAATCACATCAATTTGACTGATGCCTTTCCCAACAGAAAAAAAAAATGTCTTGTGCGACTGAACAAGAAAAAAAAAAAGATAAAATACCAAACAGAGTACCTGAGAGTAAGGATGAGCATCAGCAAAAATGAAATTCACATGGTCATAAGTAAGGCCACCAAAAAAATCCATAAAGCTTCCAATTGAATTATAAGGCATGCCAGGTCCAGAGTTAGCATAATGAAATTCCATTGGTGATGGCCAGCTCATTTTGATATGCCAATCTGCATAAACAGAACTCAGATACATAACTAACCAAAAGTAAACAAATATCTCTTTTTCCCAAATTAGAGTTTCAGCATAAACAACTTCCTAAACAATCATGCATAATCCGAAATCTAGCTAATACAGCATAAAAAATAAAACTTCACACAAAGTCACAGAATTTATGCTAAATTCCCGGCAAGTGAAGAAAACAGAACCAGGGAAATGCAAGTAGAAAAAAAAAAATGCCAGATAGTTGAAGCAAATTTACAATAGATTCAAAAAATGGAAAACATTAGCACAGGTATCCCTAAAAATATGCATTTCTCCAGTAACTTAACGGATCGCCTCGAGAAAAATCAACAGCGAATAATTACTGAAAAATTCACATCCAAAATGTCAGCGAGAAATTTTCTTAAAAACTCAAACAAAACTCTAAACAGTTTAAGCTGAGATAAATGAAAATTTGAATCTTACAGCAAAGTGATCGATTCCATTTTTCCAAAAAAAAAAAAAATATTCATTCAAGTGTAATTTAAACACAGAATTACATGAAGAACAAGATTGGTAGTAGATGCTACAAGAAAAAAGAAAGCAAAAGAGAGAGACTAAAGAACCGACATTAACCGCTTTTCTGAGTGCGAGAGGAGAGAGCAGTTTTCTACTTTGCCTTCTTCAGAGAAACTCTCTCTCTCTTTCTCTTTCTTCTTGCCTGGCTTTTGTGTGTGAAGAGAGCATGAAACCAGAGGGAAAAAGCAGAGAGAAGAGGAGGGAAGAGAGAGAGAGAGGTGTCACCTTTTGTCTGCTTCTTCCCTTTCTGTATAAATACATGTTCCCCAACTCTCTCGTCTACTTAGGGTCCGGGCTAAACCATAAGTAAACGTGCACAAAAATTATGTGAAACCCATAAGTGACGTCATTTAGCACTTAATTAAGAGTGGCAATATCGGACTCTTTCAAAAACTAAATACGAAATTAATGGGTTAGAATTGAGGATAAATAAATACATGACAGAATAGATTAATTCGTGTTTGAACTATAAACGAATTAAATCTGCATAACTTCTTTTTAATCCGCATAACTTATTTAAATAATAATTAATTTTTTTATTTTAATTATTATTATTTTTAAATTATATATTCTAATTTATTATTAAATAATTTAATAAATTTATTATTTTAAATTTAAAAATTTTATATAATTAAATTAAATTAAATAATATTAATATTTTTATAAGTTAAATAGATAAATAATCTAGTTATTAGGTTGATATTATGTAATCGTATTGACAGATTAATGACTTTTGAATCATATATGTGTCATAACTTAATTGATAGATTAGCATAATTAATTTTCATATCATATTTGAGTTTAATTTTTTTTGTGTTATTGCAGGGTTTATATCAAATTTAAATTGATAAATTAAATATAATTATTTTAACTCAATTTAACATAATTATTACCCCTACCACATCGTAATTATAAAAAGAGAATTTAAAATACTACGAGTAAGATGGTTTATGTATATATCATTTATTAGGGGTATCTACCTATGTTGGATGAGTAGTAGAATAGATCCATCTCGTATTCTTTATTTGGGGGGGGGGGGGGGGGGGGGGGGGGGGGGGGGGGGGGGGGGGGGGGGGGGGGGGGGGGGGGGGGGGGGGGGG
>JAXGGT010000169.1:9821694-9833160 GCA_035583425.1 Marsdenia floribunda | reverse complement strand
TTTTTCTAAATAAAATTGGTCAAAATGATCCGTTTGTCCAAACAAAAAAAAGAATGAGGATTCATTTATCCAAAAATTAAAAAACAAGGACCCGTTTGTCCAAAGAAAAAAGAATGAGGATTCATTTATCCAAAAATTAAAAAACAGAAACCCTTTTGTCCAAACGAAAAAAAATGAAGATTCGTTTATCCAAAAATAAAAACAGGGGCCCCTTTGTCTAAACGAAATTAATTTGAGGACTAAAATGACCAATTTTCCTATCTCAAATTTATGACTTCTCGAAACATAAATGAAATTACTACCAATTGAATTAAAACACTGAATAATCAAATTAAGTTAAAACAGTAGAAATTTAGTTAATATGTATAATTTGAATACCTTATAAATATTTAATATTTAATACGATTGCAACTAACAATCCTAAAAAAAAAAAAAAAAAAAAAAGTATATTAAAGAGTAAAAATAAAATAATATTTTTAATAAAAATTTTATCGTGTGTAACTAATAATGAAAAAATATGATTAACATAATAAATTATTTAATCACAATAATCATCCATGTGCATTTTAATCATGTTTGACACGAATAGTACTAAGTAAAAGTAAAAATGAAATATTTTTTCAAGTAAAAGTTTATTTATTTATTATTTTTTTCAATAGTTAAGTAAAAGTTTATATTTAAGAACGTAACACAACTTATACTAAATCTGAATTAATAGGAGCTATGGCTCCAAATGCCCAATCCGAATGTAATAACCAAAAAGTTACATGTGCAGCAATATTTCTCCAATGCCATTAACAGTTTTATTCTTCTTAGCACCATAGAAGACTCAACTCTGTTCATGCAAAAGTTGGAATACAACATGTTCAACACATAAGTTGCCCATGGGGAAATCTTGGTACAGTTCCTGCAGAATCAGTTACTAAACACTCCAGAAGAAGGGCTAGCTACCTAGTTTTAAACATACTTTCAGTGAACCATGAGAGCTTATCTTCTGATTAGACCATAAGAATTGTCTAACAGAACACAGTAATCATGCGCTTCGCTCCCAAGTTAAAGAAGCTTGCACTAAATAGATTCAAATGCCTGAGACATGTCCCGGAAACCATGGCAGTCCTGGTTGAATACATTGTTTGGTCTCTGGAATAGGAATGATAGGTCCAAGGAATATACGCCATAAGTCTAATATGATTGTCACAAGCATTGCAGCCCCCAATGCATCGACAGCCACTCTAGGTAAGTCCCATTTGTCACCAGGTTTCTCATCGATCCTGTGTGGCATTAGTGAACAATAGGTCCCATGAAGTAACCAAAAATACAACAATAATGATAATAAATAGCGGAACAGTATTAATGGTGACCATTAAAATGATGGCACTTGTTACATTTATATTGGTGTAACAGGAGATCCTGAATGCAATTCATAGGGAGGAGAAGTCAACTCTAAATATGTATACAAGGTATGAGGTAGGTGTTCTTAAAGTTCAGCAAAGTAATTTCACTTGGGAGAGAGAGAGTAGAGGCTCACTTAAACCAAATACTTATACAACATACGTATATCATTCAATGGTAAATTTCATGTTTAAGATAAGATTATAAACGATGAAAGATCAGAAAAAGTTCAACAGTAAAAATGCGTCTTTCTTGTTCCCTTCTCAGAAATGTCACAAATAACAATTAAATTGATGACTTTGAAATTGTCTTTTAACAATTAAGTAGTGATTATTCAATTTCTTCTATCTTATTTCTTAGTCGAGAGAAGCATTCCATCGAATATATTCTTTGCAGAAATTGTTTTTTAGTTCTGTGCCTAGACGTCTTCTCATGCTGCTAGATAGCAACTTCCAATAACCTAGTCCTTTCGAGCTGCTCCAACCCCCTAATTTGCCTTTCTATAATTTGAATCCCACTTTGAAAGTTTTTTCCATTTCCCATGTGAACCAGTGTCAAAGGCAACAGATCAAATGTAGCACAATAGCAAGATCATTCCATTTTTTAGTTAAAATCAATGGAATGTTATATCCAGAGTCCAGACTGTCTAAAGGTGTATAACAGATAGCGAAACAACCAGAGGCATTAATGACTGAAAAGATTTTAAAGAGGAAACTGAGAAAGTTGCAGAATTTGAGCAAGATAAAATATGGGACAGCTAAACAGAAAAACAGTCACTTACCTCAAAAACATTGGGAAGCTTACAAGGAAATAAATTGCATAAAATAAGGAGCCAACTTTGTACATGGATGCTCGGTCCACAAATGTGTAATAGGGAAACTGCAAAACAGAAGTTCAATTAGACAGCTTCTATAGCTTTCCACCGACCAGAGACCATATAAAGTAAAATCATAAATCACTTAAGGGTGAAAGAAAGCTAAATTTTGCATAGAATATACACATACATTGGAAATAGCAATAGTCTCCAGATAAGCTATAAAATACGAAAGAACTAGAATCCAGCCCGCCTTGAAAAGCCACTGAATCTTCTCAGGTAATTCAGCAGTAGCATTTTGTAGCCTACGAAGAGTTATGTTAGATACACCATGGTAAAACAAGAAGCACACTTGAGTGAGGAGAAAAGTTGTATGTGGTACCTGCAAGCGAAAAAAATATCTTATTTATTTTTTTCTAAAAGCACCTATGATTAACTTTTCAAGGAAAACTTGAAACAGGTGTCTGGAGGTTATGGAAATGAAAACATGAAAGATTCCAATCTGTTGCTTACGTTGTTCATCCTCCATGATGGGAAGGTATATGAAGCACCCAAAACTGTGAAGAAATAATGGGTCCAAAAGTAATTACCAACATAACTGAAAATCATTATCCAGAGATTAGCCTGACATAGCAACAAACTTCTAGTTATACTCACATCAAACATTTTCGTCACATCAACTAAAAGAATTGGTGAACTATCAGCAGTACAAGAATGGAGTACAATTATATTTGAAATATATTGCAAAAAAGAATTTTTCCAGTAGCTAAAAAAAAAAAGGACGAAATAAATAAGCTGAAGTGACAGATAAGACAAAATGCATGCAAAGAACTTTTCCCCTTCCAGATACTCCACTGGAGGATTCTAGATGCTATTTGTATCTTAATTAGATATGAAGATTGATTTTGAATTTTATCTCACAAGCAACCGAAAGTCAATTTGCTTTCTCTGGCTCATATACAGAAGAAAATGCTCGGTGATATATAGAGAATACCATATCTATAGTTTCTCAACCATCCAATCTACAGGGAGCCAGCACTTTGGATAATATCATATTAAGGAACCCCAAACTACCAGATAAATTAATTCAAACACTTACCTTAACCCAGTAGCGGTCCTTCCAGTGGATGTAGCTATCAGCCTACAAAGCAAAAGCTCCAGTAAGGAATTTTTAGGTGATAGTATTAACAGACTCATTTTTTTATTTGGCAGTCCAATAGCTTGGGTAAACTTCTTTTTGACAGAAATGAATGAAATAGCAGAGGTAAGCAATGAGCTCCTCAAAAGAGAATTATATATAGTAACTATGCATATAATTCAAATATAAGAACCAAACAACTAATGTTCGGAAAAATTATGATCCAATCCTAGAAGATGAAAATTTTCAGATCTAGTGATATCCATCAATAATCAACTCATGCACATTGAAAGTGACATGATGTGGAAGAAAATACTCATGCATGAGTTAGTGCCAAGAAGGCATGTTCAAGCAAATAGAAGGTAACCATTATCATGCAACAGGAATTAATTACACAAACGATATTCTCACGAGAAGATACAGCTCATTTAGTGTGTCCTCAAAGTTCTCTCCACCACCGCCCCAGGGTCCAAAAATTTAATATACATATATATATATATCAGCTAACATAAAGATGCAAGCAAAATCCAATAGAAGTAAAAGGTAGGGTCACCTTTCCGCAAATCAGCAGTGGTAACAGGAAAGCAGGAACTGCCGAAACAAGACCTATAAATAGGTACTCCCATTCTGTGAAATTCTGCCAGAAAAGTTCCTATGAGCTCATCTTTCACAATCAACAGACTTCAAAACTTACACAAGAAATTAGAAAAATGATCAATTAAGTCACAGCAAACTTCTGAGCTCTCTATCCTTGATTTTTTTGACTCACTCACAGGAAGGCCATTCTAGAAAGCTGCAGTGTGAACATGCTCAAACTAGCAGCATATATCATTCCCTCCTTATTAGGAATAACAAATTAAAATGTACACTCACTTGCTTTCTTAAATATTACCAAAAAAGTGCATGTTAAAACACTGAAGTTAGTTTCTCTTCATGCATCAGGAAATTTATGGTTAAACAGGTGAATTGTGGAACCTATCTTTTCTGGATAACCACAGGTACACATTGCCCATAGGCACGGTGGGTAAAATAACATATACTCTACCATAAAACCAGTTTTCTATCAATCTTCTACAATTTTGAGCAATCCACAGTTTTGAGTATACTAGGAGAATCATAAAAATAAGATGTTCTGAATGCCTCCATAAGAAATCAAAAAAAAAAAAAACATTTCAAGACTTCTTACCTCAAAAAGTTTCATTCAATTAAAATTCAAATCTTGCTCTACTCCAATTTGGTTCCCACCATTCATAGTAACCATACTTTATTAACGCTTCTTAATTCAAATTATGGTCTTAAATGATCTATTAACAATATTTTACCAATTTATAATATTACAAATTATATGGGAAACAATTAAACTCACATCAATCATTCGCTGTAAAACTATGAAACTCATTCCAAATATGCCATTAAATTTTCACCATCAATGCAGAAAATTACATTGAAAAACTATAATCCAAATACATCCCATCTTCTTAAAACCAAATTAATAGTAGAATCATAAAATGCAGGGTCCTTCTCCATATATCACCCTAAGAAATCAACTTCCCAGGACTAAAACAATTCAATAATAACAATTATAGTGGTAGCAGAAGGAGGAGATAGGTACCTAACTAAGGCAGGAAATTCTCTTGTTTGATACACAAAAAAATCAATTCAAAATAATCCTAAATTTTGAATATAGTAGAAAAACGACTAAGACACCAAGGAGATAATTTGCCTGTCGTTCTCAATGTCAATTCAACAAAAGAGGAATTACACATTTAACATTGTCCTTAATTTACAATATAATGTGGTGTATACAGTTTTAACCTTGCTGACAATTCATACTTCCAACTAAGCTTAATGAAAATCTTCTTTTTTACTGTTTATTTATTAACTTGTTTGCCTCAGGAAAAAGGGACTTTTATTCCTTAACTATAACCATGCAATTCTATTCCATGCTATCTTTTACCTTGAAATAATGGTTTTATCTCACTGAAAATTAAAATCCCCAAAGAATCTTTACCAAGAATGTCCTTAGAAAATATGATTATTAAGATATTACCTCATATATCTTGTATGGAACCACAATGCCAAGGCAAAGAGTGAGCCAAAAAGGTGTGTAGAGAAGGAAGAACAGTTCGCCCCATCGCTTACTTGGGTTTTGAGAGAACCACATAATTCAAGCTCGACCAAAAATTAAAACTCAATTCACAAAAAATGCTCCTGCAAGTATTAAGGTGATATACCTTTAACATATGCACTGAACAAATATTGAAGAATAGTGACATCAAAGAACAATAACAGAAGAAATTATGCAACCTTGCACCTTTACACAGTAACCATATTGTTAAGGAGGAAAATGCATAAACTGAATCTATACATGGATATCCAGTAGGAACAACAAAAAAATTGGAACTAGCTCCCCCATCCCCAGCAAAAAAGTCCAAATTCAAAACCAGAAGATAATTTTTTCGTAGGATTTCTAGTATAACATAATCCCATAAAAATGCCAAAACCCCTTACAGTAAGTTCCATAATACTGTCAAAAGTAAAGGATCAATCAACATCAGTAACAGTATTCCCACTGACCTAAAAAGTAAAACAGTTAGATATATTTCACTTTTATACAATATTCAAAACACCATAATTACAAAAATCAACAACATTTATTAAAAATATTACACAAAGAAAGTGTACCATACCCACTTTAATGTGCCATGCTATATCATGACCGACTAACTATAAATCTTTAGATTAAAAAAATGAAAAGAGCATTTCTTCAATTCTGCAATTGAAGACTATACAAATGCTGGCAATCAAAACAGAGGTAAAAGAATCAATAATTGGCAAGTGAAAGTAGCAACCATACTGCAGAAGATAGGTTCATCAACATAATAGATTACCTATAAGAAATTAGAAGATAATAACATTAGTCAAAGTAAATGAAAAGAAAATCTATGTCCAAAAGAGGTTGTGGAATGAAGGAATAAATCAAACATGGTATTTTATACAAATCCTCTAAAACATAAAAGCTGAAATAGGAATGATGTATAAAATGTCTTTGCATGACTAGTCAAGTAGGAAATCAATATTCTATACTTTTAAATAGAACAGCAATATCATAACCATACATTTTCTGAATTGACTAGTGCACGATGGGAAGGATAAAGATATCTGAAGCAGACTGACATACCAAAGAAAATTACTGACTCCTTATTTAGCCAGGCAAAAATATTTACCATATAAATTTTTTTGATGGGAAGGATCGGGAAGGGGGTTACTTGAATGCTTGAAAACAAACTAAATATATGAAACAGCAACATCCACCAAGTAGTACTTGAAGATATAGGATCAAATCTAATTTCAAATTGCCATTTAAGTCACTTGCTGGAGTGGTACCAAGTCAATAGATCACTATTCTCCAGAGTAAGAACAGGAAAGTAGAAAAAGGGTAGAGAATGAAGGGCAAACATGACCCACATGAAGTATTTACAATATTAAATAAACTTGTACCAGGACCAGTGATAAACAAGCTACAAAAATTGAATGAAACAGCAGAATGGTATTTGAGATCAAGAATTGAAAGATCTATTAGTATTATCTGCTCTGCTTTCAAGGTTGCATATTCCATAGTGATTTGACCGAAATGTGATTTATATGATTAGAGAAGCAAAGGAGTCAATCTCACATATGGAATTAGATTCATATCCCCCATTTTAATGTTTTTTACCTAGCCAGTAAATAACAAGATTCCATGCCATAAAGCCAACTGCAGCTAAGGCTCCTTTTTTTTTCCCCTTGTTTTCGTTGGGAATAGGGGGGAGGAAGGGCTTCATCGACAGCATGATTGAAGAAAAAATGTCAAGAGAACCAAAGAGAAAAAGGTAAAAGTAAAAATGCATATGATTGCAGAATCAGTGTCCTTCCAACGCCCTCTTACCCTTTCCCGTGGCTGCATTTAAAAGGTAAAAGTTTTAAACCGAAAAAAAAAATGGTAAAAAAGGCATTAGAACATTTTTTTTCATCTCTACACCCACAATCAACAGTAGAAAAATGATCCCAATAGAATAGAACACATAATTTGAATAAACATTCTTCCTAAAAGCACCAAACCATAGAATGGAACAGCAGCCAAATGACATTAACAATGCAATGAGAATAGAAAGTTCAATTCAACTAATAAATCAAACCAGAGAAAGAAGAATATATGCAGCTACACACAAATAGCTCAAACACAACTTCAAAGAGTGAACCAACTCTTGACACCTGATCTGGAGCGCAATTAACTAGACTCCAACCAGTTAACTCAATCTACTCTTGAAAACTTTAGAGTTCAAATACATTCATTGAAAATTGAATCATGAATCAATAAGTCAAACCCAGCAGGAAACTTGCCAAGAAATGAAAAAAAAAAAAAAAGGAAAATCCACGAGTTAAACCCATCAATTATCCTGATGCCCATAACATCAATATCGAAAATTAACCTGAAAATTTCAAGTCTTTATAACTGAATCGAAGTAACATTTTGTCGTTTAGTCAGTTAAACATAGAACAAATCTTTCAAAAGCACGGCACCTGTGAGTCTTGGATATTCTGGGGGTTCTGAGTGACGGTGACGACAGTTTTACACTTTTACTGCAATGAAGACAACAACGGTTATTTTCCGACAGAACTTGTAACAACTACTACCGGGCGAATGGAGGAAAAGTCGATGGCAACGATAGTCCTTCAGTGAACTGAAGAGTAGTAGTAGTAGTAGTAGTAGGAAGCCGTGCCTACCAGTGGCGGAAGAATTTATGGTCTGAGAGTAGAGTACAGTCTTTTTCCTTCATTAATAAATAAAATAGTGTTGTCATTGTTTTTTTTTTTTTTTTTTTTTTTGATGATGTGGAAACCTACAGCAGCTACTCCTAGAGTGCGCACTGGTAAACCCCCGAGTCGACGCAATAGCTTACAGCAGCTACTCCTAGAGTGCGCACTGGTAAACCCCCGAGTCGACGCAATAGCTTGCAAAGCACGCCAATCGGATAAATTATCCTGGACAAATCCTGTGTAACAGACTCGACCCAGAAGGCGTTGGCAGGATTCGAACCAGGGATCTTTGCAGTCGCCAGGCACCCTGCTCCACCAACTCGGCCACCCCTTGCGGGGCAAATAATTGTTAATTTTTTACCCCAAAGTCAATGGATGTAAGTCCTTAGATATTAATTAGGGTGTGTTTGGATTATCATTATTTTTTAAAAAATATTTTTTTAAATATAATGTAATTTAAAATAAATGTTGTCTATAGTTTTATTGAAATTAATTGTGTATTTGGATTATCATTATATTTTTTAAAAAAATAACTTATTTGAGACAAATCTTTATTCGAAATGAATGTTGTCTATAATTTTTTTTTTTTTTAAATGAACTTTATGTTGGAAAAAGTGGGGTTATATATATAGATTTTATATGGTGTAATGATTATTTTGTAAGAGAATTTTTTTTTTTTTTTGGGAAAAAGTGTGTAATATTATTTTATTAGTAAAATAAATATTATTTAATTAAAGTGGGACTTACAACCATGAGATAATAAACCTAATAGATATAAGTAGGAAACAAATTTTAATCGAAAAAAATTGTTGTCCAAATGTGCTGGGTTATTGGGAAATAAAAATTCTTCACTCAATTTCAATTGAGTGGTAATCCAAACACAACCTAAATTTTATGTTTAAAAAAGTAAGGTTTATTATATAGATTTTATAGAGTGTAATGATTAGTTTTACAAGAGAAAAAAAAATTTATAAGAATGTATAATATTATTTTATTAATATTAAAAATAATATTTAATTAAATAGGGGTTATCAATGTACTTGTGGAGACACACTTGAATTGAAAAAAAGTTATGTTTAAATGTGTCTAGTTATTGGAGAATAAAAATTTCTCACTAACTCAAATTGAATAGTAATCCAAATATAGCCTAATATATTTACTTACTCCTAGAATATATATTTTTTAGATCATAAATAAATTACGAAAAATAACCTAAATAAAAATAATCATTAACTAAAAAATCACTATATTTATATCTTTATCTTGGTTATTTTTCGTCCAAAAGAATTAAAACTATTAAAATCTAATTTATTTAGGACTTAAAAAGATCGAAATAAAATATTTAATACCAAACGTATCAAAACCTTACTATTTGTAATTATATTGACTAATTTCTCTTTTTCACCACAAAAAACGTTTTTTTTCTCTAAAAATCAACGTAAGATCTCTTAAAACATCAATTAAATTAAAACTCATGTAAATTAACTAAACATTAGTTTTTTATTATGTTAATTAAATTAATATATATTTTAATTTAATTGGTATGTTAAATAATATTTTAAGAAATTCCATACCCCAAAAATATTATAGTATTTGGAATTTTGTGAATCTTTAATTTGCCATCACATATTCATTTTATTCCAAATATATAACTATATATTTTCATATTGGACTATCTTCCATTCCATGAATATCTTAAATTTGTGTGAAATGGATAACAAGGCAGTAATTCAGTAGTGTGTCTCTCTTTACTTAAGTGTCTTCATCTGACTTGTCAAGTGGAGGTGTTGAGTTTTAAATCTCACTTAGGACGGCCTTATACCGAATTTCAATCATGTACTACTATCTTAAGGGTCTGTCCCTATCGGGTTACCAAAAAAAAAGTGTGAAATGGCTTCCTTAACCTTTTTAAAAGCGGAATTATTTTGACCCCATTTGTCTGTCTTCATATTAATTAATAAAAGTGGAGATTTACAAAAATAAACTAAGCAATTATAATAATAATAAAAGTGGGGGATGATTACTCGACGTATTTGAATATTCATTGTTTTAAAAATTTTTAATTTAAATTGAATTTAAAAAATAGTTTCATTTAAATGGGAGTTTGAAACGTCTAAAAAAACGATCCCCGAATTCAATTTGAGAAAAAATAAGTCTATAGAAGTAGAGTATATTGGATAGCTTATTTAATTATTGATCAATTAAATCCTCATGTTTAGTATTATTTTTTATACTTATAATATTATAAAATTAATAACTTTTTTCAACTATTAAATAAGTATAATATTAATACATTTAATAGAAAGAAGATTGATGAATTTAGTTCCAAATACTTAAAAATGTTTGGGACTATATTCATCGATCTTTCTTTATATAAATATACTATTTTTTTTGTTTAGTACATGACATGATTTGAATGGATCTCATAACTTTACTTAAGTAAGGAGAACACTTTATTAACTCATTTGCGCCTTGAGGTTAAAAATTTACTTTTCTCAAACTAAAATATTATCCAAATGATTATTCACCAAACACTCTTTTCAAAAAAAAAAAAAAAAAAAAAAAAAATCCATTTTTTTTTTAAAAATAAATTTTAATTTAAAAATAATTTTATAAAAAATAAGTTATTGTCAAAAGCCTAGATTTTCAAATTTATTTTATTTTTCCATCATCCCTTTTTTTTTTTTTTTTTTTTTTTAATGTGCATTTAGTGTATATACCACATATTTCTACATTCTTTTTCAAATAAAATTAGACGGAAAAGATTAAAATTAGATTTAATAATTATATAATTTTTTAATTAAAAAAATTAGAACTTAAATATATATATATATATATATAATAAATAATAAGAAAAAAAGATGAAAACCCTAATTATTTCATACAATATGACTAATAATTTAATTTAAAAAATAAATTAATTCAAATATTATGAATAAAAAAATAAAGGTTAAAAAATTTGTATTTAAGAAAAGTCTAATTCAAGTTGATTCTAAATTTATTAAAATTTAAAATCCATAAAATAAAATTATATCGACACACATTTAAAAATAAATCCCTTCTTAGTATACAAAATAACATTTTTACCTTTTAAAAGTAAAATTATTTGACCTAATTTTTTTTTTTTCTAAAATGATTAAAAAGAATAGAACTAAAATATAATATATATATATATATATATATGGAGAGATAAGTAGATATAATTGAGGTACAAATCATGGTATGTATGATAAAAGACACATAAGACATATTTTTATGTATAAAGATGAAGGAAAATTGGTCGGTTTAGTCCCTTATTTATTTTCAATAATTAACATAGGTC
>JAXGGT010000169.1:9811545-9821594 GCA_035583425.1 Marsdenia floribunda | reverse complement strand
AAAAAAAAGGGAAACTCTAACCTTAACCTATAAATTATATAAATATAATATTAATATATAATAATTTATATAAGATATAAATATTAAAATTTGTTCACGAACAATCGAGCATTCGCGAACATTGTTCGAGTTCACTCGAAAATTAATCGAGCTCGGTTCGTTTAATAAACAAACGAGCCTCAATCGAGCATAAATGAGCGCGAACGAGCTTTGTTCGCGAATAGTTCGGTTCATTAACAGCTCTAGTGACAAAGATGACTTTGTCATATGTTAAATTTGCACTCTAATTAAAGTATTATCACATTACTTCTTCTCTTTAATACACACAAAATTTGAGTGTATTCAAAAGAAGAAGTGATTTGTGACGTGGTTGAAACAATCATCACTCAAAAAGTGTGATTCTTGAGAAGCTAACGTGATTCATTAAACCCACTTCCTTACTATAAGTTGGAGGGTCTTTGCTCCTCTTTTTAACCGAAAAGCTTCTCTTCTTCTCATCTCTTCTTTCTTTCTTCATTTGAAGATTTTCTAAAATTTTCAAATTAATACTCTTTTGAGTGTATTTTTTGGGTCAAATTTTGTAGCTGTTTTGAACAGTGAGAGAGGTGCAAATGGGATTCTATTTTGAGAGATTTTTCTCCTTGTAAGATTTGCCTTTTCATGGGTTCCCCTTTACGCTCGTGGATAAGGTTCTTTTAGTCAAATCATGTAAATACTAAGAGTGACATTATTGAACCTAACACACAAAATTAGCAAGCGAGTTAGGGTTGAAATTTAATGTGTTTGGGTTAAAGCTGGTTGATCTGTTTAATTTAATGATAATCGTGTTCAATAAATAGATTGAACCCATGGAAACCTGTTTCCAAAGTATAACCCGTGTTAATAATAATTAATTTTTTTGTTTTAATATTTATTATTTTTTAATTATATGTTGTAATGTATTATTAAATAACTTATTAATTTTTAATATTTTATATATAATTAAATTAAATAATGTTAATATTTTTATAAATTAAATAGATAAATAATCGGGTTAGCGGTTGGTATTAGGTAATCATGTTGTCAGGTTAATGTGTTTTAGGTTATATATATGTGTCATAATTAAGTTAGCGTGTTAACATGATTAATTTTTGTGTCAAGTTCGGCTTGCCAAGTCAAGTATAATTATTTTAACTCAACCCGACACCGTAGTAAATAGTGCGAGTCTATTTTCTTTCAATTTTACTTCTTATTATTTTTCTATTTCGTTATTCTGTCATTATTTTTCTATGAATTATATTTATTGTCCTCGGATTATAACAAATGGTATTAGAGCCTGAGAACTTTCAAAAGGAAACAATGACAAACAACATTCAAGATTGAAAATTTTTTATCATTATTCTAGTTTTGCATTGTGGTGAATCAAGATGTGTGATATCCTTGTTCAACATAGGTATCATAAGGTTTTATTGAGAAAAGAAAAAATGTTGGCGTCTATGACATTGGAGCAAAAGGATGATTTGGAGGAAAAGGTTGTCTCAACAATTAGGTTGAGATTATCAAATAGAAGACTGTTTCTACAAAAAAAAGAGGAGGAAAAAAAAAAAAAAAAAGACTTGTTGACTTTTGCCAAAATTGGAGTCTCTATGTATAGAAGAATCTCACTACTAAGCTTCACAGGAACCTTAAGTTTTTTAGTCTTCAAATGGAGGAAAGCATGTCCCTTAAATCTCACATAGAAACCTTTAGATCCATTATTTTAGATCTGAAAAATGTGGATATTGAATTGATAATGAAGATCAAGCACTCAAATTATTATGCTCATTGACATTGTCACATTCGCACTTTAGAGGGACATTACTTTATGGTTATACGATGGCAACCTTGGATGTTGTTATATCTGTGTTTTTGTCAAAGTATTTCATCGATAGTGAATTGTCAAGTAGCAATAGTAGAAGTGACAATCCAAATGGAAGGATTGGTTGTGAGGAGTGAAGTGAAGGAGAAGGAGAAGGAGGCGAAAGTCAAGTCAAAATCTGAGTACAAGAATTTGACAGATTAAGATAAATTGATAAATTAAGACAGATTGTTTTAAGTTGCAAAATAAGCAATCTGAGAATGGCAAGGAAAAGCTATTGAGGTTAGTATTGCAGTAGATAAGTCTGATTTCGATCTTCTTCTAATCACTACTAATACCAAATGTAGAGCTAAAGATGAATGTTTCATAAACTTTGCTTGCTCTAAGATATTTGCGGGGTACAACTTACACTTATTTGGAATTTGGAAATAATGAAAGTTTGGCTTGTTATGTTGACTTAGACTATGTTGGCGATCTATAAAATAGGAGATCACTTTCAAGGTATGTATGTATTTATGTTGGGAAATTGTGTTGTTAGTTGGAATACACTACAAGCCATGGTCACTTTGCCTACAATAAATGTAGACTATATATGACAATAACTGAAACAATCAAGGAAGTCATTTGGTCACGAAGCTTGTATGATGAGCTCAGTTTGGATTCAGAGGCTACAGTTGTCTTTTGTGTCAATCAAAGTGCTATAAATTTGATAAAAGATGAAATCTTTCATGGAAGATTAAGGAACAGTGACTTAAGATACTATTTTGTACGAGATATAATTTTTCAAGGCAATATGTTTGTTCGAAAGATTGGTACTAAAGGCAATCCTAGTGACATGTTGATGAAGTCACTTTCAGTTCCAAGTTCAAGCATTACTTGGACTTAATTTTAATTTTATACTATGCCATTAATTATGCTTCATGTTTCTTTCTTTTCTTCTTAATATTGTCTAATATGACAAGATGATTCAGAAGATGATTCGGTTGAAGATCAAAGGAACACAAGTTGTTTGGATCAGAATCACAAGGATTACAAACAGGCCAAATCTTTTAATTCCAATACCTCTGGTAATTTTCTTTTATTTAGTTTTTTCTGTTGTATTATAATGTTAGTTGGTCACAGACATTGTTTAAGAGAATTCTTGTCTTTTGGGTGGCTTCAGAGATTGTTTTGTGAACTGTTTTTGATGTCTTGGCCTTGTTAGTTTAAGGGGACCTTAAAATTTTTCTCATCAAGCTTTATTTGCATCTTATTGTTTGTCCCAACTTTATAATCAGTCATATTTTGATTGCTTCAATTGCATTTTGAAGTGACTATAAGAAAAGGTTATAGAGGAGTAAGGCAAAGGCACTGGGGAAAGTGGGTTGCTGAAATACGTGACACCGGCAGAGCAAGTAGAATTTGGTTGGGGACATTTGATACAGCTGAAGCAGCAGCTCTAGCGTACGATACAGCTGCGTTCAGGCTTAGAGGTTCTAAAGCGAAGCTCAACTTTCCACATTTGTTCTGTAGCCACACCGATGAAGCAATTAATGCATCTCCATCAAGCTTATCCAAGCCAAATTCTATGCCAGCTACCCCACCTCACTATTTGCAGGACAGTTTCCCTGCTCTCACAAAGATGCTACTACCTAGCTCCGAACAGGAAATGCCTTCCATAACTTCCCAGCTCCGGGAGCCTCAGCACCAGCTAAAAGAATTTCCCGCTTTTACCTCTACATATAAAACCAATTCTAGTGCAGATGCCTCCAGTAGAAGTGAGACAATCAAGATGAAGAACAATCAGCATACACAAAAATGCCCTAATGAAAGTGTGTCAATACAAGATCAAGTAAAGACAAGAACGTTAGATATGGAATATGGAATCGACCGTGATGTTCTTGATAAATATTCTGGAAAGAAACTCAAAGATGTTGCAGACATTCTTGGAGGTATGCCTATAATGCATGCTTCAAATGAATTTTTCTCAAATATAAAAAGGAAAAACTCAAAACCCTCAACACCTGTTGCTTCGTTTCTTGATGCTTGTCATTAGAAATCCTTCTTTTGAGATAATATCCTACTGTTTAGTAGATTCATTTTCTTAACTGGATCCTTTTCCTGCTGCAGTTAGTCGATCCACACTAAAGCGTATCTGTAGAAAGCATCATATCTTCAGGTGGCCACCTTGCAAAGAAAAAAAACACAAGAGCTCCCTTCAAGAATATGGCAAAACTACTGAAGGAAATATTGATCCTAGAATCAATCCGTCTCCTAACTTGCAGCTTCACAGGGAGTCAGAGCATATGGCACGGACAATCTCGGATATAAAGGCAACCGAAAATGCAGCAAAGGTAATAATGGTAAAGGCAACCTATGGAAATGACATGTTTAAGTTTCAGCTTTCACTTTCATCAACAAAGTTGGATTTGGAGAAGGAAATTTCTGTAAGGCTGAAATTACCAATTGGTAGTTTAAAGATAAAGTATCTAGATGAAGATAATGATTGGGTATCAATAGCTTGTGATGATGATTTGAGAACTTGTATAGTTACATTGACATCCTTGGGGAATACTACAATCAAAATGCTGCTGGATAAAGTTTAACTATGCATGAATACTTTTGTATTTGTACCTGCTACATGGAATCTAGCTAATGTGCATAACTTTTTATATCCATCCCTCAAAGTTGGCCATGGATTAAACCCAAAACTTTTAACTTGATAAATTGCAATTTTTTGTTTTTGTTTTTTCCCTGCTATTCTGGAATTGATTCATGTTGAGGTTCCTTGCAGAGAGAGCTGCCCTGGCAATTCTTCCTCTTTTGTGCCTGAATTTCCACCCATTGATATTTAATTTTTCTTCCCATTCAAAATTGATATTCGAGTTTTGATTTAATATAATCTTCCCCTGTTTTTCAATCCTGGGATGTTTAGATATTATTATTATTGAAAAATTCCTCCCTTTGATGATATAGGCATTTATAATAACCTTTTTGGTATTTTTTGTCAATATTTTTGAATAATTTGACCGTTTTAGTTATGATTATTTTGTTGATAATTTTTTTAATGATATGATTTGTTATGTTAGTGTATTATAGGATCAAAATAGTTGAATTATTTTGAAAATAAAATTAGTTGTGTTTTCTATTCTATTATAGAGTATCAAAAATATCTTTTCTTTTTTTTTTTTTAAAAAAAAAATTATAAAAATTGGTCGTGTGAACATAAATAGTTATTAAAGGATGTTCAAAAAAATTTAAAAAGTAAAATAATTGTTTAATAAAAATAGAGAATTTTCTTCTTATTATTATTATTATTTATTTTATTATTATTTTTACTTGTTACTTTATAATTAATAACTATTTGGTAATCTTTATAAAAGATTGAAAAGTTAGAGAATAATTTAATTTTTTAAATTAAAAAATCTCAATAATAACATTTTAACATTTTTTTTCCCCTGAAAAAATGTTGTAAACTTTCTTTGTCGATGAGTAAAAGGAAAATGATAGTAAATATTATTGAAATTTTTTTTAATTAAAAAAAAAATGTACTCTTTTATCCTTAATAATAAGGGTATTAAGGAAAGTAGACTTTGTTAGTATATATATATATTTAATCGGTTAAGATATATTAATATAAATATATCAAGTATTATTAATTAATTTTTTTATAAATCACCATATTATAATAATGATATTTAATATAATTGAGTATTGATGTAATAGAACAGATATTTTACCCTTTTTTAACATTTTTTCCTTCTTTTTGTTTTTGGTTTTTTTGTTTTCGTTATGTCTCGAACTCATGATCTCTTGAATTATAAGTGAGGTTGCTACCAACTGAACTTATATCTTCTTGACCTTCTTTTTTGTTCTTAATATTTAAAAAAGACTAAGGCTGTTTTTGGATTGAGATTTTTTTTTCAAAATTTCACTCAAACTCAAAAAAATAGTTGTACTTGTTTGGACACCAATTTGATATGTTACTATTTATGTCTGGTGAGTTGGAAAAAAAAAAAATATATATTCACTCACTTACTATAAATATTCAATATATACATATAAATACATATAATTCAAATAAAAAATCATCATTACACTAATAAAATATATTATTTTTATCTTTCACTTACTAAACAATATCTTACATTGGTCCCACCTTACTCCTCATTATTCACAATCAACTCAATTCTTTTTGAAAAAAAATAAGCGTTCTCAAAAAAAAGTTCCGATCTAAAAACAACCTAAGTTATGAATATCTCCTTAAACAAGACAAAAATGGTGCTATTCATCTTTCCATTTTGACATTGATTGAATTATATTTTATAACGACATATGCAACAGACAAATTGCATTTCCTCGTAATTGCAGCTTCCGTTCGATTCTTTTCTTGGTTTATGCCTATAGGACTCGTTGTTTGACCTTCACATCAACCATTAAAATTGGCCTGTGAACTTCCAGAATTGCCTCTGATCTCTGCACCCTTAATTACATCTTCAGAAGGCTTTGCATCGAGGAGAGGAATCAGATTTGCTGCAGTCATGGACATGAAACAACTCAGGTATTACTACTAAACTCATATATATACTTATATGTATGTATAGATCGTGATATTCTGCCACACTTGATCATTGGTTACATTGGGAGTTTGATCTTTCTACGGATCCGGGTACTTGGCATCCTATATTAGAGCACAGTTATTAGGTTTATGTTAAGAAAACCTAATAAGATAATTCTCTTTTGTATTTGATAAGATTCTATCTCTATTTGTGTGTACCTAGTATATCTATAATATATATATATATATTGATGTAATATACTGTTTCATTACTCATATATGTATATATAATATACACACCTATTTTAGAAGTCACAAGATTATACAAATATAGAAAATATTTAGGGTTAAAATTAGATATTTATGAGTTCGTGTTAAGGTGAATTGACCTAAAAATTTAAATGAGTTTGAAGTATAAATGTTTATTCGATTCTAACGTACAAACTTACAAAATTAATATATATATATATATATATATATTTAAAATTTTACATGAAATTTATTCATTTTATTTAATTATAATACTTTAGCCTCAAGGATTAAAAATTATTTCATAAAATTTGATGAATACCTATTACATTTAATTATTTATGTTTAAAATTTTTAGTTAAATATTATGAATATTTATAAATTTAAATATTTCATTTTATTAATAGTTGAATTTAAATTTTTGAGTGTTATTATTTCATAATTTACTCTTCAAAATATTTAATAATAATAAATAATCAAATTTTATTTTTATTATTCATGTTAAATAGATAAATTTATAATATTCGAATTAACTAGTTATTAAATAATTAAACATGTAAATTAGAAGTTTAGATTGAAACTATTATTAAATGAATATTGGATTTGGATCAAAATTATAAACATGATTATTAAAAGCAAAACGTCTTCATTTTTTTTTTTTTTTTAAAAATTTTGAAGTATTTTCACTTCTGAAAGTGTTTCGAACTCATGACTTCTCAGATCATAAATGAGGCTGCTACCCATTGAGCTAAACCTTCTTGATGATTATTAAAAGCAATTGATGCCTAGGTTTTGATATTACATAAATTTTCACTGATTAGGATATGTAATATATTTTTTTTAACCAACAAGATTTGGATTTTGAACAAATTTGGTCAACTAGTTTCGTTTTAATATAATAATATTATGTTAAACAAATAATGTTTTGTCAATTAGATGATTCCTTTACAGTATTAAAACCTAGTTCTTGGAAACATAGACCTTATAAGACCTAAGTAGTTAACGAAAACTTATGATTTTGATTATGAAGTATATATGGTCTTAACACCAGTAGTGCTTCTATCAATATGCATGCATGCAGGCAGGATACGAGCACTGTCGAAAATGCATCGGCCGGTGTGAAGTCTCCATCTCGACTTGAATATTGCACTGCAACTACAGAAGTCATGCAGCCATGTTATAATAACATAAATGAGGAGGATACCTCTGCTGCTGCTGCTGCTGCAAAGAAAGATGGAGAAGAAGTTGTCTGTAGTAGTATAGAACAAGATGATGCCACTAATGATTCAAGGGAACAAGAAAATCTTAGGAAATCAGAATCAAACTACGGGATCAGCCGTGAAGATATTGAAAAACATGCTGGAAAGAGGCTTCGAGACGTTGCAAAAATTTTTGGAAGTTAAGTAATTCAAGCTCTCCTTCCCCCCCCCCCCCCCCCTCCTTTTTTTTTTATTTTCTTGTCACATTAATTAATATTTTTTTTTCAGTGCCCTTATAATTAATATTTTATATCTAATATTTATTAATTATTTTTATAAAAAAAAAAAATCCACTTTTAGTTTTGATCTTATATCTATTTTACTTTCCCAAATTATATTATATATTTTTATTTTTGTAATGCTAGATACTATAATTATTTATGATTATTTGACTTGATCCTTCTAACTAATTTATTAAAATAATTGAACTATTTTGGTCATGTGTGGATCATCACGTAGTTATATAATTAAGAGAATTTTTGAATTGAAAATATTCTCAAAAAATTACCCACACAATATGAAAATATGACTAAAACGTTCAAATTATTTTCAAAAATTGGCCAAAAGAACCAAGTCAAATAATTATAAATAGTTGTAAGATTTAATAACATAAAAATAAAAATATAAGATCTACTTTGGAAACGTAAAATAGTTATAAGAAAAAAATAAATAATTTTTCCTTATTAAAAAAAAAAAAGTCAGACAATATTTTAATTTTTTTTATTCAAAAAAGATACAGTAATTTTTTTTTGTATTTTTATGATATGTTACGAGTAAAAAAATGAAGAAAATAATAAATTAAACTTAACCAAGAAAACAAAAATCTTAAAGAAAATCTTTTAACGATCAAAAATAAATTAAAATTATTGCTTGATGTTTTGTTTATGCATGCGTGATATATATATATATAATAATCCCATGATATTTAATTTCTTGAGTGGTAAAATGTTTCCTTTTGCAGTAAGTCTATCTGCAATGAAGCAAGTATGCAGAAATCATGGTATTTTAAGGTGGCCAGTTCGACCAATAAATATGTTGTCAGCTTCTAAAGTTAGAAAATATAGGCACTCGCTTTATCCACAGGTATAAATATTTGAAATGGATTATTATCCGATTTAATCATAAATTGCAGTCTATTATCTATTAAGGTTCCTAAGTTTAAATTTTAGTTAATAAAATCTCTGTTTCACTATAATTTTCCATTAAGGTTCCTCCTTATAACTTATCCATTCATGTTTTTATGTTTTTTTTTGTAATGTTAAAGGGACCTTAATAGATAAAACATCATAGTGAAACGAGGATCTTATTGACTAAAATTTAAACATATTGTAATTTAAAGATCAAATCAGATAATAATTCAAATGAAATTTATTATTGTTATGTAAGGTAATGCGGATGATATATTAAATTCATCTGTCTAAACCTAATTGAATTCTCTTCGTTTCAAATTTAGCAGGTTGGTTTTGATCAAAGCAACTCCGGAGTTGAACCAAACTCCCCATCTTTGAGTTTGGGAAAGGAACTCAATTTGGATCCTAAAGGTGAACCAAGTTCGCCATTTTCAGCACCAGACATGAGTAGTTTGGATCCAAAAACTACTTGAGGTTAGGTTATGAGAAGCAAAATTAATGGCATCTTCTAGTTTGAGAAACTAATTACTCTTTGAATAAATGGAGGCTTGTACTTTTTACATGGTGAGAAATTAAAAAGGATGTTAAGAAGTGACTATTTTTTATAATTTTTTGTTGAACGAATTAGAATTTATATTGTTAAATTCACGATTCAATTCATTTTATTGAGAACAAAAAAAGTTTGAGAATGAAAAAAAAAGTTGGTACCCAAGACACCCTAATCTCATAGGGTGTGGGGGTGCAAAAGCTTATGTTATATGGAATAGGTCAAATTATTTTATTTTATTATCTTTTTCTTGAGGTGGAGGAGGAGGCGAAGGAGCTTGTCCTTACATTTTATTTTTTTTCTCTATTGAAAACCTAAAAAATTTCTCCAAGAAGAATTATAAATAGAAGTAAATGATGGATTACCTCTATTATGTTGTCTAACATAATTGATGTCATAATTCTCCGAGGAATTCACACCAAGGAGTTGAGAAAATTGACTTTGTAAAGTGTCTTCCCTTGCATATCTCACAAATCATATGTTAACCTCC
>JAXGGT010000169.1:9798476-9811445 GCA_035583425.1 Marsdenia floribunda | reverse complement strand
TCACACCAAGGAGTTGAGAAAATTGACTTTGTAAAGTGTCTTCCCTTGCATATCTCACAAATCATATGTTAACCTCCCCTTCAAAGGGCATTCTAAATATCTTCTTATTAAGAGTCTCTATCCTTGTCATGATATATGTTTGGGTGTCAACCTCCATGAATCATCTTCCTTTGAGGAATTAATTTATCGAGCTCTGTTTTGAGCTGCAAATTCTAACTTATTTTATGTCACGTTTTCTTCTAAATTCATAAATTTTCTTCTACTAGAAACATTTACAAAGACGCTTGTATCTTTTTACATCTCCTATAAAACAAAAGAGAAAAAAAAAAAAAATAAAATTGCATTTAAAAACCTTTATCCAATCCATGGTGAGGACATTAATGCAAATAATTATTACTTTGTACAATGATTCATTAGGTTCCTGCAGAAAATTACTATTAACACATATTTTAATATTGTTACTAGGAAGAAAAAAGATTAAGAATAAATAATTGTAATAAGAAGTAATACATCTTTTTTATTGGGAATAAAGTCATGATTTTAACTTATCCTTCAAAGAAAAAGGGAAGAGTTCCATATTAACCACATTTGATGGAAATCCATTTATTTAGAAGATATCACAAATAACCAAAAAAATTAATAAGGTAATCTCATGGATTCTCGTTTGGTTAACCCTTAAAAGATTTATTTTAAACCATATAAATGTATTAATTTTTAAAATTTTCATTTAATTATTATTTATTTAAATTTTAAGGTAGTTAATATAAATTTAAGAAAATATAAAATTATTAGAAGTATTTAAAAAAAGAAAAAATTGTGAAGACTTTGCTAGAGCAATCTGTTACCATCTATGAGTCCATGACAACATTGCCAACGTGTTTCTCAAAATTTATAAAGGGTTCTCACAATATGGTTGCAAATAACAAAGACTTGCAATCAGAATAGTAGTTGATCGTCGCAACATTATCATAGACAGTGACGATTTAGCAAGGAGTTAGATATATGGTCGTCGCAAATAATGATGGTTTTGGAACAACTAGATAGAAGAACTTCGTAAACAGTGATGACTTTTCTATAGATAAAATAGACTATTGTTATAAATAGTGACAACTTTGTAACAAACTTAATAAATCATCATTGCAATTTTTTTTATTTCACCAAATTAAAATAGGTCAAAAATTTATCGTGAATTATTCTAACACTATTTTTTATTATTGCTAAATTATCTTTTGTCATGTTATTTATTCTATGATTGTTGTTAAAGATTGTCCTTTTTCAAAAGTTGGATATTAAGAATGCCTTTCTGCAGGATGATTTCATAGGAAGCAACTACTTGACTTTGTTTTCCAGGAGAAAATGGGAAAGTATGTTATCTTTAGAAATCTCTGTATGGACCAAAATGGAGTGCTCAAGCTTTGTTTAGAAAATTTAATCATGCAATCAAAGCTTTTAGATTGAAGTAAGTGTATGTCTATCACTCTTTATCTTTTTATAAACAATCTCATAATGGGATCATAATGTTAGTAGCATATGTAGATGACATTGTCATCACTAGAAGGGATACTTCTAGGATGTCATCACTTGAAAGTCTTTCAACACACTCAATTTTGAACAAAGGACTTAGAGATTTATTTAATGACCTTGAAAGATATATAGAAGATTGGTTGGCAATTGAATCTCTCGTTAAAATGCTCCCAAATATTGCACAGTTTATTAGTGTTGTTAGTCAATTCATATCTTCTCCAAGAGTTGAACATTGGGATGCCTTTGGACAAATTCTTGTTATTTGAAAGGAGTGACTGGACATGAGATTGTGTACAAGAATTATAGACATACTCGTATTAAGTGTTATCTAGATAGATAACACTAATTAGATAGGTCCTAAGATTTATAGGAGATCCACTAATGGATTTTTGTTGGAAGGAATCTCATATCATGTTGAAGTAAGAAGCAAAATGTAGTCTCAAGATTGATGCAAAATCAAAATATAAAGTTGCCCATAGGATGTATGTGCTTGCAAACTATTTATTTTTATTTTTTTACAAACAATCATCATACTCTGGAATGTTTGGAGAAACAGGAATGAGGAGGCCTTCCAAGGGAAACAACCAAGTAAAGGAAGAGACTTAGATGCGCATTAATAAGGAAATTGTGTAAGGCATGGAAATCCAAATGGAGGGAGAACATGAAACCAGGTAAACCCACCTAGTCTTCCAACTGACAGTAATAACAAGAATTGGCAGCCTCACTGAGGTTTCTGTTTACAAGGTGCAAGTCTCAAGTATAATGAAATTATCCAGAGTCAACCCTGGAAGTATTGGAGAATCTTAGTCAGATAACAGAACCAGTTTCTAACCCAACTTCCACAAAGGGGTTCTCTGCTTCTAAGATGCAAGCCACAAGATGCAGTAAAAATGTCAGTAAAAGCAACATTTAAAGATAGCTTTCACCTGAACCCAAGAAGTTGTATTTGGAGGAAGCAGTGACCATGAAACTGAACTTTATCAGAAGGAAGTTTTAAGATGACAAATCTAGATGAAGATGGTGACTCGGGGGTTGGGTGGGGGTTCTAATGGCATCATAGAATGTGATGCTGACCTGAGAACTTGTTTAAATGCATTAACCAGGACCACACTAATAAGAAGTTCCATGGTTCAATTACCCTCTCATGAATCCCAATCTAAGCTTAATCCATGTGGTTGGTATCCCCCTCTTGGAGTATGCCAAATGCAACCCAAGCAAGCATGAAGATGAACTAACAGGCATAGCAAATAGGGTTATTCACAAGAGTTCTGTCTGCCACACTAAGTGTTTCAGTTTACAGTTTCTTAAACTAACTAATGAAAGCAGAATAATCAACATATATATCACAATGGGAAAGGATTCAGTTGGAACAATGGGAAAAAGAAAACATTCTGATTTGAGTATAATTATGCAAATTGTGATCAACCATTAATCTATCTCAACAACAAATTCTGTTTCTGGCAAAGTAATCCACCAATTTAACAATAATGAAATTGAGCAGCTTTGCTCATTAATAAAATCCAAATTTAACCTCATGGGTTTATGGGAACAAAATTCCCGCCAAAAAGCAAAACAATGTTTGGGGCAACACCCCCATCTACTTAAGTTATTAAAATGAGCAAAAATTTCTAAGCCAAATTCAGCTCAAGTGATTTTCATCAACATCTATTTTTACTAAAGGGAATCAAAGATGAGGTTGGTACTCTTAGGCACCACCTGAACCGTATTTCTTTCCGAAAACGATCAGCTGAAGTTTGTCATAACCTGCAAGCACACCAGCTCCTGCAACAGCTCGAAGGATATTTGCACCAGCACCCTTGAACAATGATTTGGCGCCCTCATTCTTCAAGATTTGGGAGAAGGCATCAAATGAGCTCTTGTACTTGACAGCTTCACCAGATGTCATCATCATTCTTCTACGAACTGTGTCAATTGGGTAAGAGGCTAGACCAGCACCATTGGTGATGAGCCAACCAAGGGCAAAACTAGCAAAGAAACTATCCTGTGATCACATACAAACAAGAAGTGTAAGTTAATGTGGCCACAAAAAAAATGCACCAGATTAATGATAATACTTTGAACACATGAAAATTTGCAATTGTTCAACAGTTCCTATGCAACTAATACACTGCACTAGCTCAGTTAGCAATATAATTCAATACTGCAATACTACACAAGAAGTATACATCTCACATGACAATCCATCCAGATAAATAAGTTGCCAAGCTCAGATCAAAATCCTAGTGATTACAATCCTTTTGCCATGAATGCAAAATGTCAAGTGTCTGGTGTGCTAACAAGAAGAAATTTTCTACTAAAGTAGTAGATAAGAATCACATCAGTTGTAACACTAACCTGCAAACTTCCTGTCAAAACCACTGGCTTCAAAGAATCGTACATTCCAAAGTACAAACCACGGTAGACAATAATACCCACACAAGAAATGTTGAATCCACGGTAAAGACCTGCAATACCATCAGACTGCAGTGTCTTCCTGTAGACATCAACCAAACCATTAAACTGCCTCTCTCCACCCTTCTTGGCTGCCTTGGAATCATTTGCAAGACGCGTTCTAGCATAGTCCAGAGAGTACACAAAGAGCAGAGAGGATGCACCAGCAGCACCACCTGAACCAAGGTTGCCAGCAAACCACTTCCAGTAACCATCACGGTCCTTCTTGAAATTGAAGAGCCTCTTGAAGTAATCCTTGAATGCAAAGTTCAAAGCCTATAGAACATACAAAATTATTAGAATACCAGGCGCTTAAAGGAATAATATACACATATAGCATGTGTATATCACATAAGACTGAAAGCAAAGAAAAATGGTTCACCTGGGTAGGGAAATAACGGATAACATTAGCTGTGTTTCCCCTCCACAAGGAGGCAATACCCTCATCTTTAATTGTTCGCTTGAAACAATCACCAATTCCCTTGTAAGGCTCGGAGAGGCGACCAGATTTAATCATTTCATCTTGGTTCTGGATTAGGAGCTTCACACGTTCAATGGGTGCAGCAGCAGTTTTTGACACAGCTGCTGAAACTCCACCCATGAGGAAATCAATGGCAAAGCCTGCAAGGCCTTTCTCGGACGGAGCCTGAACAAAGACTGGTGAAGCATTATTAGCAGCAATCTGTGACAGATCTTGGGTAGTACGGCCAGACTGGATCATGGAATTATGCAAAGCTGCATTGGAGTAATTGCCATATGCAAACCGTCTTTGGTAAGCATAAGGCTTCTGGAGGGACCCATATCGAGCTTGAAAATCTTGGGAAAAACCAGTGCTCAAATGCAGCTGGTTAGCTAGCTTCTGGGCCACAGCAGGATGAGAGTGCTGATCTGCCATTACAAACTTACAGTGTGGAATCCCTGCAGTAGATAAGATATTCTCATTTCAAAATAAACAACAAATAAATATATCAAGCATCATCACAATCTCAAGCCACTTGAAAGTAGTTCTAATTACTAAACTAGATTACATCACAAAAGTTCTACTTGACCATAAAGACTGAGCCCCATACCAAAGCAAAGCAATGAAACTATGCAAATAAATAGTAAAACACAATTATGTTAAGTAAGAATAACGTCCTTATTCAAGAACAGTTGCAATTAAATAATTTTAAAAAACTCCCCACATTTAGTGCACAGACTCATTAATACCATTTATTATAATTGATTCACGACAAAATTACTTATACGTTAGACTCATACTGCAGCAAATGGAAAGACAGAAATACAACTACAGAGGCACACCAACAAGCTAGATATAGTCCACATAACATACCTCCGCCAAAAAAAAAAAAAAAAAATTAGTACCAAGATCCAAACTTTAGATGATAAGAACTTAAATACAACATAAAATATATCGCTTGACACACCCACGTTTCAACTAAAGCTTACAACAATCCTAAATCCAAATTAACAGTAAACTACAAAATCCTTTTCCCCGCCGAATCAACAAAACTGCGAACAATCATCAAAACTAGAACAGATCTACAACAGTACAAACAAATGGATCCACATAAAAATAATCCAATAAAAAAATGCAGTTGCATATAAAAGAAAACAGATCTGAACAAAACCAAACCTTAACATGAAAAAGTAACAAACCCAGCATACAAAACGAAGAAAAATGATAACTTTTAACAAACCCAGTATACAAAACAAACAAAAATGATAACTTTATCACAGATCTACCCGTAAAATAAGACTTTCAAAAAGAATATGGGAAAAAAAAAACAAAAAAAGTAAATTTCTTGGATCCTTGAGATTAGATGCTTAAAAAGAATCGATAGAGAAACTGAAGCAAAATCACAGAACAATAACAGTGTGTAAAAATCTTAGACTAGTAAGACAGAGGGAGAGAAAACCTGCGTTCAACTCGCCTCGCCTAGAGAATTGCAATGCTAATGGGAGAGAAGAACGAGGGAAGAAACGTATACGGTACAGAAAGAAGAGGATTGAATTGGGAGGTGAATAGAAATATATATAGTGGGAAATTGGCAACTGGGCCTTTGAAAATTAATGGGGAAAAAAAGGACAAAAAAAAAAAAAAAAAAAAAAAAAAAAAAAAATGTGGGTTTTGTTTTTAAAAGGGGTGGGGAGGTATTATATTATATGACCTAATTGGGTGGGGAGGCGGGGTGAGGTCAGAGAGGAAATGGGTTTTGGTTGCTTTTGGTGCTTTCTGAGGGGTGCGAGTTTCAAGAATAGGAAAATTGCAAATTGAGGCCTCAATGAATTGGGTATTTACATTTTTACTCCACCATGAAAAAAAAAAATATATATATATATATATTACTCAATTCGATCAAAATTATATTTTACCAATTTTAAGTCGAAAACAATACCACAATCAACTATGTCTTAATCTAACAATAACTCTTATTTTTTTTTTAATTACTCCTTTGTTTTTCTTACTTATCATTAAGAAAAAACAATTTTTTTTTTACTTGTCAAATTTTAAAAATTAACTTACATTTATTAATAGTTTTTTCCTTTATATTATTGATTATTATTATTGAAAAAATTTAAAAAATTTCAACCAAAAGAAATATATATTTTTTTGTATTTTCTCAAATGGTATAATTTTATTTATTTTATTTTGTATAAAACATATATAACTAAGCTCCACTTATTCGTTGAATATTATTTTTAGTTGAAAAATGCATTTATTTATTTTTTTGTTTTTTTGTTTTCTCATTAAATAAATATAAATTTTTTAAAAAATATATTGTCTTTCAAATAAAAATAAAGTTGAAATTTTATAGAAGCTCAAGTAAATATAGAAAATAGAGAATAATTTTTTTGATAGGGAATAATTATAAATAAATAAATAAGTAAAATAATTAGAGTATAGTTATATATATATATATATATATATATATATATATATATACTAGATAAAAAATTTGTCTCCAAGTGTGAAGTAATATCAAATTAATATTAATATTTTAGCTACAAATAAAAAATATACATAATTTATTAAAAATTTTGTTTTTTAAATTATTATTATATTTTTATGTTTTATTAGTTCCAAATTTTGATAAATATATTTTAAAGTATTTAAATTACAAAACTTAAAATAATAACTCGACAAATATTATTATTTTATTTAATGTAATAAATTTAACATAATTTGTTACGATAATTCAAAATATAATATTTATGTTTGTATATTTATTGTCTGATTTTATCTTGAAATTTTAACATTATTACAATATGTTATCCAAATTTTATCAACTTAATTTTATATATACTTTTTATTTTTCACTGTAACTTTTTTTAATTTATATAATATCAATATTAATTATTAAATTATATTCACAAAAAAATAAAAAATCTTACAGTAATTATATTAAATTGCAAAATTTCATATAAATTTATAAACATAAAAATACAATTTTTTTAAAAAAATTAAATAAAATGCATAATAATAAATTTATCAACTAGAACTTATACATGAGATAATTCTCTTAAAAAAAAAAAATTCAAACATTCAAAAATTATGTATAATGATTAGAATAATTATGGTAATAATTTGGAACAAGGTAAAAATTTTAGAGTATTATAATACTAATAATATTATATCACAATTGCAATTATATTAAAAGTAAATTTATACTATCATTATTATTATTTAAATACCAAGATTTTTAATTAAAAAAAAAATTCAATTTTACACAACTCAAACTATAGCCAAAAAAATATTATTTTTTTATTTTTTTTAAGAAATTTATACTTTTTTTTTAGGAACAGACGTTATACTTATTAAGTGAAAAAGTTATTATGCATATAATTCACTGTTAATTATATAAATGTAAGATAAAAAATAACAAGTAGAAACAAAATATAACTCATTTTCATTTTTTTTTCACCAAAAATATTATTTCTTAAAACATCATTAATTAAATATTATTAAAATAAAATAATATTCTAAATTGATTATCAAATAAATATTCCATATATAAAGCAAATAACATATAAGAAATTTTTTTTTTTAATCAAATATTTAAAAACAATAAAATATAAGAATTGAAATGAAAATAAAATTACCACACAATCTTTACAGTCAATTACAATAAATAATAATAAGTTAATCTAAATAATTTAGATGTGCTTTTGAATAAATATGACTAAAATAATATGAAAATGAAAGAGAAAATATATAAAAATTTATTTATCAATTTTTTTTATTTAAAATTAAATAATAAAAATAAAAATTAACGCAAATTAAAGAAGGGAAAAAAAAAAAAGAAAAAGAAAAGAAAGATAAAAGGCAAAAAAAAAAAAATTTAAAAAGTCACAAAATGTAAACAGTGATTAAGCAAAAAGAAGATTATAAGAATTATCATAATCCTATTAGAAGAAAATTTTTCTATTAGAAGATTATTATGTAATCTTATATATATATATAAGGTAAGATATTTATTTAAACGTACATTTGGCACCAATTCAATCAACTCTCAATTCTAACTTAATTCAATCTAAATTATGATTATTAATTTGGATAAAGATTTTATTGAGTTTATTTTTTATATTTTCTTTTTATATTTTTTTTTCTAAATTCAAATTTATAATTATTTTATCTTTTATTTAGTGTCTAAAATTAAGGTTGTATTTAGACTAGTAATTTAATACATAATTTGAGAATTTTCTCTTAAATTGAGTCTGAGTTATAGTTATATTTGGACAACCTCTAACAATTGTCATGAGATTGGTTAATTAAAACTCCAAAAGGGAAAAAAATTGAAACCTACCAATATAGGGTACTAATATGTCTTTTCAAATATATTCCTATCTCTCAATATTCTAACATTTTAATAATTATATCATAATTACACTTCTAAAATTTTATTTTTTTCAAAATAAAATTTTATCCAAATAATTATTTACCAGACATTCTTTTCATTCTCAAAAAAATAAATATATTAAAGGACACATTCCATAAAAGGTAAAGTGAGGAAACATCCCTATCCCTCACCCACCTGAGAAGTGTCCTTACTGAAGATGAGACTCAAAGAGGAGAAGCGCTCAAAGGAGCCGGGGGTCATTAGGCACACAACCCTAACACAATGTGAAATAACTCGCGCCCACAAGGTCATTGTGCCATCGAGATGAATGCTCCCTGGAGTTAGCGACAATATCACTTAATATGATCTATAAATGAGTTAATCTCGTTTATATTATTTTGACAAGTTAATTTTGCCTAATATTTTCTATAAATGAGTTAATTTCGTTCAAACTATTTTGGCGAGCCAATCTTGCCTAATATTTTCTATAAATGAGTTATCTAGTTTAAACTATTTTGGATAGTCAATCTTATCTAATATTTTCTATAAATGAATCAATCTTGTTTAAGCTATTTTGGCAAATCTTGCCCAATATTTTCGATAAATGATTTAATCTCGTTTAAGCTATTTTGGTGGCCAATCTTGTTTGATGTTTTCCACAAATGGGTTAACCTCATTTGGGACGCTTCCGGCGAAGCATTCTTGTTGGGCTTACTTCATAGATGAGCTAACCTCGTCTGACACACTTTCGACGAGCTGACCTTGCTCAACAATTGGTCATGTAAAGGAGTCCGTCTAACTTGTAATATCATGACAAAGCGCCTCTATTGTGTCAAGTAAGCTAATCCTATCAGGGACCATCCCGACAAAGTAACCCATTTCCTTATGAGGAACATCAAAAAGTAGTTGGATTATCACCTTGACTTGCTAAGTCTATCAAATTGGGTGATACCGCCTAGCAAATCCTCATCTCCTTCTTGGATACATCAACTTGGGGCTCGATTAACTACCCCCTCAAAGTAGTAGCCTCCTCCATCGCCACCTCGAGTGTCCTTAACCTCTCCTCATAGCCCTAATTCTTCTCCTCCTCCTCCTTCAAATTTTCATGACTTGCCGAAAATAGTCGCCTCAATCTCTCTTGGTTTAGTACCTTCTTACTCAAATGAGTGTAAAAAGAAGATAGTTGAGACAGAAGAACTAGAGAATATCATAAATAAGGGAAAAGCTCAAGGAGAAGATAAAAGAAAAAGGAGAAAGACTTACGCAAGTGATGAGAGTAGCTCCCCAATAGATAATCTCCTCCAAGTCGTCTTTCCATATGCTTTCCAACAACTTTGCATCCACGTTCCAGGAGAGGGCACCCGTGCCCAAGAACCACAACTCCATGTCCCCCTAAAAATCAAATCCCAACATAGGGGTGACACTCAACTCCAACTCTGTCCTCACCCTCTTCAACCGTGCACGATAGGAGGAGAGAACAAAATTGTGTGATCCCTAATGCCCAAGGTGTATCTTATCAACCCTGTGACTCCTGTCGTGAGCAGACTCAAAATAAAACTACTCAAAAGTGGTCCACCAGAGTATAGACAGTTGCAAAAAGGAAACGGGTTTTAACATTGTGATGTAACCATCATTAACGGAGAAGTCTAGTGGAGGGAACATGGATGGTCAATATGATAAAAATCCCCAATGAACCTAGAGATTTGAGCTCGGTATACAAAAGCAGAAATAGATGGAGCATGGCTCACTAACATAAGAGCCTACGCCTCATCAAACAAACCACCAAGGTCAATAGTGGTGGGAGAGGAAGGGTTCACATGATTCCTCTTCACTTGCTTCTCGATTGATAGCTTCCTAGCAGGGAGACTAATGTCCTTGCCTTTCTCTCTTCCCTCCCATTCAACGGCCATAGGTAGTCTCCATAATATTTGACTAGTATACACTATGAACATCTTCATGATCCCCACAAAGGCAATCAGGGCCTAAAAATTCATTAGTCCTATAAAACATCAAAGACAATGGGAAGATATTAGAGAAATAAAAAAGCACGAAAAGGAAGCTTCACAAGGTAACACAAGAGCATGCAACTATCAAAATTATGCCTCTAAAAAACTCGAGATGCCACCCAACCTAACTTAAGAGCATGGACCACCTTGGTTCAAACACTAAATAAAGAACTATGTCATTGTTCATGGGATTTTTTTTACAAAAAATTTAAAGCCACCTAAATGGAGAAAAGGGCCCTTAGCAAGATGGAAACGAAAAGGACATTTGGGGCAACTAGATATGCTAACAAAGACTCAGTCCTCTCAAGAGAATGATAAATGAGTGAAAGCACAATTCTAGAACCCTAGAGTGATATCTCAGGAGAAAGAAAGAGATATTCTCTCCCAACAATTCATTTAATACCCTTCTCTCTATACTCGATTATTTAGGAGATCCTTGAGCCTAAGTTAATCATTGGAGGGTCCGCTCCAAAGCCAATATCTTTGGGATGAGGACTTCTCTATGTTATATGTGTTGAAATTGTTCTCCAAAGAAAATCCAAACCCGACTGACAAGAAGATCTAGATCAAATCATGACGAACCATCATTTCCATTCTATTTCAATCCGAGAGAGAAAAATGCCACAATCAGGAGTTTTGCTGTTGAATAACAGCAGCATTTCAAATGAACTAACTCTTCATATTCATGAAAAACATTATTTATATTGATGAGAAGTAGATTAATTTAGATGACTAACAAATTTAGTCCCTACTTATATAAGTTTTTGCCAATTAGGTTTTTTCTTTAACATTTTTTTTTTTTTTTTTTAACTAGGAAGGTCCCAATTTTGATGAAATTTCTCCAATAATGTCTCCTTAATACTATAAGAGTAAAAGCCTATTTAACTAATGTAAGAGTATTAAAGGGACTTAATTGATAAAATTTCTTGAAAACATAAATCTTATAAACTCAAAAAAGAACAAAAGTGATGATGTCTTAACAAAGAAAAAAAGAAGGAATATTACTATTTGTTTAGAATTGTGAAGAACTAGAACTAGCATGAATAAAAGAAAGAAAACGATAATGAGAAAAAAAAAAAAAAAAAAAAAAGAAGATATTTTTCATTTAGTGAGATTGATCTAATTTGTACAATAGATAGGTATATATAATACTTGAGTAAAAGAAACTGCTAACATTCAAAAAAGTTTAAATATATAGATATAATTATCTTATTTATATATTATGTTATCTATATACTATTTCACGTGCAATAGAGAAAACAAAACTATAAAAGGACATTGCAAACAAAACTCATCACTTAATTAAAAATAAAGAAAATTATATAAGGCGATTGCTAATTAAAAATTTGTTCAAAGCGATTAAAAGATGATCTATAATTTTTAATTTTTGTTTAATAAATTTGGAAGGAATTTATGAAGAAAACTCTCAAAATTATAACGTATAATTAAATTATCACATAAAGTCATTTCCAATAGAAGTCGAACTTAAAATTTCTCACTCTATAAATCAGAATGAAAAACCTAAATAAGAAAAATCAGGTCAATCAAACTAAATGTGTGTTTGGGATGTCAGCCTTTAAACTCTCTAGATGTACTCGTTTTAGATCTTGAATTTTTTAGGGTTATTTTGGGTGCATACATGTAAACATTTTTTTCTTTTTATTTTTTCTCATATTTAGTGGAGTAAAGCAACTATTTTTGGGCACATTATATTATATTACATTATATGATAATTTGAGACTCAAATGTTTTTTCCCTTTTTAAAATAATTTTATAAGATATTTTTCATGAATTTTATATATATATATATATATATATATATATATATATATATATATATAACTATAATATAAAATATATAAAAATATTTTTTGAGATAATATAATTTTTAGGACAAAATTTTTTTTACAATAATTAAAAAATTGTAATTTGATTATCTTATTTACTGTATATACGAGAGTTTTATATTTTATTTTTGAAAGTGATTTTTACTTTTAAAAAATTAAGGGTGTATTTGGATTGGAGTTTTTTTTTTTAATTTTTCACTCAAACTCAAAAAAAAAAAAAATGAGGTGTACTTGTTTGGACACCACCTGAAATTATACTATTCATGTTTGCCCACTTGGCAAAAAAAATTAATAAAAAAA
>JAXGGT010000169.1:9785108-9798376 GCA_035583425.1 Marsdenia floribunda | reverse complement strand
CAAGATTGGTCAAATATTTGTTGACCTGCCCAAAATTTTTAAATTTGTAAAGAAGGGACCAAATACACCTGACCAAATTTTTTTGAGGACCTATTAATCATAAAATAAAGAAAAGGGACCAACCACATCAAAGACATAAATATTGGGGACCAAATCCACCAATCTTCCAACTATTAAAAGTAATTCTCAGTGGTCAAACTCTCTTTTTTTTTTTTTCATTTTTTTAAAATTTTTTTATTGAGTAAATATTATTTTTTAATTTTACTTGAGGAACTTCTTCTGTCATATTGGTCAAATTTTTTTCTTTAAATTCTTGGCTTGTCTTCAAAGTCGAATCTCCCCTTTTTCCTCCCTTTTTCCTAGCTTGTCAAGAAGTGTAAAAATAACCTCATCTGAGTATTTCATAGTTTGAGATATCTTCACACTATTGGACCTCCATGAGTGAATTAATTATTGTCCAAAAAAAAAAAAAAATTACCTCTTTAAATGCTATATAATATATATAAAAGATATGATATATATAAAAAATATTTTTACATTCAAATTAGATTATACTTGAATCCAATATATCCCTTTTAAGAAATAAACTCTTATTTTAAATTTTTAAGGCTATATTTAAATAAGCGTTTAATTGGAAAAAAAAAAATGATTTATTCCAAACAAACTATCATTTAAAATAAATATTGTCTCATTTTTTTTTAAATTAAATTTTATGTTAGAAAAAATGGGAATTAAATATATAGATTTTATAAGCATAATGATTGTGTATGTAAAAGAATGTTTATTTTGAGAAAAATGTATGAGAATGATTTTATTAATAATATATATTTTTTAAATAAGGTGGGGCCCACAACTTTTATAGGTGTGACAAATTTTTTTTTTTGAAAAAAAAACAGAGTCCAAATGTGTGGGATTTATGAGAAACAAGCGTTCTTTACTCAACTCAAGTTAAAAACTTGTCCAACTATAGCCTAAATGATTATATATATATATATATATATAAATACAATGTCAAATCCACAACCGCCCTTAAATGTTATAAAAGAGTTAAATTCTACAAGAATTTAATATAAATCTAAATTAATCAAAACAATAACTTTAAATATTAAACCACCTGACCAAAATATCACTTGCAAGTCTTTAGTACTATATGACAAACACAACCCATTAATTCAAGTATTAAAAACTTAATTTTAAATCTCAAATTCAAATTCTTGTCAATAAAAAAATAAATATTATTAGAAAATTTTGTTTTTTTTTTTAAATTAAAGATTCAATTCGACTCGATTCTAAATTAACCACTCGCAAAACAAATGGTTAAAGATAAGGGAAAAAAGGAAAAAAAAAAAAAAAAAATGTTGTTCGCTGCATGGTTACTCCCATGCACTCAAGGAGGGAGGAACCCCGCCCAAGACCCGTATTTGTAATACGAAGGAAGAGAGATTACAAGTAAAATTAGCAGTAAAATTAGATTTTTTTTTTTTTTTTTTTTAAGAATAATATAATAAAATCACTTTACAGTAGTATCACACACACATGCATACATACATATATATATATACACTTTGATATTAAAATATTTATGTATACATATATAATTTATTTAATGGGATTTTAGTTATATCACTGACAAAAAAAAAAGTTATTTTCTTTTGTGTACTAATTCCTTGAGTTGCTTTTAAGACGATAACCCACGCCCTGAGAGCCTTCACACCCCGCCATGCAAATCACAGTACCTAGTGGCCTCCTAGGATAAGGCCCAGTGCCCACAAGGGAGTTTTGTGTACTAATTCCTTACTTCCAAGTTAGCATGATTTACATTTAGGATTCCGTTGTGTATTTCCAGACACTGACATGGATGAATCTAGTAACCCATAAACACCCTGACTTGAGAGAAGATCGAAAAGATAAGTATATTACATATATATAGATAGAGAGAGAGAGAGAGAGAGAGAATATAACGGTGGCATAAACAAGAGAAGTATTAGCAACTCCTACCAACTCACTGAAGAAACAATTCCTTTAGTACTACTGCACTGTGACTCAGAATGAATGCATGAAAACATTATCATGTCTACAGCACTAACACATGATTTTCTCTTTGTACATTTTGATAAAGACAAGCATTTAAAATCAATAAAACAATAAGGCTGTTTTTTGACTAGAATTTTTTTTCAAAATTTCACTCAAACTCAAAAAAAATAATTGTACTTGTTTAGACACCAATATGACATGTTACTGTTCATGTCTGATAAGGTGGCAAAAAAATGAATAAAAAATTCACTCATTTACTATAAATATTCTATATAAACATATAAATATATATAATTCAAATAAAAAATCATCATTACACAAATAAAATGTATTATTTTTGTCTCTCACTTACTAGATAACATCTTACATTGGCCCCACCTTACTCCTCGTTATTCGCAATCAACTCAATTCTTTTTGAAAAAATGAGCTTTCTAAAAAAAAGTTCAAATCCAAAAACACCCTAAAGCTTTTAGATATCAAGGTGACGTCAACTTACTTGCTGCACCATGAGGAAAAACAACCTAGAGATATCAGGTTTTGAAGTCCACGAAATCGACGAGTTTGGATCTGCCATCCAGCACAGACAAGTATATTCCCATCCTGCCTCAGATCAAAAACCCAATAAAGAAACAACACATTTTTCAACTTCTGCCATGTTCTATGTGCATAACACTAAGCTTCTATCGTGATACCAGCTTCCTTTTCTTGATTCTTGAGTTTTATTCTGAATTCAACCCTTGTACTTGATCAATCATGTGACCTGTTCACAACTTAAGCCAACAAACTTTTGCAAATAATGTAAAATGTCTACCATACAACTTTGTTATGAGAAAAATAGATGACAGATGACATATTCACAAATAATGGACTGCTTATATCATGCAGGTCTAGCAGAAAATACCACTCACATCTGGCAGGATAAAAAGCCCATCCTTCTATTCACCTCTTCCCACATAAGGGAACAATTTTTTCTAACACATCAGATGCAAAAGAGAAGAAAAAACAACCAAACATCACATGCAACATAGTCACTTCCACCTCAATAAAATGGAATCATTATATCACTTCAATTATGGGATCTGCTATGCCTATGCTTAACGTAAAGGATTGCAGAAATAGGAGAGAGACAAGGCATAGATCCCACTGAGAACATATGGTGGCTTGAGTCCGCTAAAGATTTTTATTAATTTTTTCATCAACAACAAAAGTTTCATACGTACCAATTCAACTTTCTTTCTTTCATTCCTTGTAATGGACCCACCAAGTTCTGCTAGGTCCCCGTTCCACTGCTGCATGGGTCTATATCAGAGTGAGAAATTTTGGTTTATAGACACACATCCTTATTTCCTACTATGAGTTCATTATGCGCATGTTCATCTCATTTACACAATAGTATATAAATGTTAACAATATATATTGATTTGCTATTAGGAGTAAAAGTACACTTATAGATTAACTTCATATTCATGAAAAAATATACATTACACTCATAGTAAACCACCAATGAGACTGATTTTAAAAAAACTGATCCTTGTTGAGCGTGCTGCTATTTTATGGACAAGGAACCTCAATCTATATCTAAAACAACAGTATTGGGCAAACATTATAATTGCAGCTCATCAATGCCACAACTTGTGGATTGCTATTACAGCTATAGTGGTAAAGCTGCACAATAAGGAATCTGCACATACTATTGACAGTGCAGGTGATTGCGTTGAGTGGCAGCTCTTTTTCTTTTCTTTTTTGGGCCATGCCTATGTGATTTCAGTAGTTTCTGACACCCATAAGGCAAAGATCTTCTTCAAGTCTCAACAAAAAGAACTAGTCCAGAGTTATGACTTCTCATCTAAGAATGCAATTAGCTTATAAACAAAATTCTAGAACTAAAAGCCTTTATTCAGGCAACTAAATTGCAAGGAATTATAAGTAAAACTTTCGTACACGATAAGTTACAATGTTATTGATCGAGGGTTTCCTTTCAGTATTATTTGGATAGTAGAAAGCTTTAATTTGCATGAACCATATATTTATAAGAAGCAACTAGTTTAGGCATGATACATCTATTTTCAGCAAGATATCTATATTTGGATGTTTAGATATGAGTAAGGCATTTATGTTTTGAATTCCAAGTAATTATGCCCTTATGGATAACATACTTGATAACCTCTGACAATAAGTAAGATTTCAACCAAATGAATACAATTGCATAACTATGTATATTTATTAGTTAAAATATCCTAATTTCGTCATCCCAAGAGAACTGGCATCTTTCACTATATTCATAGATTACAAAGTGCATTGGTTACTTTGGTCTTAGTTAACCATATACTATTTTAAACTAATTGATACTAATGTAAGGACGAATAATATTCTAATCTGCACTATATTTTCCTTACTGTTTAGAGCTTAAAACCTAAATGGTAGTTATTTGTTAAAGAAGGTGAACCAGAACTTTAGAGTAACTTGCCAAATAGTCCCTTATGTCTTGACTCTTGACTGGTGTCTTTTTTTTTTTTTCCTTTTTTTAACTTTTTACAACCCTTAACAATTTTTTGGTGATCATTTTTCTCCTCCTGGCCAAAAGAAGGCAGAAGTACAGTTGAAATTTGCATGTGACATGCAAGAGAGGCAATTTTTATGGGAAAAAGTAGGCAACTTGTACATGACATAGTAGCAAAATTTACTGCCTAGTTTGCCTCCAAATATTGCATGTCATAATGCAAGTTATAGTTGGATTCTAGCTTTTTAATTAGAAGGACCAAAACAATTAGCAATACATTATTATAGAATCTAAGTGAATAAAAGAATCATGGAGGACCAAAACAGTCAAGACTTGAAACTTAAGTAACTAAACTGGTGAATTATCCAATTTTATGAAATAATTTAGAAGGATATTAGAGTAGCAAAAAAAAAAAAAAAAAAAAAAATGCCAAGGGAAGTTTCAGTATCCATCGAGTACATGCCAAGCATCTCATAAATGGAACGTATGTGTACGATAAGAATCTCATATATGCTATCAAATTTAAGTTTGTGCCTGATTTGATTATAATCAAGGAACACTAAACATGTATTATGAAGGGTTTAAAAGGTGCCTTGTTCACTAAGGTTCTGCATTTTTATGAAACCTGATCTACTTAAAACATCTGCACACTGCAGCTATATGACAATTACAATAAGTCCTTATGGATTAAAGAAAGACAATTGTATGCAAAGCAAAGAGAGATTACCTCACCAAAGATGAGTCTTCTTGAATGTAGACATATTTTCCTTTACAAGTTGAGAACGGGAAGCTTCATTACACGAAAAAAATGCTCATCATAACAAAAAATTCACAGTAAGTGTGCTTCTATTTGTGTTAAAGCAGAAAATGGTTAAAGATGAAATTATTCATATATATAAACTAAACGGTTCTCATGAAAGAGACATAATCCTTGTTTTACATTCAGGTGGTAATTAGTCTTATTTAATATGACAAATCCAAAGATTCTGAATGTTAGCTCAGAAGAAAGCTTGCAACTACTTTCCAACTAAGCATCTGACATGATGGTTCCGAATTCCAACTACATCTAAAAATCATAACAAAAATATTTTGTAATAATTAGCAGGCAAGAAAAGTTTCCATTTAGTGCATACTTTCTTCAGTTCCTACCATATGCAAGTTTAAGCAACATATATTTGATGCCTAATTAGGAGACTGGAGTTTCTGTTTCTCTCATTGAATAATAAAAGAAGGAAATAAGAAACTATAATAAGACACATAAAACTCAAACTACAGCTTTCAATCTAACTAGAGGCAAAGGCTTCACTGGGAAGGATGCTATCAGAGACCTGAATAACACAAAAATCAATCCTTTAATATGCTGAAAAACACAGTTTCCAAGGTATCAGAACAGATGAGATCAAATTCATACTTCTAGCGATAGCATATAAATGCATTCTAAAAGGAGCTACTGATGCCTAGCTGACTTCATCTGACCTCTTGCTCCTATTACGTCTATGGCAAAAGAAGGCTGGCCAAAGGATGCTTCAGAGCTCCTAGATTCTAGTTCCAGTTCCTTCTGCTTAAGTTGTAATGTCTTCTGCTCATTCTCCAACATTAGTCTCTCGTGATCCAACCTTGCCATCTCCAGCTCCAACTCCTTTTTATCACAGAATCTCTTCCACTTTAACCGTTGTTTTACCAACTCAAGAGCATCTTCTTGAATACCAATTCTTTCCTCTTGTAGCTGCAGCATACGTTTCTTAATCCACTGTTTACGCTCCAACTGTGACTTCATGTGGTCATCAAAAATTTCAGCTATTTCAGCTTGAAAATTGTTTTCCTGGCTACATTGCAGCTTAGTATTTTCATATAGTCCATTCATCATTTCCCTCCGCCCATACTGTCCCATCTTTCCCATGCTTCCACTACCTTTATTCTCAGAGTCATCATCAGATTCATCATCCTCACTTTCATCATCTTCTTCAGCATCTTCATCCTCAGACTCATTATTACCTTTTGGACACTGAGGTGCGGCTGGAGAACTATCCTTGTTCCTTGAACAATGTGCTACAACAGGTGAAACATTGCTATGATTCCAAATTTGCTCAGCTACTGTTGCAGAATGAACTGATAACTCTTGATCACCACAATCAGGAATCTTTTGACCATTATGGTAAGCACATATTTCCCGGTAGAACAAATGCTTGGAGCACAATAATTTCTTCACATCCTCCTTTGCTTTTTCTGAGAGATGATGCATTTCAAATAACAAATCAGGATTTTCTACCACTTTGCAGGAAATACCCCTTCCAAGAATATCATTCAGCTTCTTATATCTCTTGTTCAAATCATTGAACTTATCCTCACATTGCTGAGGTGAGACATGATACCCTTTACTTATAAGTATTTTTGAAACTGTTTTCCACTTACCTTTCTTGATTATACTAGATTTTCGCCTCACTCCATCAGCACCCTCAAAACTGCCATCTTCCCCAACACTAGCAACCACTTGAATAAGAAGCCTAACTATGTTATCCGTCCATTTCATTCTTTGCCATGGAGCATCTTTCTTCCCCTTTGCTCCACTAGTACCCCCACGATATCCCTCCTCATAACTTGGCTCACCCTCGTCACTTGAATGGTCATTAAAATTGATGGTGACATTACTGGACCCAACAATCCTCTCTTTCCCAAAATTCATAGTGAAACCACAATGATCAGAATCCTTCACCTCCCTTAGCCCCATTTGTCTTTGTCCATCTGTATACTCTACGTCTATTGATGATTGAACATTATCCTGCTGCACCCGAGCTGGACTATTACCACCCTGGTTTGGCAGATGATTTCTGTTCAACCCCAAAATCCCACCTGGGTTTTGTTGATGTCTATTCATACCCAGAAGGCCACCAGTACAACCTGATAAAAAGCCACTTCCAGTAATTGAATTATTCATCATAAAACACAATTTTAAAACTCTTATACGGCAATCTTCAAAACCCAAATACAAAAATGAACAGTCCCAACCTTTTTCTCTTCCACTTCCACAACTACTGAGCATATATTCTTGAAACCTTAAAACTCTTCCAAAAAATCAAAACTTCCATATCCATGACCAAATTTATCCCAACGGCAACAACTGCAGAACAATTCGCTTAGCAGCACAAAAACACACAAGCACACATAGAACCCCAGTGATACTGATCATTCACCTAATCTAACAGAAAAGAAAATCTAAGAAAACCAAGCACAACAGTAAAGGGTCCTAATAATAATAACTTGTAAAGCAGCATTCTTGACGAAGAACACAACAAAGTGTGATGTGCTGAGATCATATAAATAACAATTACAGAACACAACCAATTTTTCTTTTGTCTGTAGAGTTCTACTACAGCTATCGATTGATTGGATTACCTTTGTTTTGAGTCCTAAAGAGAAGAAAATTTCAAGAGTCTCAAGAAGGAGAAAAACAGTGGCGTGAGTTTGGCATTTTGCAGTTATCGAATGTATCGTCTCGAACCACCAGAGGGAAAGTATTCCCAAAATTTGCCAAACTTCCTAATTGACAGCACTGCAAAGGACTTGTTTAGTTTTACTATTATTAAAACACTAATCATATTTATTTTATACCTAACGTCCCTCTATTTTTCCTTTTTTTTTTTTTCTTTTAAAATTTTGACGACTTTTCGTGAAGTTATTGAGATGACTAGCGTTGAAAAATTTATATCTAAGTTGAAACATTTATATTAAGTGTATTAAAGTACAAAATACCTCAATATATACTTTATATATGGCATAGATATATAGATATACATATATGCACAAGAGAAATACATAAAAGACAATTTTTGTCTAAAAGAGTACAATACGTTATTTTGGTTTTCTTTAACTCCATGTCGAAATTACAAGTAAACTTTAAGTTAAATTTCCTTATAAAAAGAGCCCACATCTATTACAAGTAAACTCTAAGTTAAGTCCCTGATAAAAGAGGCTCACATCTCTCTATTCACGTAAGTACGATTATTCTCTTTGCTTTAAAATTTATTTTAAAAACAAAATTCATTGGAGCCTTTTTTTAGAACTATGTACCTCGATTAGAAAGGACTATTCAAACACTTTAGAGGACCATCCAACTACATCATATCCTAATAACATTTTTTTTTTTTTAAGTGATAGGATCAACAACCATCAAATTGATGCTTATATGTTCAAAAGAACACATCTTATTTATTGATATAATCTCTAATCATCAAATTCTTTATATCTATATGTTTATCTTTGATGGATTTGATATGAAATCAGCAATCCTAAAGCCAAAAATAAAATTCTTCAACTATGATGCATGTGTGTTGTATATAGCTTCATATAGCAAGTTATAAACTCTATTTCTATTTTGGATGTTAGCATGTTTCAAATATCGTTTGTAAATCATGTTAAATTATTAATAGTAAAATTTTTCTTGACGCTATTATTATGTCAAGTTTCAAGTTCAAAGAAAGAAAGTAAATTAATAATGTGATTGTAAAGCATTATATTACTATTATTATTCAATTCACCCTATGGTTAAATATTGCTCGGTAACCACATTTAAAAGAAGGAAGATTTTTTTATTCTTTATGAATTTATAGGGCAACTTGTAAAAAAGAAAAATTAAGAAGTAATAATATTTTGTCAAAATATAATAGATGTGGGAGTACTTCATATAGATTTATCTAATGAGTACTGCAAAGTTTGGCCACTTCAAATAATTAAATGACTTTATTTTATACACTCGTAAAGGATATACATACAAAGTTAAAATGTGTCGATTACTATATTTGTGTTTTAATGTATCAAGTTATTTGTGTAAATGTATTTATAATTTATCTATAAAGGTAATGTGGTTCAAAATTTATATTACCATATTATTTTGATATGCTTTAAATGAAGATTTACATTGCAATATATCTTTATTTATGGCGTACGAATTACAAAATTTATAATAATTTTTATTTAGATAAATCGCCAATTTCGTCCCTTAAGTTTGTAGCTTTATCTGTTATAGTCCCTTATGTTTAATTTTATTCAAAGTAGTCCCTTAAGAATTTTCGAATTAATCAAAGTAGTCCTTTGGCCGTTAACTTCCAAACTTTCTGTTAACTCCTCTTGTGAGTAAATTTTAATAGGGGTATTTTGGTCATTTAACTCTCCTCTTCCGTTAACTCTTCCTTAATTAGTATTTCTTAGTTTTCCCTCTTTAATTTTTAAGAAAAAACCCTATCCCAAACCCATTTCTTCCCCTTAAGAAAAAACCCTAGTTCCCCATTCTCTGTTATCGACCTTCCCCATTTTGAATAACAAATCGAAGAGCCGAGAGGGAGCATCCTAAATCGAAGGTATGTCTTCTTCATCAAAATCATCACCACCAATGGAATGTTTTTGTGGAATTAAACCTGGAATACGAACTTCGTGGACTGATTCAAATTTAGGAAGAAGATTTTGTGGATGTCAAAATTATAAGGTAAGGTCTTTAATTCGAAGACGATGTTTTTTTTTTTCCTCGGAATTAATTGAATTTTAATGATCTAGTGGTTGTTAGATTACTTCAACAATACCAAGCTGCTTTGCTTTGCTTTGGTGAGAGGATTGAGGAACAGAAGTAGTCAATTAAGATTTAAGGGAGAAGAAGTGGGAAGAAGAAGAATCAAGAATTCAAGTAATTAATGGAGGAGAAGGACTTGGACTTTGTGTTGGTGCCTTTGGGATTGTTATTTATCTTGTCGTATCATGTCTGGCTTGTTTACACCATAATCTGCAATCCCAAAAGAACAGTCATTGGACTAAATACTGAAAGACGATGTTCCTGGGTTTCCTCTATTATGACTGTTAGTCTTCCGAAATTCTATTTTTCCAATATTTTCCCCCTTTATTTACTTTTGTGATATGGTTATGCAGGTGTGAACTCTTCTTGCATGTGGTTATTATATATGTCTTTGTAATTTCTAGTAGATTAGTTGTGTTATGCACTTCTGCAGCAATTATTATTAGCTGCATGTTTGCTTCTAGTTCTTGCACTGCAACTTGTTTAAAGATATTAATTTGCTTTAATAGGATGTTTTAAATGCTTAATACTTGTCTAAAGATGTTCTTGTTAGAACACTCTAGACAAAAAAAAAAAATCACTCTTTATTAGCTATAAGAAAGTACTTGGTCCATTGTTGGCCTGTGGCGCAGAGAACCATCTTTTAGTAGTCTTGTTATCATCTGCCATTATTTGTAGTCTTGTTTTTTATTCTATGCCAACTCATTAATTGAAAATTGATGAACAAAAATAGATTATGTAATCTATGCCACAATCGGTAGAAGAATTTGAATATGATTTTTTATTTGCAGGATCCGATAAAAAATGGAGTCCTAACAATTCAAAGTATACGCAACAATATAATGACTTCTACACTGTTAGCAACAACAACTATTACTCTTAGCTCATTAATAGGTGTGTTTGTAAGCAACATGTCGATATCTGCATCATCAAAGTTAGTTTATGACAACAAAACTTCAATCTTGGTTTCTATCAAGTTCTTTTGTATCTTGCTTTGCTTTCTTGTTGCTTTTCTTTGCAATGTACAATTTGGTTTCTATCAAGTTTGCTGTTTTAACATGGGTTCTACCAACTACTGAGCTATTTCCTCTATTTCATGGGCATTAACCTCTTCCTACCATTATGTCTAATGAGTTGCTTATTCTAGTTAATTAGTATTTCCCATTGAATCTGATTCATAAAGTTCTTTGTGGAATGAGGCTGGCAAAGAACACAGGTTCTCTATTTGAGGGTATTGTGATAAAAAGTGCATTTGCTATGTCTTGTTAATCTTCTTTCTCAATTTCCATTTATTAGAGTGTACTCTTTCCATACTACTTCGTCAAATTTTTTGTTTATGTTTTCAGGATAATGGGTGTGATTTTTTCTACTGGTTAGACCCACCAATTTGCAACAGGTATCTATTATTTCTGGTTTATTGAGGAGAATTAAAAGGATGGAAGAGGAGAACAATTTGCAAAGAAGAAGGCACAATAAATTTAGGATTGCAGTGATAATGGGGTGATTTGGCTATATTGGAGCTTTTTTGCAAGGGAAAAAATGGTTGTAATTGTGGGTTATTTTAGTTTGTTTAAGTAGATACTGAAGGCAATAGTGCTTTTTTATTTATTTAATTTTTTTTTTCTTTTTGGTAAGTGGAGGTAATAATGTATTATTAATAGTTTATGTAGTATGTTGCAATTAATTTAAACTGTTATGGATATTGAAGTTGGTTCAGCTTCTTCTGATCTTAATCTCCATGCTAGTGTAACTTACTGTTACACTTCTTTTTTTTTTTTTCTTTTTTTTTTTTTTTGTTGTATTGATATATTTCTATTTTCCCAAATTTATCCTTTTTCTTGGAAAATATCCTTCTATTTATTCCATTCATTTTCAAGATAAAAAGGAATAACAAGTTACTCAAATCACATATAATAATAGTAATAAAATTAATAGTAATACAATAACGGGTTCATCTCAACAATAGGTAAGTATTTAATGTTGAAACAAAAGAACTAATTTGAGGAGCAGAAAAAAAGTGGAAAAAGGAAAAAAAAAATGAATTTGTTACAATAATATAGAAATAAGAAAATGTCAAAACAACCCTTCATACGCTGTAGGGGACCTAACCCCATCAAGCCATCTTACAACAAACCTCAATTTAACATACCAAACCTTTTCAGCTCTTCAAACTGACCAAAAAACACACACACACCTGTCTGTCACTAATTAACAGATCCCAACTCTTCTTGAGAATATTTACATAAAAAAAATTGCCTGGAAAATTTCAATGAAGTAAAACTTCAAATGGATATTCAAATTAACTCGTGCTCTTGCAGAAACAATGTAATAAATTAAAGACAGACCAGGAGATGTTCTGCATTCTGCCTGTAGTATTCAGACTTGCTCCCTTCAGCAATGGAAGACAACCTAACTAGATTGATCACTGAAATTGAATTTCCCGAGGGTTCTGAACCATCATGGTCTTCCTTCAGACGGAGCAGAATGGAAGGATCTTCGCCTGCTGTATTGAAATATCCTCCTCCATTTTTATCAAGGAAAAGTTGATCCTGGAATAGCAATTTGGATCAGAATAAAAGGCCAAAACCCAAAATTTAACAATATAAGGGGGCTTCAGAAGTGCCTACCTGCGTGTCTTGAAGTTCCATTGCCCATGTCAGCCAAAAAATTGAACCACCACATTCATAGAGAAAAGCAACCTCCATGTCTAATCTACATTAATCTTGACCAGATCTGGAGAATAACATAGGAAATTTGACTTGTGATTCTCACCCTAAAACCATTACCATTAACTGAAGAATAAAAGTACTTTTCAAGATATGATAGCATTTAATCTCAAAACATCCTTTTTTTTTTTTTTTAATCCTTTTGCCTATTATTCAAAAACTATACAAACAATTTATATACATGAAACTCATACTAGTGAAGTTAGATGTAAAATTTGACTATATCCTAGAATCTAGGGTATTTTTGCCAGATTACATCAAGTAATACTGTTAGAGGAGGCACTGACTTGCTCACCGACGAAAATTATGGCAAATTGAGGAACATCTATTCGTAATAAAGAAACCAATTTTAAGTGCCTTTCTCTTTTTTTACAAACCTGCAATTAAAGAAATATGTCCCATTATCTTCTACTACAATTAATTTAATTAACATGAAAGTAAACCCACC
>JAXGGT010000169.1:9744209-9765917 GCA_035583425.1 Marsdenia floribunda | reverse complement strand
CAAGTAAGCTGGAATTTCAGCTTGATTATTTAACCATATTGTATAGTTTTGTGTAGTTCTTCATGGCTGAAAATTGGAGAAGCTTTGGCTCACATTAAATCCATAATAAGCTGCAAAATTAATTAATCTAGGCTGCCATTTTAGTTAGCCATTTAAGAAAAATTAAAGCTTAACCTCTCAAAACATGATTTAAGTCCCCTTTTGACAATTATTCCATAAATTGCACATAAAATCCATAAAAATTTCTAACAGCTTTCTAAAATCAAAATAGAACAAATTAATACTAAAACTAACAAATTAAACTAAAAACCTACAAGAAATACCTAATAAAAAGAATAAAATAGTAACAAAAACATGATATATTTTTGTGTTATCAGTTATCATAGTAATTTGGGTGATGTTCCCGTGGATGAAGGTGAGGAGGGTGAGAGTAGTTCACCAGAAAGAGCAGAAGATTGGGTGGTTACTGAGTATGAAGGGGCTATGTCAGACGATGATGATCGTTTTCCAGCGGAGGAAAGAGAAGAAATTAATTTTTATGGGGTTAGGGTAATAAAGATGGGTTTTCTGCGATAAAAAAAGAATAGACAATGTGGGGTGGTATATAGATGTCATGGACAGGAAGTAGTAATGCCTTATATAGACAGACGATGAAGATTTGTTGCATTTGTATGAACCTGCTGGGCATGAAGTTGCTCATATCGAGCCTGATATAGTTTTGAGTGAAGAGAAAGAAAAGAAGGTGGGGGTGGCTCAGTATTTGGTGTTCGAATCTGACTTAGACGAGGAGAAAGAGCAGCTATTGAGGCAAGATTATGGATTGGACGATGATTATGAAATTATTTATCCTGGTGGTGGTATGCATGCCAATGACTGTCCAAATGATGGCATTGTGGTTTATATTGAGCAATTAAGAGCAGGTCTGAGGTTTCCAGTGCACAAGTTATTTGAAGATATTGTGCGTTTTTGGCGAATTAATTTAGGGCAAATTTTGCCAAATGGTATCAGGATGATCGTCGGTTTCATAATTTTATGCAAGATTAGTGGGGTGGCAGTCAGCTTAGATAGCTTTAGGCATTTTTTTATGATTCAACAAAGATAAGGGACGAAGGAAGGGCGAGGGTTTTTTTATTTTGGTCGTCGTCCTGGTTCCGCTCCGTTGATAGATCAGCCTACCAGCGTTCATGGCTAGAAAAGGCAATTTTTTTATTTAAGGCATCAAGATTTTCAGGACTTGATACAGCTTTGGAACTATAAGTTCCGTCTATGTAATGAGTTTAGACGATATGCTGGTGGAGAGAGGAGGAGTAATGAAATTATGAAGTTGAATGCTCTTCGGTTCAAATTAGATGTGTATTTGGATTGGCCAAAAGGTTTACTTGAAACTGCGGGTCTGGCTGGGGATCGGGTGGTCAAACTTTCTTGGCTAAGTATGATGCATTTCATTCTTGATCGTCTATATAAAGATTAGTAGTAGTGATGAGTTGTAGTGTTATTGTGAACTTTTGTGGTAATTTCTATTATGATCGTCTCGTTTGTGTTGTATTGTGATCGTCTTGTTTATTAATATTTTTGTTGGTATTGCAGGGGCTGGTGCTACGCAAGCGATTGCGAAGGCGCTCTTGGCCAAGAAGAATAAGAGGAAATTAGACGATGGTAAATTTTTGATACCATGTAGTAAAGTTTTGAATTCTCCCCCGCGTAAGGGAAGTTATTCGTTTGATGGTATTGTGTATTATGTTCCAGGGCAATTTGCTGAAAAGGAGAAGAAAACCAAAAATGACCGCGGGGAAAAAGCAGTGGAGTCGTCAAAAGAGGCGATGGGGAGGCCATCGTCTGGATTGAAGATGACTTCATCTCAAAAGGAAGGGGTTATGGAGGTTAGACGTAAGGTGACTGCTAGAAAGGATGCTAGTTCAGGTAAGAATATAAGGTTTTAGAAGAGACGATGGGCAAGGAGTTGCCATCGTCCAAAACTGATGAAAAAGAAAAGGGGAAGGCTAAAGTTGCTGACCCAAAAGTGCCGAAAGAGAAGGGGGCCAAGTTCGTGCCTGATTGAGGAGTGATGACCAAAGGCAGGTTGAGTAATGCAAAGGAATTTGAGGATTATCTGACGAAGAGTTGTCCACCCATCAAGAGCATACCGTTGAGTAAGTATGGCTTAAGTGATCTGGAAGGACATTGGCTCCGGAAAAAATGCGAGGTTAGTTTGTTTTGATTGTTAACATGGATCTTAAAATGTAATTATGTTTGATTTCTGGATTGTGATCGTCTGCATTTCTCTGGTAAGCTTGGTTTGCAGACATTGAGTTGTTTCGTCGGTACAATAGGATCAAAGACAAAGCTAAAAAGGAAATTGTTGCAAGGAAGGCATTGGAAGATGAATTAGACGAAACGAAATCGTCAAAAGTTGCGGCGTTGGAGGAATTGGAGGGTGAAAAGAAAAAGGTGACGAAATTGCAAGAGGAGTTGGAGAAGGTGAAGAAGGTGGCCGAGGGGTGGGAGAAAAAATATTGGGAAGAGCACGCTTGTCGTGCTAAGTGGGAAGAATCAGCGAAGTTTCTGAAGAATAAATACGAGGATGAAGATGAAAACATCAATACTCGTACTTTTAACTTTTGCAAGGAGGCATTTTTGAAGTCCGATGAATGTCAAAATTTTGTGAATCGAATAAATTTGGGGACGATCAGGGATGCTTTCAAGCAGGCATCGTCTTGTATTCTTGAAAAACACCCAGATTTTGTGTTTCGGGAAGATTTTCAGGTTTATTTTGATGAAGAGTTTAATAAGACTTATGTGATGCCCTAGGAAGAAAATTGTAATTTGGATTTACTGTTAAGAAAATTTCCTACGCCTGATAATTCGAATGAAGGGGGTGGGCAAGAAGAAGATGTTATAATGGTGCAGGGAGATGATGGGCGAAACACAATAAAGCCCGTAGACGATAGGGGGAGTGCTCGAGAGATCGTCCCGGATGAAAGTGTTGGTGAACTGCCTACTAGAGGTGTTGAGACGATAGGTGGTGGAGAGCTGGGGACTATGGATGTGGATCCGTTATTTGGAAATTAATGTATGAGTTGCATTTGAGATGATGTAAAGAACTAAAAGCTGTAAAAATTGTAATTGGGTGTAACTGATTTTGGACGATGGGAATACAATATTTTGGGGTTAATTTCTCTATTGTATCATTTTGATGAATATGTACATATAATATATATAATTGACGAGATCAAAAAATATAAGTATGAAAAAATGTAAATGATAAGAAGATCAAATAAAGAAAAGACGGATAATATAATTAATTATTTAGGATAATGACAACCAGAAAAACCATAAAAATAAAGTGTATGTTTATTTATTAAGTAGTAGAAAATACTCATATTTTATTTGAAAAGGGAAAGGAATCAAAAAATTTGCTATTTGTGAATGGATGGGGAATGAAATAGTTTTTGTGGATCTAATTATATGTCTATGGGAAGAATTTTTTTAAGTTCTTAATGTTCCAAGTTCGGGCGAGTTCTCTTCCGTTCATATCTTGAAGTTTGTAACTTCCGTTGTTGTTGTCTTTTTTAACGATATATGGTCCCTCCCATGTCTGGTCGAGTTTTCGGCTTGGTGCTTGCCTGCTTATTTCATTTTTGCGGAGGACGAGGTCTCCAACCATCAGGGGTCTGGGCTTCACTTTTTTGTTATGATATCGGTTTAATAAGCGTTTGTAATGTGCTTCTTTCTGAGCCGCCTTTTCTCTGACTTCGTCTAAAATGTGAAGATTTTCTGCAATCTTCTGATTGTTGGAGGTTTCGTCAAAGATATCTACTCGTAGAGATGGACTGCCAATTTCCACTGGAGTTAAAGCTTCAACTCCAAAGCATAAGTTGAAGGGAGATTCGCCTGTTTTGGCTTTTGGAGTCATGCGATATGACCATAGAACTTGTGGTAATTCATCTGTCCAACGTCCTTTAGCTGAGTGAAGTCTCTTTTATAAGCCTTGGAGGATAATGTGATTTGTAACTTCGGCAAGGCCATTCGTTTGTGGGTGACCAACAGATGTGAAGCGATGATCAATGAAGAGTTTAGTGCAAAGTATCTGGAAATCCTTACATTCGAATTGGGTTCCATTGTCAGTGATCAGTATCTTCGGGATTCCAAATCTGGTGATAATGTCGTTCCAAAAGAAGTCTCTAGCCTTTTTGGCAGTGATGGTTGCCGTAGGTTTTGCTTCTGCCCATTTTGTGAAATAATCAACAGCAACGAATAAGAATTGAAGTCCTCCAGGTGCTTTTGGGAAAGGTCCCAAGATGTCTATGCCCCATTGATAAAAAGGGATGGGGCAAGATAATGAATGTAATTCATATGTTGGGAGATGGTGAAGATTTGCATGGATCTGACATTTCTCGCATTTGCGGACGAACTGTGTGGTGTCTTGTTCCATAGTTGGCCAAAAATACCCTGTTCTCATTATTTTGCGAACCAGGCTTCGGGCACCGATATGGGCACCACCGATTCCTTCGTGGATTTCGCGCAGAATGTAATTGCCTTCGTCTTCAGTGATGCATTTTAGTAGTGGCGATGAGAAACCTCGTCTGTATAATTGATTGTTTACAATGGTATATCTAGAGGCGGAAGGTTTGATCTTCTTTGCTGCTTGGTGATCATTCGGGAGGAAGCCGTCTTTGATATATGAGAAGATAGGGGTGATCCAGGTGACCTCTGTATTTGTAGTCATAATTTTATCTGTTTCGATGGAACGTTTTGCCAAAGGTTCCAACCAGCAACCTTGCAGGGGAGAGCTAGATTTTAGCTTCAATAATGTTTCTGCTTCAATATTTTGTTGTCTGAGAATGTGTTCTACACGAAAATATGTGAAGGAAGCTGAGAGGTGTTGTACTTTATCTAAGTATTTTTGCTTATTCACTTCCTTGGCTTCATATGATCTGTTGATTTGTCCGGCAAGAACCTGGGAATCAGTTTTTACTATGAGTGAGTGAATATTGAGACTTATTGCAGTGCGGAGGGCGGCAAGCAAGGCTTCATATTCTGATTCATTGTTGGTGATGGAGAAGTTGTATTTTAGCGCGTAGGCCAGACGAACACCTTGATCATTTTTGAGGATGAAACTTGCACCTTTCGAATGAGTGGAAGAAGATCCATCAATGTGAACAATCCACAATGTTCTAAGGTAGGCATTTGGCTCTGTTTTGGAACGGAGGGAGTTTCTCGGATTGTGCATTCTACCAGAAAGTCAAAGAGAGCTTGAGCTTTGATAGCTTTTCTGAGACGAAAGTCAATTGTGTATCCTGATAATTCAATAGCCCATTTCACTAGTCGTCCTGAAACATCTGGGCTGTGGAGCACTTGTCTGATGGGAATATTGGTGTAAACAACGACGTCATGTCCTTGGAAATAGGGGATCAGTTTGCGGGATGTGATGATTATCATTAAGACATGTTTTTCAATGGTCGAATATCGGAGTTCCGGTCCTTGCATCAAGTGGCTCAGATAATAAACGGGAAAATCTACGTTTTGTCTTGTGATGGAGAGAACTGAGCTTAACACTTCATCGGAGATAGATAAGTGCAGATTTAAGATCTCATCTGGATTTGGAGAAACTAGAAGTGGTGGGTTTCCCAAGTGAGTTTTGAGATCTTCAAAGGCTGTTTGGCATTCTTTGGTCCAAGAAAAAGATGAAGACTTTAGATTGCGGAGGATTTTATAGAAAGGCAGAGACCGTTCTCCTGATTTTGCCAAAAATCTGTTGAGGGCCGTGATGCGTCCAGTGAGTTTTTGAACATCTTTTATATTTTGGGGAGGCTGCATATCCAAGAGGGCTTGGATTTTTGACGGGTTTGCTTCGATGCCTCTGTGTGATACCATGTATCCAAGGAATTTTCCGGCCTCTATTCCGAAAGAACATTTTTTTGGGTTGAGCTTCATGCCGTGTGTTCGAATGGTGTTGAAGGTTTCCCGCAGATCGTCTAGGAACTGTGATGTTTCCTTGGTTTTGATGAGGATATCATCTATATATGCTTCCACGTTCCTTCCCAGCTGCGTTGCAAACATTCGATTCACCATGTTCTGGAATTCTGCGCCTGCGTTCTTTAGTCCAAAAGGCATGCGCTTGTAACAATATAAGCCATGAGGGGTGATGAAAGACATTTTGTCTTCATCCTCTTCAGCCATCTGAATTTGATAATATCCTTTGTGTGCGTCTAAGAAACACAGAAGAGCGTGGCTAGATGTGGCGTCGACCAATTGATCAATCTTTGGCAGAGGGAAGGGTCGTTTTGGAATGTGCTTATTTATAGAAGTAAAATCAATACACATTCGCCATGATCCATCTGGTTTTGGGACGAGAACGGGGTTCGAAACCCAAGTTAGGAACCGGACGTTTCGAATGATACCAGCATTTAATAAATCTGCTACTTCTTTTTTGATGGCGTCCTGGCGATCTGCTACGAAAAATCTTCGTTTCTGGATGATGGGTTTGGTGGATGGTGGAATGCCAAGGTGATGTTCTACGAAATGTCGAGGAATGATACCGAGGTCTTGGGAGGACCAAGCAAAAATATCTTGGAAATCATTGAGGACTTGTTTAAGGTCTTCCTTGAGTTTGGGAGGAAGATGATGTCCAATTTTGAGTGTTTTTGTAGCTTGGTTCATGAGTTGGAATTCTTCTATGTCTGTAGCTGGCTCGAGCCTTTCACCGGTAGGTGTATCAAGAGTCTTCACTGCTTCACGGTGTTTGTCTTGTGTGATAGCTGTCATGAAACAAGTTTGTGCTTGTGTTATGTCTCCCTGTATCGTGTGGAAGGTCTCATTGACATCCACGATGATCTCATTCCTGAAAGTACTTATGTGAGCCTTCATTTGATTGAGTCCCGGTCTTCCCAAGATGACGTTGTATACCGAAGGGGCGTCTATGACGAGGAATTCGACTGATGCAGTGACAAAATTGTGGGTGTTGCCCCATTTCACTAGTAATGTTACCAGACATTTGGCGAAGATAGTAGCTCCTGTGAATCCAATGAGGGGAACATGATCGTCCATAATGGAAGATGCCGGAATGTTCATGGCTTTTACAGCTTCTAAATAAATGATGTTGGTTGAGCTTCCGGTATCTATTAGAATTCTTTTAACTAGGCAACTGGCAATGTTCAGCGAAATGACTAGAGGATAGTTATCATTAGTGGCATCTATCCGTTGTCGTTTCTCGCAATGAGTATCTTCCTGAAGCCATGGTGAAATTCCTGAGACCATGTTTATGACCTTCAAAGGTTTTTCGTCTTTTGTTGTCTGCGCGGACTTATTTATGTATTCTTGGAAGTGGTCTTTTTGTATGGCTGCCTCAATGTTCCGTTTTAAAGAGAAACAATCGTTTGTATGATGACCTATGTCATTGTGATATTTGCAAAATTTTGATTTGTCCCTCCTGTCTCTGGGAGCAAGTATTGGAGTGTTGGAAGAAGATTTGGATCCTTTATTTCCTGCAAAATGATGGATCGTCGAACAGTTAAAGGAGTGAAATTCGGATGATCGTCTTTGGGGGTGAGATGAGGGAAGTATTTGTCTCTGAGCTCTGGGTCATTGTGGATGCTAAGTTGCTGCTTTGGGTGATAATTCGTGTGTGAAAGTGCATGTTCCGTCAAAGTGGATTGTGAAGTGTTCGGGGTGTTAGAATTCCGCTGGGGACGAACATCAGTGTGATGGGGCCTCCTGAAGTAAGGTTCTCGAGGAGAAAACCTCTTGAAGGCAGGGTTGATGTGACTGGAGGCATAGGAGGGAGGACATTTTCTAGGATTGTTATCTCTCCTGGAGTGTGCTTTTATCAATTCGTCCTGTTCAAATTGTCTGATTTCTCGTTTTGATTTCTCCAAATTTTCTCCTTTGACCCATTTGTTGATCTTGTCCAAAAGTTCTGTCATCGTCTGGGGCTGCATGATGTTTAATTTCTCCGAGTAGCGGCCTGGACGAAGGCCATTACAAAAAGCCTCAATGTAAGATTCATCTATGAGGTTGTAAACTTGTAGGCTTTCGTCATGAAATCGTTTTGAATATTTTGATAGTTGTTCCCCAGATCTTTGTCTGATATGTAGAAGATGAGTCCTCGGTTTTTTTAGGAAGCGGCTCCCAGCAAAGCGTTGGAGAAATAAGTCGCCCAGCTGATCAAAAGAAGCAATACTTTTGGAGGGTAAGGACGAAAACCAATCTAAAGTTCGGCCACTCAGAGAACTAGCAAAGTATCGACATAGGAGTAATTCACTGGCGGACTGCGTCATCATCATGGTGGCATAGCGCCTAAGGTGATCTTCTGGGTCAGATGAGCCGTTGAATTTCTCCAAAGAAGGGAGTTTGAAATCCCGTGGTGTTTCCGCAGAAAAACAGGCATCGACTAGTAGATTTGATTTTAAAATATTCCAGGGTTGCTGAATCGCCCGAGGAGCATGAAGAACATCTGGCGGCGGATCGCGCGAATTTGGAGTAGGTGTGGTCTGGCCCAATGGAGTTGGATCAGCCGAGTAGAAGTGTCCTGGTTGGAGGTGATTGATCTGCGATCGTCCGGGGGCGGGCGCGGCTTCCTCTGGTGTAAGGTTGGGGAGTCTGGGCAGATCCGGGTTGCCTACTTTGCGGAAGGTAAGCACGTTGTCACCAGTCTGTTCTGCGGCGTGGCTTGGATCCTTCCCACATTGGCGAGAAGCAAGGAATGCTTTAAAATCATCCACGTGGGAGAGCCGGAAAGCCAGATCGTCCGCGTGATTTGGATCGTCCAAGATGTGGTGGCGGCGTTCACTAGTGACAGACCGGGCAGGAGATAGGTTTTAGCGCTTGCGTTTGCCGTGAGAAGAGATTGCTGCTCCAATGGAATAGGTGCGGTGGTCTTTGGAGCGAGGTGGGGGCTCTGTAATGTCCGGTAGTTTGGCGGCTACGGACGGAGGCTGTTGGGATAGTTCCAGAGGGGGCAGACGGGGAGGAACGGACGAAGCGAGTCCTTGGCTTGGATGTGGAGCTCGTTCGTCTATAGATGCGAAAGCGGGATTCATTGTGTATAGAAGGAAAGTAGGTTCGAGAGAGTTGGTGGGCGCCAATTATGATGTGGAAATTAACCTGGGTGGAGGGTAGATCAGTCCTTTGGAGTTGATTTCCCTCCTTCGCTTCCTCAACAAGGTTCTTGCAAGGCAAAGCCAAAACTAGGGAGGTTCCCCAGGTGGCTCCTCCGATGCTTAAGTCAGAACCGATTCAGAAAACTCGGAATAAAGCGATAAAGAGAGAGAAAGAGAAAAAGGTCGAGAGAGAAAGAGGGTTAAAGTCCACTTACCCGATTTATGAGTCTTCTCCATTATTTATAGAGTTGAGGAAGTAATAAGAGTTCTAATCCTTATAGGAAAATGATTTATTATTTAATAATATTCAAATAACAACGAATAAATATTAAATATTATTATAATGCGCATTTAAGATTAAGTAAATAAATAATTATGAAAAAATACTTGATATTACCAATATATATTAATTCTAGTATCCTTACCGACTTGTCATTAAAAAAAAAAAATTTAAGATCACTTTTTCATAATATTTTTTGTAATACTTATGAAAGCTTAATATTTATCTTATTATTAATTTACAATATTTTATTAATATAATTTAACATCTTATAAAAACAAGGATGAAAATTTTTAAATTTTTTTTTTTAAAAAAAAAAAAACCGATTTTATTAATTTTAATTATACCAATTGACTAGCTAATTTTGAACTCCTTTATAAAACTTGCAATATTCAATATATATCTATAAGTTACTCTTTTTGGTATAATCTGCATGAACATATGAAGATGATGATGGAATAAAAAAAAAAAAATTGTCAATGTAAAATTTTAATAATTTAAAAGAGACATTCATAATATGGAAACATGAGGAAGACCTAAGACTAGTAGTAGAATAGAAGACAAGTAAATATTGACAAGAAAACAAGAGAGTCGTTTATGTACAATTGTATTACAGTATATATATATATATTGCTTGGTTTCTGTGATGACTTCAATATCCCAAGACTGCACGAATGTGTGTGTATATATACATACATAAATATTTAGAGAGAGAGAGAGAATAGTTGTATGGAGATTTACACAACTTTGTTGCCCGACTACTTTGACTCCTTCTTGCCCCAACCATGTCTCAAGATATACAAACATCTTCTGTTCCCATTTCGCTGATTCCCAGAGGATTTTCCCACTGACTGTAAAGAAGATTTTTTTTTTTTCTAATTTTCAAGTCGGCAGTAGCACCAGGAAAATTTTCCTGTCAGAGATTTGGACAAAAATGTTTCATTGAATTTCTCAATGTTATTTTAATGATATATATCTATATATATATATATATATATATGTCTATGGGAAAGCTCTTCAAAATTTTAATCCTACTCCATAAATCCATTTGAAGATGAGAACATGGTTCTGGAAATATTATAGTGTGATCATTATATTATGTGATTGAATTTTCACACATACACACACATATATAATCTAATTTTTTTTTTTTAATAAATGTTTAAATATTGTGGATAGAAAAATATATATTAATTGAAATTAAAATTTTAATTTCAAAATTATCTAGATATAAATTAATTATTGAATATTGAGAAGTTTATGAATGAAACATTGGTAAATTTAGTACTCAACAAATTTTATTTTGATGCAATCTTTTAATGTTTTAAGTCTTAAATAAAATTATAAAATAATAATATAATCCTTTTTTTTTTAATATAAAAACCATCAAGAAATTGTAATTTTAAAATGATCCCATTAAGAAGATATGGATAAAATTATCATTTTAGAAATTAAACAATTTAAAATTTAATCTAAAATGATAAAATAAAAACAATTTTTTTCTTTTTTAAACAATTCAATAAACACATATGAAATGAAAAAATATTAAAAATAGTTTGAAAAATTACAACTTTTGTAAATAGTATTTAATGAGACATACATGTGAAATGACCCTTTTATCCTTCTCCTAATTGACCAAAAAAAAAAAATCTATATTTTAACTGAATTTCTATCCCCAAGATTAAACATGTGTCCAATTAATCCACCTATTGTTATCTTATAGTTATTGGTCTAATTGGGCAAGAGTTTAATTCTCTTTAAATAACGTTTCAAATTTAAACTTTAAAACAAAAAAACAAAAATATTATGATTTTAAAAATAAAAATAAAAAATTCAAGTCAATTCAATTTTAAATAAAAGTTAGGTCTTAAATGACCATAAAAGATTTAAAACAAATGTATATATATATATATATATAGTGCTGGCAGCAATTTACATGTGCCCTAAAAATGAAACTAAACTCAAATTAGAGCTGAAAGTCGGTTTCATTGTACTACTGTGGAAAGGGCCGTACAACGGGCTCCATTCTTAGACCAGGCAGCATTCCACTATGCTTGTAATTTTTTTCCCTTTGTTAAATTACATGGTTTTTTTTTTCTTTTCTATTTTTTTTTTTTTAAGAGTACGCATAGAGTATTATTAAGAGATCTAAATATGCAAAGTTTAAAAATAATAATAAAAAAAAAAAAAACAAACAAACGAATTAGAATCAAATACCGGATAATTTAACCAAAACTAAGAGGCCACACAAACAGGATATTAAACCAAGTTGGTCCCCATCTTCTACCAAACTAAGTACCATAACACATTAATACCTGCAAATAGCATAATTGAATGTCGAGAACTATTTCTTCAATGATTCATTTCAGATATCAAAGACAAAAGATGACAGTGTACTCCGTAGCCGAACGGGGCCATGTTGCTTGTGATTTCTTAGGACAAACCTAGTGCATGTACTGTATGGTGCACATTAATGTGTAACAAACAAACAAACAAAGGGTTAAAGTATTTGAAATACTTTTCAACAATGGCACTCTTTCCACAGCCGGCAAATCTGCGAATGTTCGTGGACCCATCATATATGACATTCCTTAAGAGTAGTAATTCCTGAACTACAGCGAGAATTGAGAGGGCAGTGAGGAAATCATACCATTCTAATCTAACTGCATTACTATACTATCTACACAAACTCTGATCATGGCAGTTACAGGAACTCGGTCTTGCGGACTCTATTGTTCTCAAAACACAGAAAGAAAAGCTGACAAAATTGCATTCTATGTCGTCCAGATCTGGCAGAACATTCACCACCCTGCAATTAAAAGAGCAAATAAAGAAAACCTTACCTGAAACTCATCAGTAATGAACCAAAACGTTTTCTTGTACTGCATCAATCATGCCATGACAATTGTCACTGAGTGCTAAAACAACAGTACATATAAAGTGCACCAACTCAATTAGAGATGCTGCTTTCTAACCTACAGATCTCTTCCCAAAGCTAATAGAAGAAAAAGGAAAGGTTCAGTAACCTCAATCACAGGATTATAAAGGCACTCTATTAAACATGGATCGACTCAAAAAGAGGAGCAGCTTGAAAATGGATCTTGAACAGTCTCAGGTTTGGGCTAGGATGGTAAAACATCTTATAGCTAATTGCTACCGGTAAGTAACTCCTGGGTTCACCCAAGAAGCTTTACCACAGTTTCATAGAGTGCTAGTTAAAGTTCCAATCGAGAATGGAGTTGATACTTTTTTGAAGAACTGGATTGATTCCCAATTCACGACCAGAGTCTGCACCCTTCCAGATAATGGCCTTATATATAGATGGAATATTCAAAATTAATAAGAATAAAGAATGAAAAATCATTTCCCTTCAAGTGCACATACACCATGGATTTGATTTAACCAAATATGTAGATTTACTTTTCTAAAATAATAATATTAAAAATATTTTCTAAAATAATAATATTAAAAATATTTTTTAAAATAAATAAATAAAGTAAAATCTAGACCTTTTATAGCTTTAAATATTTCCATATTTGAATTCAAGAAAGCAGCATTGGCATTCACTAATGCTTGCAAAGATTATTTCTAAATTTTAGGAGTCAAACAAAATAAACCCGCAAAAGGATATTTTTCCTTCAAGAGAACATATTAGACAAGGGATGATTACCACTATAAGTTCAAATAGTGAATGTAGCATTAATTAAAAATATCTTCCCAAAGTTTAGGAGCAATAACAATCCAGTGTCTAATCTTTTATTTGTGATAATTAAGTGCCCACCATCAAACTTGAGATAAAGCAATACCCTTGACTTTTTCTTTTCCTTTCTTTCTTTTGCTCTGGGGCGGGAGGGTGTCCCTTTCTTGAGAAAAGGGGAGGAAAAACCATGTTGCATGTAGAAGCTAAAGTAGTTATGCCTAGAAGTTTAAAAGAAAGCACCATGCCAAAATTGTCACGTATTTTTGCTTCAATTCCCGTAAAACATAAGTATTGTAGAGAAGATGCAACCCATAGAATCAATAAGAGAAACTTACCGTGTATTTCCAAAAAAAAAGCAAAAAAGGGAAAGAAAAGAAAAGGAGATAGAGACAGACTTACAACAATTTTCAGTTCCGCAAGCCAACTCCAAAATGGAACCTCCCTGTTTTCTGGTCATTCAAGGCATATTCAAGCCTCAAAGGCCCCAAAGGAGAGTCCACACGAACACCAAGCCCATAGCCATATCCACTGCCAGGCTTTAGTCTTGCACCAGCAGGATCCCCTGAATACATGATTCCATTGTTTGACACAAGTGAATCGTCAAAAAGTAGAGGGCCTATATATATACATGAACATAACTCTTCAAGGTTTCAAACATCAATCCAGTAAAAAAAGACAAAATAGGTCAAAGAATTTTCCACATCATCAAGACTGATTAAGCAATTTTTTTTTCATGGCCCAAATTACATATCAGAAGCAGTGATCGTATATGATTGCTTTCAAGTTACTTCTTATGTTGAGATAACCACGACTTCTTTAATTAGACAGCATGACTGGAGGGAGGCAGTGTAATAAATCCACCATATCGACCCCCAGCTATTGGAAATGCACAAAATCAGTATCTAGACTATAAACAAAAGAAACGTACATAGAAAATGACTTTCACTAATTTTCATAATCTTAGGGTCCATTTGGACAATCATTATTTCCTAGTAAAATTTTATTAAAATTTTGGCGGGAAATTGAAATGGTCATATTTTTTTAAATTTGAAAAATTTAAAATTGAAATTTTGGTAATTAAATATCATAAATATAATTTATACACTTTAAATAAGTAAAAAATTGGTCAAATTTTTAGAAAATGATTGTTCACAAAGATAATTAGTATCCAAATGTACTCTTTTAAGTCTTCTATTATGCTAGAAACCACCAGTTAAAGCATATGATGATTAGCAGAACTGAAAAAGTATACCAGGAACAGTAGGGCCAGATCCAAGATCAGTCCCATAATCAGCAAATATGACTCCTTCAACTGGACCCATCTGCAAAAGCAATGCAAGAAGTTCAGTAGCATGCAAATGGTGCATATTAGTCACCGACTAATTTGTAAAGATTGGTAACTTGGAAAACAAGATCTAGGGAATAAAATATTATGAAGCTCATACTGCTAGAGTACATACAAAAATCAAAAAGTGGAGGGTGGAAAAAAGCATACTAGAGGGATTACTCTTAGAAGTGTACTATAGTCTCAACAGATTTCAAAAATTATAATGATTTGAACTAATAAAACAGCATGTATCATTTTGCTCAGCAATGCGTACAATACCAAAAAACCTGCTGATGCTAACAGCTCAAAGCTCAAAACCGCATTCCCATCCAGTTCCACATCTAACACTGCTACTCAACCAACTAAGAATTCCCAGTCCAGAATGTAATGAAAATCTTGACAAGTTTTCAAATCAAAGAATACTTCAAAAAGCTATGAACTCATTCCATTCCAGTTTTACATCCAGCACATCAAAAAAAATACACAATTGAAAGTTTCCAGTTCAGAATGTAACAAAAGTACATAAGAATGTTGGCAATTCACAACAAGAAATACTTCAAAAAGCTATGATGCAGCCCAGGACTTTGCACCCACTCCTACTTTTCATGATTGATATAATTAGAAATTCAGAAGTAAGAAATACTTATGCTTTACACAATCCCCCACCTCCAGGTAACGTATTTTAGTAAAACATCAGAGGTGTGCACATTCAAAAACATAAAACTCCTATTATTTTACTTTTCCATAATAAACTCAACAAGAAAGGTTTTCTGTACATAAAATCAACACAAAGATTTCAGAGTGAATACAAATAAATGTAATGTACTTTTTTCAATTACTCTAACAAGAACAGGCACATATATGAGAAAAAGCATGAACAAATTTTCTCACAATCATTTTCCCATCAAGATCATCTTCTAAATAATCTTCCAAAATGAATTAATTTTATCCTATTAGTATAAATATGCATGACTGAGTTCCTAAGTACATGACATCAACGGTTCAATTTTTTTTTTTTTTTAATTTTTTAAAAAAAAAGAAAATGGTATAAAAATATATTAATTAACCGAACTTCACTTGTGATACTCAACTCAACAGAAACTTTTTTAAAAGAAAAAGGAAAAAAGACAAGGCAGCCTCACATCCATAAAGATACAAAACCAAGAATGTTTGGGGCTTTTAGTGGGGAGCACATAACTCAGTCAACAACATTACCAATTGAAAACACTATCCCAGTAACTAGTACTTACCAATGGACATGAAATTTCTCCACAGCCAACAACACAAGAACGACCTGAGCCAACAGCCCCTTCTTCATAGCCTCGAACACTGTTGGTGCCACCAATTGCAAATGCTTCATGGGGAGGAAAATTTCCAAGCACATGACCACCAGACACACTGTATGGAGAAGGAACTATTAGATTTTGCACAGCAAAAATACTGGGAAGAGAAGGGAATTCAGTTCCTACTACTACTTGATGTCAATAAAACAATACCTGAAATGAAGGCAAGCAGGACCAATGATTATTCCCTTTCTAGCACGAGCATTCACTCGATTAAACACTAGCCATTCAGGCCATACAGGAATGCCCTGATCCATATTGAATGCAAACTGCACATAAAATATAATAACAATAAAATAAGAAGAAAAATAGAGGCATGACCCACAAGTGTACTAGAATAGATTCCTAAAGAATCACAAGAGAACTGTCAGCAGATCATAGACACTCAACCATTGAAGAAGCAGCAGGGTCACCAGATCCAGTATAAACAGTCTCAATCTTAGCAAGCAACATATCATCATGAGTATTTCCACTGCAGGAAAATAAGTGTGCATCAGAGAAACATAGCAGTCTTGTGCTCAAAGTAGTGACATGATAAATATATCAATCAACACTTATTACCTTGCAGTAAGCGGGCTGCTGTAGAAGTCTCTGATTACTGGATTCCCTTTGTCATCACGAGCACTGGCACGCTGAAAAAATTGAGGAAGCAATTATGAATTGATAAGATGGCACTGGAATGAGGGAAACTTAGACTAAATAGATTAAACAGATGCCTTTTATCTTATTATTGGATGATATTAACCGAAGTTGGCTACTAACAATAGGGCACTAAGCACACCACAAATACAGAAAAGTACCTGAAAAAGAAGTCCAGCTGTTCCATTCCACTTCGGTCTGAATGGCCTACTATATTCAATTCCAGCGGTAACACGCCCAATTGTGAGGCTACTATTATCTGGCTGGTTTCCATGAACTAGTGTTCCAGGAGTTCTTGAATTCTAAAGACATTAAAGAGACCAAAATGAAATAAACTTCAAAAGAAAGTACCATTTAAGACAAATGGACATATCTCAGCTACCTGAACCATGATTGACCTTGATGTCCTCTTATCATCTCCTTCAATCCATGGGTCTGTATAGTTGATCCTGAATATTGAATCTATTTGCCCCCTTTCCAATGAAAGATTAAGTTTTTGGTTCTTCCCAAAAAGATTTTTGTGGTAAATTGCACAGCTGCAATAAAATAAACGGTTAACTGCATATCCTTGGCAGGAAAAGAAACAGATGTCACTAAATCCAATTGAATGACACAGGAACTAAAAGTAAAAAGAAAAAAAAAAGAAAAAAGTGCAAAAGGCACCAGGATAGCCTTATAGGTGGAAAACAACAGAATCATCTGAATTTCACAACATCCAATTACATGACACAGGAACTAAAAGTCAAAGAAGAATAAGATGCAAAAGGTACACATAAAGAAACTCGGTTTTGAGTCGTAGAAGAAAGTATTATCAAAGAGACACACATTCATGGGAAAACATTGCCACAGAAACTATAACTGAAAGAACAACAGAATCATCCCACAACTAATAACCCATGCAAACAGCTTCCTAATATATAATGTATGTGGCAAAAAATAAAACAAGGAGGTTGTCATACACATTAGTCATGTGAAACACTCTTGCAACAGAAGTCAGTTTTATTATTGAATAAAGTTAGAAATCCATAAAGTTGCCAAGGCCAAAACTTTCTAAGGAAGGATAATTAGAAACCTAAGGTTTCGGAAAAACATCTCATACAAAGTTAGACAGAATTGCTCAAATAATAAAGAGTCAGAAGCATAGAAATCAATAGTTTCTTTTAACCTAAAAACCAGAAAGAAGATTTCTTTGGGAAGAATAACAAAAGAGATTACAGTAACATTACCTTCCTATCAATCCAGCTAGAGGTCCACTGGTTATCCTATAGGGAAAATAAGAAAGGAAAAGAGAAAGAAAAGTCAGAAAATAAAATCCACATAAAATTTTATTATACAGGCAAAGAATAACTTAAGCATGTAAATATGGTCGTGGTAAAAAAGAATACAGTACTTTTAACATCACATACCCACTTGAAATTCCACCACCGGCAGATATACCTCCCCCACTTTTACGCTCCACAATATTCAGTGTCAAGTCAACCTTCCCAGTATCTGCAGGAGAAAATCTAACACCAATATCAGCAGATGTTTACATTTATCCCAGCTGATTGACGAAGGTGAAAAGTTGTCTGTCAATTACCTCCAGCAGGCTGCGGAATTATACTAACATCTTCCATTATACCCATGGTTAGCAGAGTATCAACATCTCTTTTTCCCTGAAACATACTGTAAACCTGTATAGGGAAAAAACATGTACATTCAAAACCCAAAAAAAGAGTGGTTAAAGAAAAAGGTCATTAAGACCAAGATGTAATAAGCCTACATAAGATAGAAGAATAATTAGAAAACAAACGAATAAAAGAAACAGAAGGGGGATTTGTAAATTTACTAGCTAATAACCACTGTTCCCCAAATAGCATAAGGAAAGTCATGGAGAAGTTCTCAAGATTCAATAACCAAGTCTAGAAGTATTCAACCCTGAAAAGAGAATGGCCCCGGGGAGGGGGGGAAACTAAAAAACCAAGCAAATTGATCAAGTGCAAAAGCAACTTCTCTTTCTTTGTCAATCAAGTATTTCTATCTAGACAACTTTTCATGATTGTAGGATATTTCTCGTCTATCAAAGTTCAAATGACTCCGATGATGTATCTCTGTAAATTTCAGATGTAAGTATTCAATAAATCTCCAGCCAATATTTCAAGTAAAATAAGATTAGGCAGCTCTAAGGTGTCAAACAAAGGGGTCACCCTAAGGTTTTCTTCTTTCGTGGGGGTGGGGGAAGCAACATCATATGGCAATCATGATTTTCTCAAAGCACCACTAGAATGTGCGATAAAACTGTTCCCTAGAATAATTTCTCAACAAAACATATAAGTAAGAAGTCAAAGAACAACTAAGCATCATCACTGAAAGCAAATAACTGGCACAAAGTTCATAACAAAGATGCAGCGTGATGGAATAGTCAAAAGAAGATTGTTATTTTTGGCAGCAAGTGCTGATTCCATGGCCACATTTAGCATATACGTGTGGATAAACCCACAAATACACTAAATAAGAAAAGGCTTGAAAGTTACACCTGTCCCTTTTTGGTAGTGAGTTGCCGAAGTATTGTTTCAGGCCTTGTTTTACCAACAGTTGGCTCACCACTTCAAGAGATAAAGGGAATCATAAGTTCATAAAAATAAAGAATAAATAAATAAATAATAAAAAAAGTTAAAAATTGAAACAGATTGCAGGGGCATGAGCAGATTCTGGATCAAATTCTTACGTCCTATCAAGAAACCGTATTGCTATGTTGTTAACTTCTGCTTCTGAAACTTCTAATCTAAGCATCCCTCCAGAGAGAATCTCAACACCTGACACCTGAAAATAGATTAGGCCAAGAACAAACAATTATTCTAGGGAAGTTTATCATTAGATATATAGGAATGTTTTAATCTAATATGGTTGGATTATATACATGCAGCAATCCAACTCAAAAAATTCCAATTTTACAAAAGTTAAAACACTAACCATGCCAAAAAGTCCCCTCTCCATGTACCAACCATTAATAGAGCTAATAGCCTCATCTAGATGCTTGATGTTAATAATTTTTCCTGCATAACTTGAGACCAAAAGGCAAAAATGGTCCGTTATCAGCAACTGCCCAAAAGAATGTACACAGGCAGCAGAAACAAAAAATGCACAAGTAGATCCGAGCTTTGGCTCATCAATTGGAAGAAAACGTACCATATCCATCACGAAAAGAATCCTCTAAAAATCGTGAAGGGAGAGCATTAGCTCCTTCACACACCAAACCTTGAAAATCTTGATTTGGTTCTACCTTATGCCAAAAGATATTAATATGAATAGTCATAGACAAACATTCGCTTCCAAAAAATATATAGAAACAATGATGGATTCTCCAAGCTATGAGCAATTTAATTGATTGCGTAAGAGGGAAGTCAACTAATCATAAATATGTAAATACACAATTTACAGTTCATTTTCATTTTTTATGACTTGAATAGACCACATTTTTTACAGGGCTCCAAAGATTGAATTACAAAGATATCTTTCAAACTTCAAAGATGATAAATCAAGCCAAATTTCATGACACTTGATAGAAGTTGGAAGTACAATAAACATCTAATTTGAAATCCATATTTATTAACATAAACACTTGCGAGCTTCTGTGATACAAATATTTTTCTCTCCTCTGTGAGATTCTAATTCCTGATAATTTTACAATCAATCAATTTTATGCAACCATTAGTCTCTATTTCCAAACCTAAGAATGCCTCTACATAACTTAGAAAATTCCATATTTTCTATGTCATGTCCAGCAATTCATATAAATCTTAAGAAGTTACCTAACTTTAACAAATAAAGACTATGTACATTCTTTCTTAGTACACAAATTCATCTTGTATACTTGCCAAATGTTTAGTTTGTGAAACTCTGCATTCTGTACTTCTTTTAACGAGTTTTCTCTAATATAAGGTTGATTTGTGTTTCTTTTTTTGCGTTTCAGTTACCTTTTTCGAATCAATGGAAATTATTCAATAGACTTTTTTGCTTCTTTAAAATTCTTAAGATGGATTCTAATGCAGCGAGTTAACGTAGAAAAGGCTCGAGAACAATCAATGATTGTTCTTCAGAAGATAATCAAAGTTAGAGGGAAAAAAATAATAAAAAATAACTCACAAATTTACTGAATATATCTCATAAATTGCCCCTCCAAATAATGGAACTGACCATATTTATAACCTAAAATAAAACCCTAATCCAACTAAGACTAGGAAACTGAAATAGCATGAAACTCTAATCCAACTAAGGGTAGGAAACTAAAATAATTAAAATAAAATATAACTCTAATTCAACTATGGCTAAAAAACTGCTCAACTTATCCCATAAATTGGTTCGTGGCCCATCCTACATCATTCTCACCTACTAGAGAAAAACTCGACCTCAAGTTTGCTAAATATAATGATGAATCATTGGGATAGAATGGGTAAATATCCGCTACATTGAATGTCTTGGATATTCCCATACTATTAGGTAAATCCATAACGTATGCATTGTCCTTGATCTTTTTCTCTATAGCATATGGCCCATACTTCTTGTACTGCAATTTGTTATATTTTCCAATTGAAAATCTTTCTTTGCAAAGGAACACCATCACTTGATAGCTCAAAGCAAAATTCTGCCCTCTGCAATGTTTGTCTGCTGCCTGTTTGCACTTTGTATTAGCATGTTCAATCTTTTGCTTGACTTCTTAGGTAACAAATTGTCATTGTTCAGCTATATGCTTTGCTGCCATATTATTCACTGAATTCTTAGGTAGCTTGATTAGATCTAGTGCATGTTAGCGTTGTTTGGTGTATACAACTAAAAAAGGTGACTTCTCAGTTGTCCTGTGAACTGCACTGTTGTAAGCAACTTCTGCTTGTGCCAATGCAACATCCCACTGCTTTGGTTTTTCCACGTGCTTCGGATCATGTTTCTTAAGGTCTGATTTGTTACTTTCGTTTGTCTATTTGTTTGTGGATGGGCAGTACTGCTGTAATTCAAAGAAGAATTGAACATATGCCAAGAGTTCGCCAATAGTGACTCAGCCACTTGTTGTCTCTATTTGAAGTGATTGATTTAAGCACACCAAGTAGACGGACAACCTCTTTAAAGAACAATTTTGCTATACCTTCAGCATCCATCACCTTCTTGCAAGGAATAAAATGTGCAATCTTTGAGAACCTATCAACAATAACAAAAACAGAGTTGACTCCTCATTGAGTACAAGGTAGTCCAAGAACAAAATCCATGGATCCAAGTAGACGGACAACCTCTTTAAAGAACAATTTTGCTATACCTTCAGCATCCATCACCTTCTTGCAAGGAATAAA
>JAXGGT010000169.1:9723359-9734547 GCA_035583425.1 Marsdenia floribunda | reverse complement strand
GAAGTGTTGAAAGCCACCGATTTCAAGGATCACCTTACTCAATTAATCATGAAATGCATTGCATCAGCCAATCTCGCAGTGTGTTGGAATGGGGAGACCTTAGACCCTTTCAAACCATCGAAAGGGTTGAGACAGGGCGACCCGCTATCTCCTTATTTATTTGTCTTGTGTATGGAAGTGCTTGGTCAGATGATCACACAGGCTGTCTCACAGAAGCAGTGGTCCCCAGTAGCTATTCGGCGAGGCATGGCTGGCTTCTCTCATATATTTTGCGGATGATCTACTCCTGTTTGGGGAACTCTCTTTCTCCCAAGCTCGGCTGATGGAACATATTCTAGCCCAGTTCTATGGGATCCCGCGACAACGCATGAACAGGGGAAAATCGAACATTTTGTTTTCTCCTAATACTCCTATTTATTTACATCATGCTATCTGTTCTGAATTTCAGGTGACTGCTACAACTGACTTGGGCACCTATTTTGGGAGTTCCCCTTCTTCATGAACGTCTTACAAAGACCCACTTTACTGGCCTCCTCGAGCGAACGCAACGCCGCTTAGCAGGTTGGAAAAGCAAGCTTCTGTCCAAAGCAGCACGCATGGTCCTCTTGAAGACGACCCTTACAGCTCTCCCGGTGTACACCATGCACACGATGCTTATTCCAAAGTCCTTTGTTACAAAACTGAACAGGCTCTGCTGTAGATTCTTTTGGGGAGACACCCCGGAGAAATGATAACTGCACACTATAGCTTGGACGAAGATCTGCAAGCCCTTACAATAAGGAGGGTTGGGGTTCACTCCCATTTGTGACATGAACTGCTCGCTCATTGCTAAATTAATCTGGCAGTTGATCAAGCAACCAGAGGTGCTCAGTAGTCAAATTCTTGATGTGAAGTATGGTGGTCGGGGCTCCTTGTTAGTTGCCACACAGCGTCCAGACTGCTCTCACCTATGGCGGAGTATGTGCCATGTGGCACCATAGGTTCATAAGGGACTTAGATGGGCACTAGGGGACGACAGGAGGATCCTCTTCTGGCTAGATTCCTGGGTGTTTCCTCGACCGTTAATTGAGTATACCATCTCTCCGGTTCCGCCTGACGAATTGAAGTCCCTGGTAAGTTAGCATTGGGACCCAATTACCAGCTGGCGAACCTCAATTCTTGACATATTTCTTCCCCAATATGTCATCCTCAAGATAGCACAGCATTCCATTGCCCAACAAGGCAACCACCTGGATACCCCTACCCGGTCAGCGGCGAGTTTTAGCCAGTTCCCAGTGGCCTCTTTTCGACACCTGATGAGAAGGGAGGAGAATCCCTAGGCACCCTGCATTCCTTGGCGTCGCTTATGGCGCTTCTGTGGTCCCTCCCGTGCGTCTCTGACTCTCTAGACAGTATGCCATAGTGCTCTCCCTACAGCTGAGTGTTTATGGAGACGGGGCATCCTCCCCTCACCGCTATGCCAATGGTGGATGCAGTCGTAACAGACTAGCTTACACCTTCTCCGCGACTGCCCCTTTGCTGCACCAACTTGGAGGTCACTCCTCCCACAATCACACTGGACGACCTTCTTCGGGCACACTGATACACTCAAGTGGCTGACGGATGGTATCAAACCTCTTGCACATCCCCCTAGTGGTTTGAGACACTGGCACCATGTTTTTCGCCAGCTTTTGCATGATTTGTGGTGTAATCATACCTTTAGGTTACACAACTCTCACTGTTTTTTTCAAGAGCCTTATGCTGTGGCTGAGAGAAGTCTTAGACAGGTAGTGGAGCTCCTCTCAGCCTGGGCATAAGCTGCTCAGGTCGTATTGGCCTTTAATTGTGATTTTGTTCATACTTGATTTGATTTCAATTGAAATATATAGATTCGGTTTATACCAAAAAAAAAATTTACTTATAATTCGATAAGTCATGAGTTCAAAACATTTCAAAATGAGAAAGTGACTGAAATTAAAAAAAAAAAACTTAAATTAGTTGGTAACAATAATTTAAATTTTTTTAAAAATTAATATATAATTGAAGCCGGTTTAAAAGAAACTCACAAAACAACTAGAAGGAAGAGAAGCGAAGGGGACGCACGCAACCCAACTCAGCATTTCCCCCCGTTTTCTTATCCCTTTCCCGGTTTCCTCTCCCGTTTAAATCGGTCAACCCCGGTCCCCTTTAGCCGGGACTCACCGGCTCTGCTTCAAATGTGATTTTGCCATCCCCATCTTGTAATACAATATTACAAATTAAATACTATAGATATATATTTATATATATATATATTTTTCCTGTTTTCTTTCGAAGCAAATGTTTGTCCATGTGCTACCATAAATTCCTACTCTACTCCAGACTCCAAAGGTCAAACTTCAGAATCCTTCGTCACTGCAGCGATTTTGATTTCTTGTGAGGATTCTCAATTTCTCATCAGTGTTGTTCATTTTCCCCCATTCTGATCTCACTTCCTTTTTCTTGTTTTGGGTGTTATTTGTTTCATTGTTTTAGGAATTATTTAAGTTAAAGTGGACATGAGTTGGTGGAAATAATTTTATTGTAAAATGTGTTCTGGTTTTGGAGTTAAATTTGATCATTTTTATTATTATTATTTTTTTGCTGTTCTTGAAATTGTATATGAATTTTTAACTGTCTGGAAATTTCTCTGCTGTATCAGGTAACAGATTGAAAACCCTGCCTGCCGAATACTTTACAAATTGGAAGCAGTACCGATTCGGATCAGTTAATTTCTTGCTTATGGCTTTCAATCGTGGGTCTTTCTTAGTCCGTCAAGCTATTCTCGGTTCCAGGAGAGCTTTATCAAAACCAATATCTGCATTGATGAATTCATCTAATTATATTAGTTGCAATGATGATGAAAATAATTGGTATTTCGACTTTAAGAGGTCGTTGGTGTCCTCCACTCAGCATTTGAGCTCTTCTAGTAATTCAGGATCTTCAGACACCCCCAGCGCAGCTTCGTATCATCTGCAGGGAGGCCCTTCTCACATGCGAGCTGCTGTGTTTTGGGAACCAAACAAGCCCCTTACCTTGGAAGACTTTCACATGCCTCGTCCCAAAGCTAATGAAGTCCTAATCAAAACCAAGGGTATTGGAATTTTTTTTTCTATCTCTCACCTCTTCTCCATTATGAGCTTGTACACAGATTCTCCTGCATATGCATAAGCATGTATTACACATCTAGAAATGAATCGCGAAATCAAGTAACTAGGAACTTGCTTGTAATAATTACAAATGGCATAACAATATCTTATGTAGAAATTACATTCAACTATATTCTTCTTTTGCATTGTCTGAGTCTTTTCCTTGATTGTATCTGTTGTTTAGTTGTGTAAATCAATTAAATATAGTTTGGTTGAATTGATGAATGCAGCCTGTGGAGTGTGTCATTCAGATTTGCATGTTATAAAAGGTGAGCTTCCATTTGCAAGCCCTTGTGTGGTGGGGCATGAGATAACGGGCGAAGTGGTGGAGCATGGTCCACTTACTGATTCTAAAATCATTGAGAGGTTCAGAATCAAGCTTCCTGCTACTAATTAGTCTCATATGGCATTCTATTATTATTAGAATCATCAACATGTGGATTTTATTTCTCCAGATTTCCAGTAGGAGCTCATGTTGTCGGTGCGTTCATAATGCCTTGTGGAAATTGTACCTTTTGCTCCAAGGTGACTTAAAAAATTTATTGTTATATATTATATGGAATGTCTAATATTGTACATGTACTGTACATAAAACAATTCTACATCATATAATGATTATGAAAATCATGGGGATGTAAATTTGGATGGAAATAGGGTCAAGATGACTTATGCGAGGCATTCTTCGCGCATAACCGAGCTAAGGGAACACTTTATGATGGCAAAACACGGTTGTTTCTTCGCAGCAGTGGTAATTGAGTGCTTTTCTAGTTATGATAGTTACTTCCATTTTTTTCTTTTTTTTAATGCCATTGCAGTTCTGTGTTTGATTTTTTTATCATAGAAAGATGTTGAGCATGAGAAGCCCATTTATTTGTGAACTCAAATTTCTATTCATCTAACTACTTGAACAAAATGCATTTTTAGTTTCAATCAAATTTTATAGTCACATCCTCCTGAAGATTTGCGTATTGATTTTGACTTTTTCTTTTAAAGCTGGGATGTTGGGATTTCCTTTTCGATCCTGTTATTGTCCATGCGCAGTGAACTTGCTGTCAGTTTCTCATGTCTCAATTATGAGTTTCTCTGTTCTAGATGTTTGAAATATTTTTGTCTTGGAATGTAGCTTTTATGTGATTCCAGCATACAGAGTTTCAAGGCATGCCCGAGCAGATTGAACCTGTTACAAGAAGATATATATATATTGCTATTAATATGGAAAAATCATTTTTCTACTCCCTTGGCTTTTGCATGTAAACTTTCTCTCAATGTGTCCATTAGCATGCACTAGCATAATGCTGCATGTTTGAAAGGTTAGTGCTCACCTAATATTTTCAAATGGTCATTTTTGTATATAATGATGATGAAATTTGTAAAATTCTATAATTCAGAAGAGACTGTCCTCACCTTCAAGATGTTCTCTTGTTAATGCATTCTTTATGTCTTCATGCAAGTATATGGCTAAGTGGTTGGAGAAAGAAAGGTTTGTGTTTACTAATTGGTGTATTTATGATTTTACATCAAGTTTGTGGAGTTTGTGATGTTAAATGACTGCATAGCATTCTTGCGGAGAAATTAGTTATAAGTTTCATATGCAGGAAAACCAGTGTACATGTACAGTATGGGTGGGCTAGCAGAATTTTGTGTGGTACCTGCTCATGGATTGACTATTCTACCCGACTCGTTGCCCTATACAGAATCAGCTATTTTAGGATGTGCTGTTTTTACTGCCTATGGTGCTATGGCTCATGCTGCACAGGTTCAGCCTGGTGATGCCATTGCCATCATTGGCATAGGGGGTGTTGGCTCAAGGTGCAAGCTCACAATCTCACAATTTCTGTGGCATTTGTTGTTATCTACTTTTCCTCCTCTATTTTAATTGTTCTCCTGTTACTTGTTCTCTTCACCTTCAAAAAACACAAATGCAAAATACCAACACACAAACAAGAGGGAAAAAAAAAAAAAATGGAGAGCTATATTGATTAAGAAGGACGAAAGACTAAAGAAACCAGAGTTCCTATAGATGTTAGAGATGTTGCATTATCTTCCATGCCCAAAATTGGGGTCAACCAAAAAGTTCACAGATGAGGCATGACCTCATTAAAGAACCTCCCACAACCTTTTATAGCCAAATACTACACTACCAACCAGCACAACAGCTCTCCTAAAAAAAAAAAAGAAAAAAGAAAAAAACAAGATATAAAATAAACACAAATTACCAAAACTACCTTAACACAAGCCTTTAGGTACATTCCTTCCTCTTCTCTTGTAAACATAGCGAATTTGGGGTTTTTCATAATCACTGATTTGTATAAAATGTTTTAATATGGTTTTTGGTTTTTTAATCTGAACATTAATATTTTGAAAGCTCCCGGCAAGTGGGTCTCTGGAAAACAGAAAATTAAAGAACCCATAGGCATTGGGAAAACTACAATTGTTAACCAAGGAAAAAAAATTGTGGTAAAGACCAGATGTGCTTGGACCAGAAAAACCCATGCACAAAAAATAAAAATATCTTGAGCATGGGTCTGTTGATAAAAAGAGAAAATGAAATTGGATTCATGTAGGGTTTATTAGAAAACACATCAATAAGCTAGATCCATACAATAGGTTGTGTCAACCCCCCCAATAAATACAACCACACAAGAAATCCAATGGACAAGTAGATTCACATCTTTTACGACCAACACATTCTTCTGTTCTTGGCCAAAGCAAATATTTTTTATTTTTTAATTTTAATTGTGAATCAGGCTTCTGTCTCATGCCCAACGATTTCCCACTCCTCTTAGACTCTCTCTGCACGTTATTTCTTTATTTTCTTCTACTTTTTCCCTATTTTCTATTAATATTTCCTTTTGAGGTGAACTTGACATACAAGTAATTTTGGAATGATTGGTTATACTCCAGCCTGAACAAGGATCTTCAGGTGTTATAAAATCTTAAGATGTTGGAGATTACCGCGAATATTACTTTTTGAGAATCTGTCCATTTGTACTCATTTGACAAACAATTTTAAGGTTTAGAGGGGAAGAGAGGGTAGAAATTCATTTATGTCCCTATCCATATTTGTGTTACCATCTCAACTTTCTGCTCTCTTTCTAATAATTACTGATATGATTAACTTACACCATGTTTGGAACAAAGGAAAAGGTTGAGTTTAAATTTCTTATGTGTGCAGCAACTAATGCGTGATTGGTTGAACTGAGTAGATTTTATACGCTAATCTCAGTGAGAAAAGTAAACGAACCCCGTATTTTTATATCTTTTATGGCTGCTTCTGTTTGCAAAGTTGCAATATAATTCCATCATCAATTTGCTGGTGATATGTTTATCAGTGGTATTAGTAATATATACTTCAGTTTACAAGGGACTGGGCTCCTACTGGAGCAGGCGTGTTTTTTGACTGATTATGACCTATTTTATGTGGTCCTTTTACCAAACTCTTTGAGTACTCATTCTACTACACTGAATCACTTTTGATACGTTATTTACAGCTCAATTTTGTTTTATAATAGGCAACCAAAAACTAGTGTAAAGAGGGTTTCAAAATCAACAACCTACCTCCTATAGTTGACTGGTAATATGACAACGTAGCTATGATATAATTTTATAACTTCTTCTATCCATTTTTATTTTTCTTTCATTCAATGGTCATTTACATAATTATCAATGTAGATTTTAACTTAAATGAACTAGATGCATTTATAGAACTTGACACAAAAATGTTTAATACGTGTCTGCTGATGAACCTCACATTTCATACGTTTTATATGATTATAACTAGACAAAGTGATACAGTTGCCTGCAGATAGCAAAGGCTTTTGGAGCGTCTGAGATTATTGCTGTTGATGTCCAAGACGATAAATTGCAGAAAGCCAAAACTCTTGGAGCCACTCACACCATCAATGCCCGGAATGAAGATGCTGTGAAAAAAATTAAAGTACTTGCTTCTCCTTTTCTCATGTTTTAGATGACGTAAAGCATAAATTACCTAGTAAAAGGGCAACAATAGAGCATTATATTTAGGTTATAATTTGCTTCTTATGAGCTTTTTCTTGGTATTTGTTCCATTTTTAAAAGTACTAAATTTAAACTTCTAGTAGATCATCTCTCTTATCTTGATAGGCAAAAAGGAGGGTAAAAGAAAAGGATGCACATGTAAACTGTAAATTGTTGTTAGCAGTTCAGGTTCTAGGGGGTTTCTTACAAACGCGTGGTATGATTTCTCAACTTAAGTTCATATAATTGTTCTAGGTAAATGGAGCATGTTTCAAACAAAGGAAGTATACTTATTAACATATGGTGAAGTGCTAACACCAAACTTTTTGATGTTTATTTAACTTCTTAGAATATTTGCTTTTCTCCTTTTGTTTTGATTCTTTTAATTTTTTTTAAAATTGTGAATGTAGTTTTATTTTCTCTCAAAGCTTCCTCTAGTGGGATAAACTTCTACAGCTACACTTCTCAGTCTGATAATCTACTGTTCTTGCAGTATAAGTGATGCTCGCATAAGATTACATGATAGAAAAAAATGAGACAGTGAAAATCATGTCCAAGAAGTATTAATCATAGGTTGAAAAGTTGTTGTAAAGCTATTACCAACACAAAGTACATCTAATTCTTCTACATAGTGTAACAATCCTGTGAAGTTTAAAAACCTACGAGTTACTGGAAACATGCAAGAAGTTAGTTGGGAAAGCACAAACTATGGTCATGAAGTAGCAGAGCTCTGAGCACAGAAAGACTACCGATGGCTTTCATTTAATTTGAGGCAGTCATGGCCAAGTTGCCTGTTAAGGAAAATGAAAATTATGCATTTTCCGGTAATTTCATTCAGCTTTCCAGTTCGCCAAGAAACTGAGGAATATAAGAACATTCGTACAATTCATGTTCCCTTGTATCTTGTTCATCTGATTTCGACATAAGATGTAACCATATCTTAGTTGTAACATGGTTTGCTTAACTTCCCTTAAAATTCAGTCTAGCATAATAGTTCCAGTCTTGGGCTTCTTGTTGTGGAATTCGATGAGTATGTGCTTTTGCCTGTTTCCAGAATTTGCCTACCGTATTTGGACATGGCATGATGAGGTTTTTGGTTGGTTTGAGATAGTAATTTAGCCACCTGGTGCATACTATATATACAACTAAGAAGATTGTTCATTCTGTAACTTGATCCTTCTAAGAATAATTACATTTGTGGGAGAGAAAACTCTCTATAGCTTCGGAGTGCAGACTCAATGTTGAGGAACTAGGTCAGTCACCAGCTTTATGCATCTTTGGCTTGGAATATGCATGGCAAGGAGACTGTTTAATCCCAGTTCATGATCCTCATAACTATTTAGTAAAGTATGTACTGTTAATCATCAAGTCCATATTTTGCGGCTGTATATGGCTTTCCAAGTTGGATAAATTTTGCTCCATATCTTCGAAAGGGTTTTGGCACATTAGAAGGCTTATTCATTCTGGCAGAAAACCCATAAACAACAATCAACGACATTGGGACTGATAATCAGATAACGTTGTTCTGTAACTGCGAAATTATTTTCTTACCAAACATATATTACTCTATCGAGTGATACAATATGTACTTAATATTTCCTTTGAAATGGTTCCTATGTGGTATTTAACAGAAAACTATTTAGTTTGTTTGATGATCCAAATTGATGGATCTCTTTTTGACAGGAATTAACTGGAGGAATGGGCGTAGATGTCGCTGTTGAAGCTTTGGGAAGATCACAAACCTTTATGCAATGCTTTCAGAGTGTTAGAGATGGAGGAAAAGCTGTGATGATTGGCCTTACACTGGCAGGTGCTAAAGGAGAGGTGGATATAAACCATTTGGTTCGTAGACAGGTATTTGATTTCTGTCCTGCCAGCAGATCTTTAATGCATTTCATGAAGTTATCTTCTAATTTTCTACTGGTTTTGATAATTTTCTTCTATGCTGTTAAGAGAATGAAGTGGAGGCCATATTTGGAAATTTATAGTAGAGTGTATATATCTGTAGATCAGACTGGTGTGGCCTAGGCCATCCTTAATGAATATATTTTGGTTACCAGGAAAAATCACAAACCATTGATAGGGATAGATGTCTCATGTAGAAGTTACACACATGTTGAAAGACTGATATTCAGTGATGAATAAAATAAAATTCTTAACCACTGTTTATACTGATCTGGGATTGATGGTTTCTACCTCTTAATATGTTACATGTCCACATTACCTGCCTGCCTATGTTCATGAAAGGCTAAAATAAAGGAATCCTTGGCTGCTTCCACAGATATTTCTATAACTTTTGACTTGTGTCTATTTTTTCAAAATAAAGGACTTTTCATTTTCATATAATTGATTCTTTGCTGTATTTCTTATTGTTTAGCATCCAGTAAACTCCCATTTTGCTCTACTAGTCCATTCGTGTGGGTATGTTGCAGTTTCTCAATTTTTAGCAACTGAAATGTGGCCAAAGTATTCCATCCACAAATTAAGCATCTGGAAATCTACTTATTCAAATTGATACTAAGAGAAGTGTCTCATATGAGTGAACAAAAGCACTCCCTTCACACAATCAATAAATTCATGTTTGTAGTCATTTTGGTCATCTGTGTTCTACCCTCATGCTCCTCCCTATGGCTAAACCTCAAACCTCCATGTTTGTCATTTTTCTTCTAATTACAGTTTCTTAAATATAATCTAATTTCGTGTCACCACAATTCGTTTATTACTTATTACACAATACATGTAACCTAGACACAGTTGTTTCCTGAACTTGATGTAGCATAGATCTCCATCAATTAGTTTCATCAAAGCTTAAGCTTAACTGGCTTCTCTCTTCTTGAATTAGTTCTGTGTTTATTTTCCTTTTTTTTTTTTGAATCCCTAGCAATCATATTTAATTTAGATAAGCAAGTTTTCTTCTGTTCATTATGGGAAATTTCCTATTTCACCACAAATCTATATCTTAAACTATATGCATGAAAAATAGACATACTTGAATTACAGATTTGCTTTCTAAAAGTAAAGATAATTTCAAGTCTTCTTGAATATGAGTGCCTAGAATAACAAAATCACGATCTACCAGCATAACACATTACAGTAATTGAATTTATATGAAACTGAGTTATCTCCTTTGATCTGAGAAGGCGAATGTCAGGAAAACCATTTATTAGTGTGGCCTGGTTTGCACCTTTAGATATTATTACATATTAAGTTGATTTTACTTATTTTGAATTCTCAATATAACTATTTTTGGATACAGATAAAAGTGATTGGCTCTTATGGAGGTAGGGCCAGGCAAGATCTTCCAAAGTTGGTCAAACTTGCAGAAAGAGGAATTTTCAATTTGAAAGCAACTGTTTCGACAAAATTCACATTTGAAGAGGCTAATAAAGCGTACAGAGATCTTGATCAAGGAAAAATTGTTGGACGTTCTGTGGTTGAAGTAATATAGGTTTCTTCCGTTTAAGCAGGTGCTACCAGTTTTTTACATTATCAAACAGTTTATTCTGTGCAAATTACTAACTGAAATAAATTTTAGTTGGTGTAGGGGAATAAATTTTACTGAACTACCATCAAAGTAAGATTTTATTTTATTTTATTCTTTTAACTTCAACTTCATTGCGGCCAATGAATTTGTCAATTACATATATGAATTTTTGGATCTGTATAGTACTGAAGATAAATTTTATAGTTCGGTGATTGGGTACTATCCGACTAATTCGAACTTGGGATCGTACAGGATAAATCTGACAAACAGTATTTGTTACAAATAGAGGGTGTCAAACTTGTGACCATTTGGTACGCATGAAAGCACTTTGTCATTGGGCCATCAGTCTCTTGATTACATATAAGAATTTTTAATCACATTAAAATTGTACCTATAAAACTTATAAAGTTGAGGATAATTATGCTATTAAGTGACACTTGACAGGCCACGTAGATATTTTTGATAATTTTATTTGATGTGAGATGATATATTTATTAAAAATTTAGAAAATTGGTTTGTTCAGTTACATAATTATTTTTATTAATTAACTAAAGTTTAAAAT
>JAXGGT010000169.1:9696518-9708240 GCA_035583425.1 Marsdenia floribunda | reverse complement strand
TCTTCGTTCACATGTGCTTCAGCTGCAATCCCATCCTTACTTGACTTACTTTCAGATCTCTCTGCGTCTTTGTTCACAAGTGCTTCAGCTGTAATCCCATCCTTACTTGACTTACTTTCAGACTTCTCTGTTTCAACTTCAGATGCCAACTTCTGTAGAGCTGGTGTTTCCACTTCAACACACTGTTCCGAACCAGCTGTGCTCTCCGCACCATCACATTCGCTTCCAGAGAGAGGGCACTCGGGTTCTGGGACAGAAGCCGAATTTGGGCAAGAGAGCTTCTCATCCCCAGTTTCAGTCTTGTTTTCAGATTGATTCTCATGTTCATAACATGCAGGGGCTGAAGCTTCATACGGCTTACCATCATTTCTTTCTTCTTCAGCTTCTTTGTCAGGTTCTTCCTCAGATTCTCTCACTGGCGTTGGGGAAACCAAATCTTCAACAGAACTCCTCAAGGGTGCTTCCTCCACGCCGGTAGATTTGTTTCCACATTCATAAAACTCAGGAGAAGCTGAGACTGAAGCCTCTTCTCGGCCACAAGCATCTTCAAATAGATTCTCAGAAACCAAAGGTGTCAAGAATGAAGCCTCCTCTCCATTAGGAGCATTTTGATCTTTCACATTTTCTAGTGCAGTATCTCTTTGAGGTGCTTCATCTTCAACACTCACTACGGAACCAGCCACAATATCCATACTAGAAGATGTGCTTCCAGACTCGCAAAACCCAGGATCTGGGATTGAAGCTTCGCCAAGTTCACAATCATTTGTATCTGCTACACCAGTTTCTTTGTTAGATTGGTTCTCACACCCTTTCCCTCCAGTAGGTGCAAGATCTTCACTTGGCCAACTTTTTGAAGCAGCTTCTTCTGTAGCATTCCTCTCTGAATCAGCAGAAGTTTCCATACCATTAGACATGCTCCTAGACTCACAAAAGTCTGGCAAAGGTTTTGAAGCCTTTCCACCTTCACCCACTTCAGTTTCTAAGTCAGATGGATGCTGACAATCTGATCCACTTTCTGGAATAGGGGGGTTCAGAACTGCATTCTCTACATCCTTCTGATCATCTCTAGCATCAATTTCAACCTGACAAACCTCAGGCTGGCCATCCTCCAAGTTGGTAGTCTGCACAACTGTTAAATCAACCTCCATAACGGTAAGCATTTTTTCTGCCTTATTCTCTGTTTTTCTAGTATTGGAACCACCAGCATTTTCATTACTTTCGGCATTTGGAAATGCCAAATCAACCTCCATGTCTGCAGCCACTGGTTCTTCTTTGTTCTGATTGGTTCCTCCATTGGCATCATCAGTAGTTTCATGATTTTCAGCATTTGGAAGGACTTCAACCCTCGAAACCATCTCAGTAATTTCGTCCTCGTGCACATCAGTAGTTTTTTCACTAGATTCAGTCTCAAATTTCCCTTTTCCTTCACTGAGTCCACCTTGAGAGTCCAAGGTCTGTAAAGGAGAAGCTTCTTCCACATTATCCTGCTGCAATTCAGCCCCAGTGCTGAAAATTTTAACAGATGTAGTAGTTTCAGCTTCAAGATTATCAGGGTTAGGATTAAATGCTAAATTTGGAGATGAAGTTTTCCCCACAGCTCCACTATCAAATCTTGTGTCTGGACTATTCTTGCATTCACCCAGGGAAGTTCCAGACTCAAGAGCAGAAAAAGATGAAAATGTTGTATCCTCCAAACTTTGGTTATCTACAGAGCCAGGTGTTAAACCAAGAATCTCCTTGGTTACAGTTTCTCTGCTCTCTATATCAGTACATTCCTTTCCAGAATTGTCTTCTACCTCAGTCACTTCAGGCTTTGGAATAACAGACTCCTCTGCAGAAGAACCTTTACCTTTCTGTTGGTCAGGGTTCTCTTCAACAGGCTTAACCCCTGCAAAATCGGAACTCAATTTCTGATCTACTTGTTCCGAAGGTTTCAAAGTTGAAATATTACATATGCTTTCACCTGCAGCAAAATCAGCCTTTGACACCATTGCTTCATCTGACAGACAAACTTCTTTCTCCCAATCATTTGTAGGTCCCATATGACTTAGATTATCTAAAGCAAGATTATTAGCTGAAGTTATAGTTCCCTTAGTAGATGAAACTGCAACCTGAGCAGGATTTTGAAGGCATTCTTTCTTTCCATGCTCTTCAGTGACTATTTGACCTGACTGACTATCAGTTCTCTCTTCCAGATGTTCAGCAGCAGCTGTTAGTGCAGGATTTCCGCACTTCTTCGACAAAATAGAGTTACCCTCCATGGGAAAAAGATGATCAGATTCATATGTTGCAAGATCATTAATAGAATTTGTATTTTCACAAGCAGATGAAACTGAAGAAGAACCCTGACTCTGGAAACATTCTTTCATTTCATGCTCCAGAACAACTATTTTAACAGAACTGTCAGATCCCTCCTCTGCATGCATAGCAGAAACTGCAACAGTTTCTTCATTCAAGATAGAACTCAGTGATCCATCTAAAAGAGGATCTTTTACCTTCTCATCATTTTCTGTAGCATCACTTCCAGCAATAACGCGAGACATATCACCATCATAAACTGAAGCCAAAGGTGCAGAATTGGATATAGCCATCACAGCATTGACACTGGAGCTCTGATTTTGGTTCTCAATGATGCTGGAAGTAACTGAAAGAGGTAAACAAGGGGGATCTCCATCTTTCTCAATTATATTACTATTCTCAATTGATTCAGTGCCTGAAGCAATAGGTTGATCCAGGACACAATCCAAGTTTTCATGTTGTTTGGCATCCTTTTCAAGTGATTCAGTTTTATGCTCACTCACAGGAGAACATGATGTTGACACTGGTTCCAACACGGGGGAAGCAGAAAGTGTAGTACTATCTGATAAGCTCTGATTGATAGTTGACTCGTATTTTGGGGCCACAAACTCCTCAGAAGTTCTCATTTTCCCTTCTAGGCCATTCACATCTTGTTCTGCGACTGAACCATCAGATTTGTTTATGGAATCCTTCATAGTTGAGGCTGCAGATACCAGAAGTGCCTGATTTGACACATAACCTGCAGCAAGACCAGAATATTTGTCTCCCTGCATGTGTATTAGATTTGCAGCATAAATTGTCAGATTAAGATAGTGACAGATTAGAAACTAAGTTCACTAAAGCCAACAAAATACCGTGTACATCTGGAAAAGAAGTTTTTGTTTTTTACCTTTCCTGTCCCATCTTCATCATCCTTGCTCTTATTGATAATACACTCTTGTTTTGGGTCAATGCCATCCTCACAAGCTGCCTCCTTTAGACCACTCTCATCTTGGTCTCTAGTTAAATCATTATGTTGTCTAAAAGAATCATCAACAGCAGAAGCTGCAGAATCCACGGTCGCTTGAGTTGAGGGGCAGCCGTCCTCTGGAACAGAATACTCATGTACATTTTCCTGTAGTAATTCCACCAGTGGTGAACTGTCAGCTCAATAAGGAACAACTTGGAAGCTGGAATCACCATCATCAACAAACTGAAGTTTATATCTGGAGTAGGAATTTGTTTACCTCTGCTGTCTCATTCTCATCATCCTTACACTGATCAATGGTTGGCTCATGTTTCAAAGCAATAATCTCCTTAAAAGTTGTCTTTCCCACTTCTTCACAATTTTTATCCTGCTCAGTTGACAAACCATCAGGCTGGTTTAAAGAACCTCCTATAGCTGAAGCAGCAGATTCCATGGTTGCCTTGGTTGCAAGATGGCCTTCCTCTCGAACAGAAAAATCATTTTCCATTACCTGAATTAGATTCCCAAAACAATTGTTAGATCAACAAGGTGAAACTAATAACAAACTGGAATTAAAAAATCAACAAACCAGCACACATCTAAAGAACAATTTACCCCTCCTGCCTCATTCCCATCATCCTTACTACACTGACTTACAGCAGAATCTTTGGCTCCAGACACCAAAGTTTCACAGGCTGTTGCAGCATGGCCAAGACCAGGTTGGACTTCACAGACAGCAGGAAACACAGAAGTTCCAGTCGGATATGGTTGAGCATTATCATTCTGCTTCTTAACTTCATTCTTGGATTTAACATCCGAAGCATCACAAGCTGAAGGAGTTGCAATACTTTGAGATGGACTTTTCCCAGTAAGGTTGCTCAGTTTCTGGGCATCATTCCCCTGCACATCTTCATAGACTTGTACAACTGAATGATCCACTGAACTTTCAGGCGCAGCTGAATTGATACCACAAATTGCCTTCTGGGTCTCATTCTCCTGGTCAATTTCCTTAATATTTATGGGCATGATATCTGCTTTGAACTGAGATGGATGGGATTGGATAGAATCAATTTGCTTCTCAGATTCAATTTTCTGCTCACTCTCTACAGTTTTTGGGACTGAAGCTTGGTCAACAACTTGAGACACATCCACTTGGTCAACCTCTTTTGGTCTCTCAACTTCATTATCCATCTCAGCTTTATTTTCCACAAAGTTGGAAGCAATATCAATTTCTTTCATTGCATCATGTTCAACAGTCTGTTTCTGTTCTTCATTTTCCAGTCTAATATCAGAGGTTATTGTGGCAGGAACATTTTCAATATGTTGAATCAAAGTTGATTGAAGACCATCTGTTTGATCCTGTGCTTTGTTATCCTGACCTTCACAAGTTTGCAACACTGTAGCATCTGCAGGACTTTGAGACGCTTCTACCTGAGACATTTCTATTGATCCCTCTGCCCCTTTCTCCTGGATGTTGTCATGGACAGGTGGAAGGTGAGAATCTGGGACACTTATAGATGTTTCAGAATGGATAACAGCTTTTTGAGCTTCATCTTCTGGGACTTGTACTATGGCAGAATTGACAATACTTGGAGAAGCAATTGATTGAACAACACTTGTCGGAGCACCCTGCTCTGGCTTATTTCTTGTAGGAGTCTTCCTGCTAACTGATACCCTAGGTTTTTTCTGCGGAGTTTCAGCAGATTTTGGGCCCTCATCAGTTAATACTTCAGAACTGATAGGTACTTCAGCAATCTGTCTCTTTCCCCTACGTCTAGGCACCTCAATTCCAGTTTGAGCTTTACGTCCTCGTCCTCTACCTGCCTTGGGTGGAAGATGGGAGGAAGTAGACAATGAACTAGATATGGCAGGAGGCAATGGCAGAACTGGCATTGAATCAGAATGAGTCGTTGTCCTCACAACTGGATCTTGTTCACCAACGATAGGCATGGACAAAGAAACAGGGAGAGGATCTTGAGAGGGCACCGTTGAAGAACTAGAAACTGACCCAGGTTGACAGCCAAAATCCAATTTGTTCATGGCAGGAGATGATGTATTTGGAATGTGAGCAAGAACATTTGTAGAAGATGATGGGGAAGGAACATTTGAAGCTAAATTTACAGGATCAACAGTTTCTTTCACAGGTAGAGATTGCAAGATGGAGATAGGATTACCAGTTCCCATTGAACTGGAAGCTGCTTCTCCATGTGTCTCTGTGTCAACCTTCATAGTTTCATGCACAGCTGCAGAGAGGAGAACAGGTTGCGTTGCAACAGTCTGTCTTTTCCCTCTACGCCTAGGGGCTTCTCCTGCAGGTTGTGCCTTACGGCCTCGTCCCCTACCTTGTACGCGTGTAGGAGGGCTAGGAAGTGCAGTGGGCAGAGGAGCAATGGAAGGTACAGACGCTGACTGTGGACTATGATCTTTAGATTCACCCAGTTGCTGCACAGATATTGTGGTACTTTGTCCTGTACTGGGTGTGGGTACACAATCAGGACCAGAAATTGTTTGACTAGATGACACGGTTTCCAACTTAGGCACAGCTTTGGTCACCTCTCCGACAGAAGATGATAGAGCCCCCGGAGATGGAGTAATCTCTGTTACTGCTGTTGTTGCTGTTCTCCGTGGCCTGCCACGCCCCCGTTTTGATGGGGGTGTAACCTCTTTGGCTGTTACCAATTCAATGGAGGGATTTTGTAGTGGTGGTGGCGGCGGTGGCGGCAGCGGCAACGGTGGTTGTAGTAGGGGTGACTGTACTTGTGTTTCACAAGTCAACATAACAGAGCTACTCATAACTGTTGGCAATTTATTTTCTGCGTTGTCATCCTTTAAATGAGGGGATTCAGGAGAGTCAACTTGGCACATTTTCTCAAATTCCTCTTCTGTCCATTGTTCTTCATAGGACCGCACCTTTAAAAAAGAAAGAAAAAGTGAAATTGTTAAAAAAGCTTCAAATTCCAGATTAGAACAATAAGGATCATTAACTACGAAGGACCAGATATCCTTCTATCTTACCCATTTGTGGTTAGTTGCTTTTCCAACCACTTAGTAAAATCATCCAATGAATGGAAGGGTTCTATCAAGATCAATTTACTTATGATTGATTAAGACACGCCTACTTATTATTTCATTGGCTCCAATTATTAGAAGAATTATCCAATGTGTAAAAGTAGGAAATAAGCCAGATATATGACAGAAGTGCTACAAACATTGAAGATAGAGAGGCTCCAGGATATTATAGGGCTCTAAATTATATGCAGAACAAACAGTCAACAAACCTCTCTTGCTCTTTTTCCCCTTCCATAATGTTGGGTGTCGAGGCTCCCAAGTGTATCACCCTTACGCTTTATCCCTGTATTATGTGCCACCATCCGTTGTGGTGTCTCAGATATCTTCATTGCTTCATAAAATGATTTCAAATCATCATCTGTCAACAGCCGAGAAGGCAATGCAGGGAACGGTTCACAATCCTGAGACCCATCTCCTCTGATTAATCGCAACCACGCTTCCTGTTGAATTTATTGTTCTAAAGTCACCAAACATGGCAGGACGGGCCATCCATAGTAATAACCAGAAAAGTTTTCATGAGAATTTTTAAAATTACCATTTCTTTTTCCCGCCTTTGTTTGTCAACAGTTTCAAATACATCAATTTCTGACTCACTGGACCAGGGTAAAAAAAAAAAGTGTTGTTAGAAATGACTGAAACAACAATAAAGACAACATTATAAATAGACATCAAGTGGCAGCCTGACAACAAAATACACTACCAATGCATAAAATGTCACTAATTTTCTCAAAGAAATTAACATCCTGAAAACTGCCAAGAAACTTTTGTGCGTAACAAATGGGAAGAACTAGTATAACAAATACGGGAAAGAAAATAGATTTCTGTTCAGCAAAGAGAAAATGTACTTGAAACAACCCATGATTTGATAGCACAAAAGCATTTCCAAATGAACTATGTACATAAAATGATTCAGGAACTAAGACAATTTGATTTGAAAACTGACTATCCAATCAAAGCAAGAAATAAGAACCTTACTTTCTAGCTATAAGATCATTTAGTGCATCATCACCCAGAACAGGAGCAGCCTCCTCCTTTTTACACTCCCTCAGAAGGGACTCCAAGTATTCTCTTCTATCTTCTGCACTGTAATCATAGGCAAATGAGTCAGCAAAGAAAAGGCATCTGTCAAATGCATTGAAACTTATTTCCCTTTCATACGATATTTTAACATGTGTTTCCCTAACCTAGTATTGTTGTCAAAAAATCCAGCTGTAATGCTTTGATTAGCAACTCCAAGTTTGTGTTCTGCTGCAGCTCTTACTTGCTCCTCCACAGTTTGGACCTTTAAATCACAAATAGTTATGTTCAGTGCAGGCTCAAAATAATGCAAAACATGGAGATATACATCCTGATTACTCTTTTGTGAAACAAAAACAAAAATATTTGATCATGTATAATATGGGTGTTGACTTTTATCGTTATGCCCAGGAATCAATTAATTCAAAAGACCAGAACATCCTCAAGTGCAACAAGTATGAAGACATAAATCCTGAATAAAATACCTTCCCAGTGGCTATTTAAAATTAACACCCTGTTAACATTTACTTCAACTTATATGGGTTCCAGAGAAGCAAAACTGGTGAAAGATCTGCATCCTAAAATGAGTTTAGCTGTATGGAAGTTCTGTAACTTCCTCTGGCAAAGTTCAATATATATATATATCGGCATCACATTAATCTCTCTCTTAACACTTCAGATTGTAAACAGTTACGCACTAAATTCAAGCAATTTTACAATATTTGGCAGAAAATTTTTCAGAACGATAATAACCATATTAGCATTTTCCTAATATAATTGAAGTGAAAATCTTGAGAAGAACAATATAGAGACTCAGTGAAAACAAGAAAGCAAAATATCAGTATATCATCCAGAAAGAAAGTTAATAAGAACTTCATTGAATTGCAAGTGTATATCGATGTGTGTGTGCATCCAAATAAAACAAACTCTCATAAGTCCGATGTAATTTTATCAAAATAATTCAATAAACAGTCAATAGCAGCTAATGGCAATATGGTCAGAAATATCTGTAGTTGAAGTAAAACATGCTAAATTGCAACACTGTCATAAGAACTAAACCACTCCATTCAAGTTGGCTAACACTAAATCTGCATCATATCATTATCAATTTAACTACTAGAAAGCACTGTCATATAAACATTGCTTAGGAGGAAAAGAAAAACAACAACAAAGTAGAATACATGATAAGCTCATTCAGGAAAAGGTACTATCAGATAAATCAAGGATAAAAATATACAGTTTCAAGTCGGAGAACAAGAACATCCTTCTTCTGCCCAATCCTGTGTGCTCTTGCCTGAGCTTGTAGATCAACCTGTGATGGAAGATAAGAGGAATAAGTTCAATGACTAGCTAATGGATTCAACGGATTCAAAAGTTATCAAAAGAAGTATGAAAGTACTTGTGGATTCCAATCAGTATCAAAGATGATCACTGTATCAGCAGCTTGAAGATTTACCCCTACCCCTCCAGCTCGTATACTGGCACAATTAATAGGTCATTATTAAACAAAAATATGTGATCCTATATTGCAAACACCAAAATACAGAAACATCAAAACATAACTATAAAAACTTAAAACGGAGGACCAAATTTCAAACTCACTCCTATAATACTCCCATAATCTAACATTGAATGTCCACATTTCACTATTGATATTATATACTGAAATGAATGCATTATTCCTTAGAATAAACATAACTCCATCTAAAGTAACCTCCTTAATATATAGGGTTAGGAATTCCTCTAACACACAGGCTCCCACCTGAATCTTCTTATAAGGTCAAAATAAGGCATTCAATTTGAGACAAAGGGAGTTTAGGGAATGCTTGCATACTCCAAGGTAGAAGCTAAATACAGCCAAAAAAGACTAAAGAGGCACAAAAAACTTGATACAAAATCTAATGGTATCCTCTCAATTTTCAAATAATAATCTACCATACATGTTGAAAAAGCATTAGGAAATTGAACATGTGTGTGCATCTCTTAAGTCCACAACATATCCAAAAGTCTACTGAATCCTCTTCCTCAGCTTCTTAGAATTGCTACAGTAAATTTGAAAGTATGGGCCAATTTTACACAATATCAAACACCACTATAGCCGATACTACCACTTTGAAATACCACAGATATCTCTGCTTCAGTAACTAACAAAACACCAAAATTATTGTCACTTCTCAGCAAGTTAATTACCTAAGCAGAAATATGAAGAATGGAGAACCAGGTTGGTTGAACTTGTCAATTAGAGCTCCACGATCACCACCTGATGTATGTCCATCTAAGCGTAAATACTTGTATTGCTTCCAGCAAAGATAATCCTCCATCACATCTAGTAGTCTTGTCATTGTTGAAAAAAGAAGAACCTGCAAGATAAGAACAGTCAGATGCCAAAATCCATCTTCCAACTTTATATTCCTCAAAACAATAAAGGCCCATACTTTGAGGAATAAACCAACAGAAGAGGGGGGAACCGATGTTTGAAGTTCAGAAAGCTTGAAAAGTTCAACATATTCTGTTGCATTTATTTACAATGTTGACATACCCGATGGTCAGTAGCCTTCAGTTTAGGCAATAAGCGATCCAGCATCTCAAGCTTCCCACAAAGTCTAATGAGGTTTGGTAGATAATGCATAGGTATGAAGTCATGAACCTAATAACAAAACAGCAGAGCAAATAATAGAGTAAGCTATAGATCCTAACTAATTTGATTCAATAACATATTACATAAAAGCTTATATATTTAAGTGTAAAAATATTACCTCCGTAATCCTAACTAAAATCATCAGAGTAAAAAGATAATAATACCTGATTACATGAAGTATTGAAAGGGAAGGTAAACAAAATTCAAAAAGGAATGAGAAGTCCTTATCTTCCTCTAAAAATGAGGAATAGCAATGCGTACATCTTGCAATTGAATGCTTCCTCAAGAAAGGAAGAGTTGGAATTTGATGTATAGAGCCTACCAATCCATCCATCAATACCCTCCCTTGTGTGGTATCAATTCAAAGTTTCTATCTGAATATTGCATGCAACAAATTTTTGTAGTAGTAAACCTTGTTCTTATAGATAATAGTCAACAATCATCAAAACTAAATATTATATATTGGGGTAATTCAAGTGATTGTGCTCTTCCATGTTAAAAGATGCATTCTCCTATTGTGGAGAATGCCAGTTTACTCATTTCAAACTGTAGACGTGCTCCAGTTCACATAATGTTTCAATGATTTCTAAGGGTCCTTTTGGACAAGCATTCCCCCCCCCCACCCCCACGCCCCAAAAAAACATTGTATTTTAATTTTGATGGGAAACTAAATTAGATGTATTTTTCAAATTTGCACATTTAAATATGAAATTTCTATAGTTTTTTATATTAAAATTTTAATAAATATACTTGAAAATTTAATTCTAAAATATGTAACAGAGTTGGTCAAAGTTTTAAAAAATAATTTTTTTTTTTCAAAGAGAAAAAATAAATAAATAAATAAGCTTGTCCAAATGGACCCTAAAAATCATGACAACAAGCATACACTTCGTTTCTGTGATTTCATGTTTCAAAGAGGGGTGGCGAGGAACAAAATTTCCAATGCCCTCATTAGGTCTATTTCTGTAACCATCTTTTTTTTTTTGAAAAATTTCACATATGTTGACTGTAAAATTTCCAGCACAGCTTAAGCGAGGGGTTAAATTTTATTAGTTAATACATCCTTATGTGTGGACCAAACACAATTTCAGTAAAATTTAACCACTTAACATTAACCCTTATTTGAAAAGTAAAGGCTTCAACTAAATCAATTATATTGTTCATAAAGGAATAACAAAAATTTCAAATTAAAAAGAATAAGGACTTCCGGATTTCCCACCAAAATTTAAAAGTATTAGGCTGTTTTTAGACTGAGATTTTTTTTCAAAATTTCACTCAAACTCAAAAAAAATAGTTGTACTTGTTTGGACACCAATCTGACATATTATTGTTCATGTCTAGTGAGGTGGCAAAAAAATGTATAAAAAATTCACTCACTTACTATAAATATTCATTATATACATATAAATATATATAATTCAAATAAAAAATATCATTACACTAATAAAATATATTACTTTTATCTTCCACTTACTAAACAACATCTTACATTGGCCCTACCTTACTCTTCGTTATTCGCAATCAACTTAATTCTTTTTGAAAAAAATGAGCTTTCTCAAAAAAAAGTTCCAATCCAAAAATACTTTTATTTTTCCTTTCAAAATGACTATCATATATATTACATTTGTTTCCTTCCCTGCAGTTCTTCAACTTTTTTAATATAAACTAGCATATTCAAGAACATTAATATTTGGAGGCTATACATGGCAGCTGTGCAGAAGAATTTTGAGCAGAATTCAAAATACAACTTATCA
>JAXGGT010000169.1:9653144-9683784 GCA_035583425.1 Marsdenia floribunda | reverse complement strand
AAATTGTTATAAAATTCAATGACAATATTACAACAAAATAAATAAAATTATAAAGTTTTAATATTCTTCATTTAAAATAAAATATCATATTTTTTTTTTTAACTATAACTTTTGGTATACTTTGCACCTCGGGCGCAACATACCACTAGTATATATATATATATGAAATAATACGTAGATAGAATAATTACACGTGAATTGATGGATAAAATGCATAATTAGGTAATTAGAAAAAGTCATCTAAATTATATCAAAAATTTGTAAGGACAGCTGTGGAATAAATTGTGTGAGAAATGTACTAAACAAGTTTTCTTTTAATTTAAAATTTAAAATTTTTATTTATTTAAGACAAAAAAAATATTCGAAAAATGCTTCAGATATAATTTGAAGAAAATCACATCTCGTTTAACTTTAATTCAATCAGCTAAAGATAGATGACATAATTATAGAATTTCGAATAAAATAAATTTATTTTAAAATTGAATTAATCCGTATTAAAAATTGTTGGGTACAATTTATTATTATTTTTTTTTATTTTTTTTATTTTTTTTATTTTTTCCTTTTCGAAAATACACTACTTTATGTGAGTTATTCATCACTTCATTTTACTTTAATGAATAACGTAACTCAGATGAAATCCTAGAAGCATTTTCTTTCCTTTTTACTCATGTTAATAGCCTTTTGTTCCCGAAGACAAGGCACTAACCAAGTGGATTTCAAAGAGCAATTGACAGTCAGAATCACAATATTCAGTAGCATTATAAACGTACAAGAGTCTTTATCTTACCTATTCAGTCAAATGCCCCAAAACTTTTTTCCCTTCTATAGAATCTATACTAGTAAAAATGTTCAAATCTTGAAGTAGCAGTAGATAAAAGTTGCTTAGGTTAGTTAAAAAGCAAAAACAAAAAGTCTACTAGATAAATCGTAGTTTATAGTTAATGAAATTAACAAAATAGTAGTATTTAAAAAGAGAAGGAGAAATAAAATGGTAACTTGTACCAATAAGATTTTCCTTCTTCTCGACATCATCCAAAGATCATATTCCACTAAGAAAAAGAAAGCATAATTCACATACTTTAACCTAACCGACTTCACTTTCCGTACTAATCGCGATTCAAATAGTTTCAAACACTTCCTTGTCTAATAAAAGAGTTTCTTTTGAAAATTATAACAAAGCTCTAGAATGAAGCCCGCTCTACCACTCTGTAGTTGACTTATGGCTGCTGAGGGAAATTCGCTCTCTCACTTGCCGGAAGCTCAAGATCCTACTGTACATAGCTCTAAAAAACACAAGCCCCTCAATAATGTCGCAAGTGACCCAGTAGACAACGATATAGAGATTCTACCGGAGGATCAAACCCTGGAATCCCCCCCTGCTGAACACACTGTCGCCTGGGCGAACACGACACGGTCCTTTTCTGAAGTAGTGCAGAATCAGTCCAATGAGTCGTCCTACCTGTCCTTTTATATGGGGGACGATGATGAGGAGAAGTTTGACGGAGTTGATGAACTCTTTGACACAAAGAGTATGAACACTGAGGAGGTCCCACCAGGAGGACCTATTGTGGAGCTATCCAAGGAAAAATACTTGAGTCTTTTCAAGCCTTGCAGAGGTGCCCTCATTCTTAAACTTCTGGGAAATGTCTCCCTTCGGGTCATGAATCCAGTGCCTGCATTCTCTTTGGAATCTCCAGTGGGGTTTTCAACTCATCGATTTGGACGAGGGCTACTTTGTCGTTAGGTTTTTCACCAGAGAAGACTATTTCCATGCCCTAGAGGGAGGCCCCTGGGTTGTCATGGGTTACTACCTCACCGTCTCTAAATGGCGTCCCAACTTTCGACCGGAGGTAGATATTGTCTCAACTACCTTGCTTTGGGTTCGTTTCCCAAAATTGCCATTGGAGATGTTTGACGAAGAAAACTTACACACCATGGGAGACCTAGTGGGGAAAACCGTTTAGGTAGATGAGCGTACTCTAGATGCCTTTTGAGGTCGATATGCACATGTATGTGTTGAAGTGGATCTAAGTGCACCTTTACTCGCTTCTGTCACACTCTTGGGGTGAACTCAAAAGGTAGAGTACGAAAGCTTGCATTTAATTTGTTTTGAATGTGGACATTACGGGCATAGATCTGGTAATTGCCTACTCAACCTTCCACCTCCCACCTCAGTGGCCCTACCTCCAGAACCAACGGATATTGCATCCAAATATGGACCATGTATGATGCCCAAACAAGATTGGCGAAGGACTAGGCCAGCTGACCGCCGGCGCCAATCTGCACCCCCCCACCACAGCAGGACTCGCATGATGCTGCAACCCTACAAGACATGGGCCCTTCTACAGGTTGTTAATGCTTTGGTTCAGTGCAACTTAAGTGAGACCTAGTTGTTGATGGTAATTTATGCGTCTCCCAAATCTCACTTTCGCACTGACCTGTGGCATTATATTCGGTGGCTGGGGGCAGTTATCTCCATTCCTTGGCTCTTAGTGGGCGACTTCAACCAAGTGCTAACCTCTGCGGAAAAGAAAGGGGGCCACCCTTTCAATTTTCAGCGTGATGCCGCAACCCTACAAGACATGGGCCCTTCTACAGGTTGTTAATGCTTTGGTTCAATGCAACTTGAGTGAGACCTAGTTGTTGACGATAATTTATGTGTCTCCCAAATCTCACTTTCGCACTGACCTGTGGCATTATATTCGCTGGCTGGGGGGCAGTTATCTCCATTCCTTGGCTCTTGGTGGGTGACTTCAACCAAGTGCTAACCTCTGCGAAAAAGAAAGGGGGCCACCCTTTCAATTTTCAGCGTGCATTGATCTTACATGACATTGTTATGAGCTATGAATTGGTAGATATGGGATATTCGGGGTCCCCCTTTACATGGAGCAACATGAGATCAGGTTTGGCCAACATTCAACAACGCTTGGACAGAGCTTTTTGTAACCAGAAATGGCTACTAAAATTCACTGACTTCAGGGTTGTCCATCTAGCGTACCTGCTCAGAGCACTCCCCAATTCTGATCCATGGACCGACAGTCATGCAGGCGAGACACGGCCCCTTACCCTTCAAGGTTCTTACCGCCTAGTCTACCCATCCTAGTTTCGAGGCGCTTGTGACTTAGGCTTGGGAGGGGCAGGATGGGGGTACTCTTGATCAGACTTTGCAGGATTTTCGGGCTATAGCAACTCACTGGAACTGCCATGTTTTCGGTAACATTTTGGAACGTAAGAGGAGATGTATCGCTAGACTTGGGGGCCTCCAAAGATCTTTATGTTCACGGGAGTCTACTTATCTATGTCGCTTGGAGGCTGGATTGCAGGCTGAATTTGATCTCATCATACATCAAGAGGAGCTCTTATGGAGACAGAAACCACGGATCACCTGGTTGCATGAGGGGGAGCGAAACACCAAATTCTTCCACATGTCTACAGTCCTTTGCAGGTGGCGGAATACTATTACCAGGTTAAAGGGACCCGATGGTCAGTGATGTGAAGAGGCAGCTACGCTGAAATCCATGGCTCGCATATTTTTTGAATGTTTGTACACCCAGGAGCCATGTACGCCTTGTCAGGCTGATGCTTGGGAGTTTCCCTTGTTGAACAGGAACGACAAATATTGGTTGAACAAGGCTGTCTCAGTGCAAGAAATTCGATTTGCTATTTTCCAAATGGGCCCGAACAAGGCACTCGACCCGAATGGTTTTAATCCAAATTTCTTTCAACAGTATTAGCATATAGTTGTCTCGTCAATAACTTATTATTTGCTCAATATTTTCAGGACATGAGTCTTACCCAAGGGGCTCAATGAATCTCTCATTTGCCTCCTTCCTAAGGCGACCTCCCCAGAAACATTGGGCTAGTTTTGCCCTATCTTGTTATGCAATGTTCTAGTCAAAGCTGTCTCCAAGGTTTTGGCAAACAGGCTAAAACCCGTGACGGAGAAACTCATAGGGAAGCATCAATCGAGCTTCATCCATGGTAGAGGTACTTCGGAGAACGCCTTGGTGGCCTAGGAAACTATACACTCCCACACCAAGCGAAAAGGTAAGAATGGCAGCTTCAATCTTAAAGTGGATCTCGAGAAAGCATATGACTGAGTGGAGTGGGCTTTCTTGGACACAGTACTGTTGCACTCCGATTTTGGCCCTGTTTATAGGAAGCTCATAATGGACTGCATTTCTTCCACAACACTAGCAGTTTGCTGAAATAGTGAGATTCTCCCGACTTTTGCTCCTTCGAGGGGCCTGCGCCAAGGAGACTGACTCTCACCTTACTTGTTTGTGTTGTGCGTGGAGGTCTTAAGTCAACAAATTACAAGGGCAGTACTTGATCAGAAGTGGAAGCCGATACTCGTTACAAGGTCCGATTCCGTTGTGTCTCATGTTTTCTTTGTCGATGACCTACTGCTATTTGGAGAGGCGTCCTTCTCACAGGCATGTTTTATGGAACGCATCTTGGGAGGGAATTCTGTGGTTTTTTGGGTCAAAGAGTGAACATGGGGAAGTCTCGCCTTTGGTTCTCACCTAATATGCTAGGCTATTTGCGACACTCTATTTGCTCGGAATTTGGCATCCCACCTATAGGTAATCATGGTATGTATTTGGGTGTGCCCCTTATTCATGGGAGGTCTTCACGGAAGAACTATCAGTATTTACTGGACCGCACTACTTCCAAGCTAGCAGGATGGAAGGTGGCCACCTTCTCCAAAGCTGCCCGTACTATCCTGATCAAGTCGACCATTTCTGCCCTTCCCACTTACATAATGCAAACTGTGCCCATTCCTAAATCCATTTTGCGTGCTTTAAAACAGTTGTACCAAAAATTCTTCTGAGGCGAAAGCGACGGGTGTCGAAAGATGCATTGGTTAGCATGGGATATTCTCTGTCTTTCTAAGGCACAGGGGGGGCTCAGTATACCCCGATTGCCAGTAATGAATCAGGCTTTTCTTGCAAAGTTGTTATGGACACTGCTAGCCAAACTACTGAACCTGAGTAGCCTCATTCTGCAGTCTAAATACGGCGGTTGGCTCTCACTGTAGTTAGGCAAACAACCATCTACAGAATCACATATTTGGCGAGGCATCTCGGCTGTTAGAGACATTGTACAGCACGACGTACAATGGGTTGTGGGGGATGGAACTCGTACACTATTTTGGCTAGACCGTTGGCTAGGCAGTGACCCTCTAATCCAGCTTACCTCAGGTTCGGTTCCACTGGATCAACTTCAGGCCACTGTTTGGCAGCTTTGGGACATAGCCTCTAGTTGGAAATTGCACCTCCTGGACACTCTACTGCCAGAAACAATGCTATGCCGGCTAATCGCTATTCACTTGCATCATAGCCTTAGCAGCGAGGACCACCCCCGTTGGGTACTCACCAAGAGTGGTCTCTTTACCATCTCTTCTGTCAGGCAATCTCTACAGGGTTATGGGACGCCGTCTCGCCCACTTCCTTGGCGGAAGGTTTGGCACTTTTGTGGCCCAGCCAAAGCCTCCTTCACCCTATGGGCTGTTCTACACAACTGCCTCCCCACTGCTGATTTTCTTTGGCACCGACAGATTAGTGACTCCCATCTTTGCTGCTGGTGCAATTCAGCTGTCCAGTCAGCTCTACATCTTTTACACAATTGTTGCATCTCGGCTACCGTTTGGAAACTGCTCCTCTCGAGCATCCTTTGGTCATGTTTTTTTGCTAGACTAGATCCACTCGGTTGGGTTTCACGAAACTTGGGATGCTCACATGAACTTTTGGTGTTGTTCCCTAATTAGAACTATGTATGTAGACAGGCTCTACACGAATTGTGGATAAATCACACCTTAGGTTTGCATAGGCCACATCCATTTTTGACAGATCCCTATCGGCTTGCTGAAAGGATACTCAGTAAATCACTTGAAATCCTGTCAGCCTAGCAATAGGTAATCTGGAAGTTTAGGACTCACATTTATGTCATTTTTCTTTGCTTTGTTTTAATGCAATCTGTTCCAATTTCGACCCAAAAAAAGAAAAAAGTTTCAAACAAAAGCTTCAAGTATTTCTCATGCAGTTACAGGTATGAGTTTTTTTTTTTTAAGGATTTTTCTTATTATCATTATTTTTCTCTTTACTTTTCTTTCAAGGTAGTTTTGTTTTTGCTTTTATATTTTATTTTATTTTCCTTCTATTCTCTGAGTAATAAGGAAAAAACATTGTTTTGCGATCATGTTGATAGTTTTTGCCTTGTAGATGAGACTGAGAAGTATGATATCTTGTAAAATAATTTGTTGAAAAAAAAAAAAAACAATTGTGGCATTCCTAAATAATGGTAGTAATATAGAAAGGGCCAGAGAAAAGTTTTGCATTGAAGTTAGGCAAGTGTCAGGTGATCAACGCAAAAGAATCAACATAGACTCGAGTACGACAATTAATTGATTGGAAAATTGGTCATTTTAGTCCCCAAATTAATTTCATTTGGACAAAAAAATTCTTATTTTTTATTTTTAGATAAACGAATCCCTATTCTTTTTTCATTTGGACAAAAGGGTCCCTGTTTTTTATTTTTGGATAAATGAATCCCATTCTTTTTTTATTTGGACAAAGGGGTCCTTTTGACTAATTTTGATCCAAAAATACAACAAAAGAAGAGAAGAATTATGAGAAATTTAAAAATAAAATGAAATAATTATCATCACAATATGTACAATAATAATAAATCATGTAAAAATTTACAATTTTTTCCAAATAAAATTGGTCAAAAGGATCCATTTGTCTAATCGAAAAAAGAATAGTAATTCGTTTATCCAAAAATTGAAAAATAGGGACCCCTTCATCCAAACGAAAAAGAATGGAGATTCGTTTATCCAAAAATAAAAAATAAGAATCCCTTTGTCCAAACAAAATTAATATGGGGACTAAAATGACCAATTTTCCTTAATTGATCCTATTTAAAATCAAGAATAAGTAACTTAAACGTAAAAAAGATTCTTCATTTTAAATGATATTGATATAATCTAGCTGCTAAAATATAGCAGTTGCCATAAATTTGAAGTTTATTCTTCTTGGTTTCAGCTCCTAAGACAAAAATTAAGCTAGAAATTCCATTTTCTACTCAACATTGGAAAACATTTTAACCGTGTATATACAAGCAAGAAAATATTTTGACCGAATTCAAAATTCAAATATATATATATATATATATCAACAGCAGGTAGTACTGGAAGTTAATGATGACATAGAGCTTGTTGGAAATTATACTGAATATCAGAACGAGGAAGCAGCAGGAGCTATATAGATTTATCAACAGTTGGCAAAGGGAATAGGATAACATATATTTTTATGTATTTCTGTTAGTTAGTTAGACAGTTTTTTTTTTTTGTGCTGATCATTTTTTGTAAAGCTGAGATTTTTTCAGATTAGATAATGATACTTTTCACTCCTATATATAAACAACAATTGTATTATTTCAAAAAAAAAAAAAAAGTAATATGCAATATCATCTATTTTAATTTTTCAAAAGTTCTCTTCTTCTACTTACTGGTGTTTGAGATCCTTTCATTTTTATTTTTTTTATTCATGGTATCAGAGCCTTGAAGAGGTAGTTATCATCAACAACTACTTCATCTAATTTCAGAATTTTCTACCATCGTTTTTTTTTTTTTTTCCTTCTTCTTTTCTTGCAGAAAATCATCAAATGGATTCTTCAATGCCAATTGATACAAGCAATCCTCTCTACTTATATCCTTCAGATAACCCTAGCCAAATTCTTGTAAACAAATTGTTTGATGGTATTGGTTTTCAGACATGGAAGAGGTCTATGAAAATTGCTCTTTCAGCATGTAACAAGCTTGGACTCATCAATGGTGTTATTCAGAAGCCGAATCAAGAGGAGGAAATTTTCAAAAATTGGGAAAGGGTGAATGACATGGTAACATCTTAGCTTTTAAATTCTGTAGAAAATGATATTGCTGATAGATTGTTATACTGCAATAGTGCTAGGGATCTTTGGCTTGAGCTGGAAAATAGGTTTGAACAAAGTAATGGGACTCAATTGTTTCAATTGCAAAAAGAATTGATGTCAATATCTCAAGGGAGTAGTAGTATTGTTGCCTATTATACTAGGATTAAAAAGCTTTGGGATGAATTGTTGAATCTTTGCATGATTCCACCTTGTTCTTGTAGAACTGCTTCTCAGATAGCCAGATTTCAGCAAGAGTAGAAACTTATTCAGTTTCAAATGGGATTAAATGAGAGCTATGTGGTTATTAGAGGAAATATTTTGATGATGAAACCCTTGCCAACCATCACTCAAGCTTATGCTCTTTTGATTCAAGAAGAAAAACAAAGAGAGGTTAATTCAAGTGTGAATTTTAATGGAGATAATGCAGCTTTTCATGTCAATTTCAATAAAGGAAAAAGAAATTTCACCAAGGTTGCTAATGATAACAAAGGAGGACACGAGACTTTGGAATGTAGGTATTGTAAGAAGCCTGGACATACAATAGATAAATTTCATAAACTGCATGGATATCCCTCACATTTCACTTTTGGAAGAGGAAAGAAAGGGACTACTGCAGTTTGTGTGTAGCCTGAAGTACAAACTGAAAAATCACAAATGTTATCCAGCTTTAATGATGCATCTTTCAAGGGCACATGACTTAATCAGGAGCAGTTTTTTAGTTTGTTGAATCTTATCAAGCAGTCCAACACTAATGATGCAAGAAAATCAAGAATTGAAAAGGGAGAGGTAGTAGGAATGACAGCTTTTGCAGGTAATTCTAGCAGCATTTCTCATAATTCTTCTAGTGTTATCAAATGTTTATGTTATGGCATGATTAACGAACATTGGATTATTGATAGTGGTGCTACAAACCATATGACACAATAAAAAATTCTTTGTTCAATATAACAACTTAAAGCATCCTTTTCCTGTTATTCTTCCTAATGGACACAAAATTGAAGTTCTTTTCAGTGGAACTGTGTTTTTTGAACCGAATTTTGTCCTAAAAAATGTTCTCTATGTCCTTGAATTTCATTTCAATCTCATTTTTGTAGAAAAGATGGTGAAAGATCTACACAATACTCATCTTTTCAAGCCTTCTTCTTGTTATTTGTAGGCCCCTTCAATGAGGAGGCCACAGGTTCTTGGTAAAGTTCAAAATGGACTTTATTTTTTACAAATTGATTCTAAGATGATGAATCATACTATTGTTTGTTCTTGCAAGTTCTTTTGTCCTAATATTACTTGTACTTCATTGTATAAGAATAACACTTTAGAACTCAAATATGGCATTCTAGACTTGGACATCTCCCTATTGATAAGATTTGTACTCTTGATCTTGGTTGTGATTTTAATAAAACCATTTTTTATTCCTGCATTATTTGTGTCAAAGCTAAACAAACAAGACTTCCTTTTACATTAAGGACCTCAAATTCTTCACATCCTTTCGATCTTGTTCATCTTGATATTTGGGAACCTTACCATACTTCTACTTTCAAAGATTGTAAGTATTTTCTTACTATAGTGGATGATTACAGTAGGGCCACTTGGACACACTTGATCAGCAAAAAAAGTACTACACTCACCATCATCAAAGCCTTCATTTCAATGGTGAAAACACAGTTTTCTTCTACTATTAAAATTTTTAGAACTAACAATGCTTTAGAGCTTGGTTTAAGCAAAGTCATCAGCCTATTTTCAAAAAGATGGTATTTTGCATCAAAATTCCGAGAGGGATACACCACAACAAATGGTGTGGTTGAAAGAAAACATAGACATCTCTTAGAAGTTTGTAAAGTTTTACTTTTCCAATCCAACTTACCTATATATCTCTGGGGTCATTGTTTACTTACTGCCACTTATTTGATTAATAGGTATCCCTCTACTATTCTTAAAGGCATAACTCCTTATGAAAGGTTAGTTGGAGAAAAACCATCCTATTCACATCTTAAATCTTTTGGTTGTCTTTGCTATGTTAGTACACCTAAGAAAGGAAGAGATAAATTACAACCAAGAGCTCAACAATGTATTTTCATAGGTTATCCTATTGGCAAAAAGGGCCTATAATGTTCTTGATCTATCTACTAAGAAAATATTTGTATCTCGAGATATTGTTCTTCATGAAAGCATTTTTCCTTTTCATCTCTCTAATTGGAATCATTTTTTTGCAATTTCCTACTCTTCCTTTACCTATACCAGAATATATTGATCAATCTACCAATCCTAATATTGCTGATTTTAACTATCCCATGACTTCTCATGATCCCTCTCCTCATGACTCAACTCATGCCTCATCTGAATCTTTGACACTTCATTCCATTTCCATTTCCTCCCCTGAAACTAGACCACAAAGAGTTGAAAGAAGACCTAAATACCTTCAAGATTATGTTTGCAATTCCTCTCATTCTGAATTTTGTCACTCTCTTCCTGCTCACACTGCATCCCGTTTCATTAACACACACCATAATTCAGTTTCCCAAGACTTTAATCATGCTACAACACAAAATCTTTTTGAGCCACTAAATTATGAAGAAGCTTCTCTTATACCTGAGTGGCAGTCAACAATGCAAGCTGAATTTAATGCACTTATTGCCAATGATACTTGGGAGTTGGTTCCATTGCCAAAAGGAAAGAAGTCCACTGGTTGTAAGTGGGTGTATAAGATCAAATATAAGGTTGATGGCACTGTAGAAAGATGTAAAGCTCGATTAGTGGCTAAGGGCTTCACTTAAAAAGAAGGGATTTACTACACAGAAACTTTCTCACCTATGGTTAGGATGACAACCATAAGATGTTTAGTCATAGTAGCAGTAAAGAAAGGATGTACACTTTTTCATTTGGATGTTAACAATGTTTTTCTTCATGGCTTATTGGATGAAGAAGTTTACATGTCACAACCACTTGGCCTAACTTTGTCTCACCCACAACAAGTATGCAAATTAAAAAAATCTCTTTATGGTCTCAAGCAAACTTCTAGACAATGGAATCAAAAATTGAGTGATTTTTTATCTACCTTTGGTTTTCATCAATCAAAGAATGACTATTCTTTGTTTTTTCAACATCAACATGATCTTGTGATTTTTCTAGCAATATATGTGGATGATATAATCATCACAGGCAATAATATTAAAGGTATTACTGTTATCAAAGAAATCCTTGATAATAAATTCAAGATTAAAGATTTGGGAGTGCTTAGTTATTTCTTGGTATGGAGTTTCAATACACAGATGCAGGAGTTCTTATACATCAGAAGAAATATGTAGAAGATCTGTTACATAATTCAGGTTGTACTTCAGCAAATTCTTGTGCTACTCCTCTTGATACTTATTAGAAGTTGAGCTCAAGCATTGGAAAAATGTATCCTGATGTTGAAAGATAAAGAAGTTTGGTTGGAAAGTTGAATTACCTCACTAATACAAGACCTGACATAAGTTTTGTTGTTCAACAATTTAGTCAGTTTCTTAAGGAACCTAGAGTTCCTCATTTTGAGGTTGTCATTCATCTATTGAAGTATTTAAAAGGTAGCTTAGCAATAGGAATTTTCATTGATTAGAAACCTAGTTTTTTCCTTACTATTTACTCAGATTTAGATTGGGGATCGTGTATTGACACTAAAAGATCAGTGTGTGGATATTTAGTATTTTTGGGAGGCTGCTTGGTGTCTTGGAAATCAAAGAAGCAACCCATTGTTTCTTTATCATCAACAGAAGCTGAGTACAGAGCCTACTTACTGAGCTTACTACTGAAATATCATATCCTATTATTGTTTATACAGATAGTTTAGCAACACTTCAATTAGCCAAGAATCCAGTTCATCATGAGAGGACTAAACATATTAAATTGGATTGTCATTTCATTCAGGATAAAGTTCTTGAAGGTTTTATTGGTTTATATCATGTTTCAACTTTAAATCAGCTTGCAGATATACTCACCAAAGGTTTAACGGGTTTATTGCATCATAACATTGTTGACAAGTTGGGAATTTGTATTCCTACACTCTCCAACTTGAAGGGGGGTGTTGGAAATTATACTGAATATCAGAACAAGGAAGCAGTAGGAGCTGTATAGATTTATCAACAGTCGGCAAATGGAATAGGCTAACAGATATTTTTCTGTATTTTTGTTAGTTAGTTAGACAGTTTTTTTTGTGCTGATCAGTTTTTGTAAAGCTGAGATTTGTTCAGATTAAGATAAGGATACTTTTCACTCCTATATATAAACAACAGTTGTATTATTTCAGAAAAAAAGTAATGCATGTCATCTCTTTTGATTTTTCAAAAGTTCTCTTCTTCTACTTACTAGTGTTTGAGATCCTTTCATTTTTTTTGTTCTTCAGAGCTTCTGAAAGCACCTTTATCACATATCATCTGCAGGAAATAAAGTTGTACAATCTACTCCATTTATCGAATCAACAAAGACAAACAACATATAATTTTTTGAACAAATATAAACAATCTTTGCAGACTTCATTCATTCATATGACAAGATAGGAATAACAATTCCGAAAACATTAAAATCAACATGAACAAGTAAAATCCACACAAAATCTCCCCATTAGACAAAAAAGAAAATAAACAAACACAAAAGTAGAGAAATTCAACTTACCTTCTTAACGAAAAAAAAAAACCTCCACTAGCTTCTTGACGAACATATGTTGTATGTAACAGAGATACGAGATATGTGTGAAAATGCAGCGTCACGCGCTTAGAGAAAATCGCCGACCAAAAATAGAAGAAGACTGAGGGAGTGAAAGGAGGAGACGGTTTATTACAATTTGTTCTTTTTAATTGGATTGGATGCTGGGAACAATCGGGCCAGTATATATCAAATTGGTATAAATAGTCCCCAAACTATGGCCATTTGGTGACATTGGTCCCTAAATCATGGTTTGCAATCACGCTAGTAGTGATTGTATCGGAGGTCACTGATCCATATCGTGTATCGGACGATACACAATTTTTTATATATTATATTACAAAAATATAATTTTTCTTTTAAAAAATATAAAAAATAAAATTATCTAACTCTTTTTTGCAATCTAAATATTGGATTCGGGATTTCATTATTCTTGGAATAATAGCTTTTAAAAACTTTTGTCTTTGGCGAATTTCTTTCATCTTTAGGTGATGCACAACTTCCTAAATATATAAACCAAATACTTCTTAAGTAGAATGAATAACGGTAAATAAGTATATATAATTAATAATATATTATCTATATTATATTTATATATAGATATAGATATATTATGATATAGTATAATATATTTTTACTAATTACCAAAAATATATATATATTTTTACTACAAGATATATAAATAAGTACAGAGATAGTATAATAAGTGAATGATATTCAAAAAAAAAAAAAAAAAAAAAAAACTAAACACGTGTATTATATTATTAAAAAAAAAAAAATTCACCGACATTCTCAATTCTCACCTTCTTTCCTTCTCTCTATTCTTTCCTTCCTCTTCTTCCTTCTCTCAGTTCTTTCCTTTCCTTTCCTTCTCTATTTTGTTTCTCCTCTCTTCTCTATTTATTTTATTTTTTTGGCATTCACTTAACAACAACAATGAAGAAATTTGTTGTATGTGAACTATGGACGAGTAAACTAATTCATAGGTAAAATTGTGTATCAATTTCCAAGCTATATTCAAGTAGGATTCTGATAACTTTCCACCTTCTCATATATATATATATATATATATTTTTTTTTTTTATTTTATAATTTTGGACGGTTCTTCAATATCAATAATATCCCTGATTTACTTGTAGTTGTTACTCCCTAATTCTTTGTATGTCTCTATTTTGTCATATATGTCTATGCTTGGTGGTATGTGAATCTGGAAATGGTGTTAATGACGAAAACTGATACGGCCGACACATTTCTTTAATATCGGCTAAATCAGTCGATTTTCACCGATTTTATCCAATATGCTAATGATATATATATTTTTTAAATTATTGTATTGTTTTCAGAAAGGCTACGAATCGGGCGAGTCGTCTTGGAATTGACCGATTCTACGAATCATGCCCTGAATTAATTTTTTTGTGACATTGATTTTTTGAATTATGTTAAATTGTATGGAATTGGTCCTTCCGTTAAAATTTTTTGTTATCCTACTGTTAATTTCAAAAAATAAAAAAATGTCCAAGGGCATTTTAGTCATTTCATAATATCATACAAAAGAAAAATATATTATTAGTACAAATACATATACATATAGTCATTTCTCTCATTCTCTTCACCGTACATATACACATATACATTGATTTTTTTTTTTATATATAATATTATTGTGAAATGACTAAAATTCCCTTAGATAATTTTTTTTTTTTTTGAAATTAATGATAAGATAATAGAAATTTTTATCGAAATGACCAATCCTACACAATTTAACATAATTCAAGAATCAATATCAACAAAAAAAAATTAATTTAAGAACTAATGTCAGCAAATAACCATAATTTGAGGACCATATATATTAATTTACCGCAGTATATTAATATTAAATTTTTCATTCTTCGGATGCTGACACGTGGTGTTATAACGAGATGATCCGAAGATTGTGATACTGGAAATGAGTTTGACGGTGTGATTTGGCACCAAATGTTCGAAAACGACAAAGGACTTTTGGTTTTCATTTTTTTTTTTTTTAATCTAAAATAAAAATGTAAAGATTGAGGTAGGAAAGAGAGAAGGGAAAGGAAAAGGAAAAGGTTCTGAAAATAATTAATCGGAATTTTCATTTTAATGCTATATCCGTTTTTCTTTTTTTTTTTCCCCCAAAATGTTGGCGGGCTGGTGTGGAGGGTTGGTGCAAAGATTCGCTGGATTCCCCTGATTACCACCTGTGCTAATTGGATATTGACACATAGATTCTGTTCCTCGTACGTCAAGATTTCTTATTGGTCTTAGTTTGGACTTTGGAACATATTTCAGATTTTCTCAAAAGGAAAAATGAAAAATCCAAAGATTTTATTTTTGGTATCCATTCATTTTTTTTTAAAATTTATTTATAAAATGCTGAATCTTAAAATAAATGAGAAATGTCAAGAGGTAATAACCTCGTTTATGATCTAAGTAATCATGAATTCAATATATGATAAAATAAATAAATGAAAAAATAACAAGAAACCATAAACTCAATGAGCAACCATTTTATTTATAATTCAAAAGAAGTACCCATCAGATACAAAAATGCAGGTTTCTACTTGTCAATTATTATATTTTTTTACCTTATGTGGCTCATATTCTTGGACTATAAGCATGATTCCTACCAATTGAGGTAACCTATCTTGTTAGGTGATAATCTTCTGCGAATCAACAGTTCTGAATTCAACCCTCTTGTTAGGTGATGATCTTCTTGAGAAGAAGAGAATCTTATATACCTTCTTGGAAGACAAAATTGGGTATCCGAATCTTATATACCTTCTTGAAAGAGAAACTTGGGTACCCCCAACTATAATCTTGAATTCAACGAAGGGTGACATGCATTTCAGCTCCAATTTCAGTAACTACTGCATCTAACCTGGAAAGAGATTACATTGACATACCATTATTCTTCAAGCAAATCTAGTAGTAATTCTTATTCTCCTGGAACTAATTTATGACAGAAAAATCTCTCAAGTCATTCCTACCGGCTTTGATCTATGTTCACCTCAGCAATCCAAGTAGTTAAATAAACCTGAAACCCATTGAATCAACATAATAAGCTTAAATCAAGCCAAGTTTCAATTTTTATTTTTTCCCATTCAAGATTTTAGTTAATTAAAATTCCGCAAAATACTAATGGGCCAACTTCCATTTTCGGTTGCTATAGCAAGCACTTCACTCTGAATGCATTTCATCATGTTTCAGTCATCTAAAGCAAGCTTTTGGAGGAACATAAGTCTTCTTGCAATCCAAGTGGCTTTGTTTCCGCGTCTCCTATTTCATATATCTTAACTGTTTTCAAAATTATGCACCATATATATTCTTAAGCTGGTTGTTATGAGCTTCAGAGCTTTTTTGCTCCCAAATACGACAAACAAATAAGCTACACTTCTCATCAAATAGCAAGATTCTAGACCAGGTGAATATTTACATAGTCTTGTGCTTATTCTCACACAGCCTCCATGTGTAAGCCTATTAAACTACCTAGCCACCATGCGTGCGCGCCTACATTTTAAAAGCACAAATCAAGCTCTTTATTGAAAGCTTGATCTATATGCAATGTGATGGGATGTGGTTTAGTAAACAACATTATTGACACAGTTTGTATGTTGTCTGCTAAAGGGGGCGTCCATTAGCAATTTTCTGAGAAGAGGTAATGTTTTTCATATGCAACACATAATTAAGCAAATATTGAAAGTGTGCATGTGATAATCAAGTGCCTACAAATGTAATTAATCATGAGACCCAAGATGTAATAACATTAGCCAAATGGCAAAATTAATACCTGCAAAACATCACGGTCATGTTGTTGCATGGGTTGCACAAGGGAGGTTTCAAGCTTATATTTAGGATGGCTTGGAAGACCTGGCGAACAAGCTTCATTTGAGTATGAGTTGCACGTATTCAAATCTTCCAATTCTCCTGGATAAAATTCCTCCAACCGGGAAAATCTATTACTTTCAGAAGATTGATGGTTACCAAGAGATAGGAACTCCATCACAAGCAACCTCTGCCAAATTGCGACAAATCAAATGCATCTTGTGACATAAAGAGCGACAAAGAAGATGTATTATCCTTCATTGAAACCAAATAAATCTAGAGTTCACCTTCAAGTTTATTTCCAATACAAACATTTGAACGAAATCGCCTGCTAGTTTTTCTGAAATCACGGAAACCAAGTATCATCATAAAATTTTTTACAAATAAAGTATAGGAATCTTTTAGCAAACAAGAACGGTCAAAATCATGTAGCAACTTATACAAAAACAATAAAACAGGCCATTAATTCAGTTTAAAATAAATATATAACATTTCACCTATAATCCTCAGGATATATGTACCAGATTTTACCTAGAAAAGGGATCTTTAGTTGCATTCACGTGTAGATTACATATATTATGTAACTTTTGTACCTTGTAGTATACACTATATATTCTAAAATATTTAGCTTGTTAATATGGATAACTCTGTGTTAGATGACTATCAACAATGGACTAAATGAGACCAGATGAACAAAACGAAACACTAAAAACACAATTTTCTATGTCCCCTTGTTGTTCATAATTTGGGAATAGTCTACCAGCAACACTCTTATTTGGGTACTAAAAACATGTCATCGACGATGTTTCTTCAAACTTGACATGTAACCATAGAGAATTACTGACAAGAACATAGTTTGCTAAAGAGCTACTTAAACCTAGATAATAGAATAATTTAACTATAGACCACATCAAAGCAATATTATTATTAGAAAACCTTGCTTCAAGTTTCAATCAAAAAGCCAAGTACAAGACATAATTAACTTACCGAAGTGAGATACCGGCCAGAAAGTGAAGACTGGGATTCCCCCACCATCACCACTGTCATTCTGATTCTCAGGAAAGCAAGAAAACTGGGCTACTGGACTATTGGTTGCCCCTTTCATATAACATCTCATGGACCTAGAAGTATTGATCATGTTAACCACAACGCCCACCTGCAGGTTTCAGCATATAGTCAGGACAATGTGTCTCGTGATTTTCACTTCAACTGTTTAAATATAAATAATAAAATCATAATACAATTTGCCATAAATAATAAAATTATAATACAGTTTGTCAAACACTTATTTCAGAAATGATAATAAACTAACTGCATATACCATATCTTTGTATGACAAGAGGAGTTTATTACGCTGAAGATCCTGCAAGAAAGGTGATAATCAAAAGACAACAGAAGTAAGCATCAGTATCATGGTTTATCTTTAATAGTTTATTCTTTATATTAGCAATTTCTGAGATTTTGAACCACAAACATTTAATAGAATGCTAACTCTTGAACGATGTTAGCATTTCAGATTCATAAATCATTGAACTATGTCTTTGACAAGCATAATTTACTCTCACCAACTCTTGTGTGCTCAAAAAATTTTAAGGGTTAAAAAGATTTACTCTCACTTGTTGCTTGGACAGTTTCAAACAAGCTTTCTTCCGGATGTCCGGCATTTCACTCAAAATACCAAATTCCATTGTGTCCATATACCTGCAATAATCCCACCAAAACCTGGTAAGAACATGTTCATTTTTGCAAACCTATCTTTTTTTGGTTATGAAACCTTAGAAATACAGATTACTTTTGGGAGAGAAAGGAGTTAACAAGAGAAGTGGCATGGGCACGAGCAGTAGAAGATGCAGAGACCCAATCATGGCGTAAAGAAGCCAACTTTGACCATTGGTTTCTAAGGTTTCTTTGCATTGCTGGTCTCCAGAGCCTTATGTTCACTGAAGAAGGCTGTGGGCTTTGAATCTTAAGATTCATAGTGGGTTCATTTGAAGAAGGTGCAGGTGGAGGTGTTCTGTCGCCCATAGCCATAGAACATTCACAAAAAAGCTGAAGACTCAAATCAATACATAGTCAAAATCAACAACCAAAGAACAAAACAGAAACCTGCTCGAATTTAAATTCCTATGTAACAGATTAAAAACTTAAAAACGAAAACCTTGAACCCCACAAAAACTTACCAGCGAAATCTGCTGACGGCGGAAAGAAAACTACATATGCTACACCCCAAACATAGAAAAAACAAGAAAATCCAAGCAACACTGAACACGCGATTCCTAAAAGCAATAGGTCAGCACAACTCCAGTCTCAACACAGACATGCAAGCCCCAAAAACCAGTGTAAAGAAATCAACCAAAACAGTACATAAGAATCATCAACGGCGAGTCGAGGCCATGGTAGAAATATGAAAGAAAGCGTGGTTGGATTTTTGCACCTTCGGTGCGAAGGGGATGACACTAACAGAACCAGGCCCATTTTAGTTTGGGCCTAATCTCATCCCTACCCCACTAGACCCAAGAAAACTAGAATAAAAAGAAGCATAAGGTATAGAGTAATCTAAAATTGACATAAATCTAAAAATCCCTTTTAGGCATTGACCCTAATTCACCATAATCTTATAAAACTAGCAGGGAACAAATACTCTCGCTAAAAACATATTACTAGAAATGGTTTACAAAGTAAATTTTGTCCAAAAAGGATTTTCAGATTTATATCCATGATTACTCTATACTTTATGCTTCTTTTTCTTCTAGTTTTCGACGTGATACCCAATAGAATCTTTAAACAAAAGTCAAAATGCATGAATGAGACTCTGAACAACAGAAGTCGTTGGTATTTCAACTCTCAACTAAATCAATTGGGTATTGCATATTTGCATGCAGCAATGCTTCATCACTATATGATTAAAGTTGGATTCATTAAACCGGTATGGAACATCTTAATACAGCACTATTACATTAATGACTTTGGTATAAAATAATAATAAGTTCATGTCCAACCTGATAAATTTCTTCGGTGCACATATAGTTGTTTATAACCTAGTATCAGAATATTATTTTGCAGTTGTAATAAGTGATTATTAAAAGAGACATCATCTTTTGTAACTGTATTCATTACACAAAAGTCATTAGATTTCATGAAAATGATTCAAATACAATCCTTTTGTCGAGGACAATATATCAATTAATTTTGACCTTCCATTCTTCAGACATAATTGTATTTGATCTATAGGGGTAAACGCCCATTTCTATATTGATATAACTACACAATGAATTCATTCTAACCTAGAAGTTTCACTAGTTGGTTTACTGCTTAATGATAATAGACTTTCAAGTTAGAAATAAGTTAAGAAGAAAATAACCAAATGTCCCCATATGCTTTCTTACTGAAATGGGACAATCGTATCTTTATATCCTTAAATATTAGTTTGTGTACATATATATATGTTCTATGACAATTCTTGTGTGCATGTGAAACCAACCTTAATAGGATTTTTAGGTTTTCTCCTTGTGGCTTAGCATTTACTCACACACAAACATATATATATACAGATATACATACATATATATAAACGTTTTTTTTTTTTTTTTTTCTCTTTTTCTTTCCTTGTCATGCCTAACTTTCCCACTTGTCGATCAGGGGAAAAATAAAAGGACACAGTAAACATATTAAGAGTTATTGTCATTAAGCTACCCTAGATATACCTGATTAGCACATTCCCTCTTGAAAGTTTAATTGCTCCAAGCACCATCTCAAATTTTTATCCAATTTAAATTACTTTAGTTTAGCATTTAAAGACAACTTATTCTCAATAAGCTTTCTTCTTTTCCTTCCTCTCAATTATACTCAAAAGGTAGAGTAGACTAATGGTTTCAGATCAAATTGTCATAAAAAATTACTCACATTGCCAGCAGTTAGATTGTGGGAGGAACTAAAGCCAAAAGAGATTTTTAACTACTCAATTTGGAAAGAAATTTCTCTTTCGAATAGGGACCGTATTGGTTAGCAATTGATTGAAACAAATAGAAAAATAAAAAAGGCTGTTAGAAAAGTTAAATGCTCAAGAGAGAAATGTGTTAAAGATATTAACGCATAAGTGCAAGTAAAAAGAATGCAAGTTCAACTCAATGAGAGAAGCCATCTAGTCTTACTTCATAGGAATGCAACTGAATACTGTCTCAAAATTATACATTGAAGGGTATTCATTTTTTCTGAAAGTTTCTGGCATGGTATCAACATTTGAGTTTTGCTCACACATGATTTTCCAAACTAAATCCTATAAAATATAATTTTTCCAACATCTCTTTTTAAGATATTTGGGGAATCCTCCTTCATGGATGAAAATGTTCTTATCATGTCAACGCCAGCTGAGTCAACGCTATTAGAAACTCTTGGAATTTCAAAAAGAGAAACAGAATTTAAACAAATACAAAAAATCAGAAGCTCAAATGCGAAAATGAAGGTTTTGAATAGGGGTGTCAAAATGGATATCCAAATTCATTTAGATGCATTTAAATGATATGCAATCCATTTATATTCATTTATAAAAGGATTTAAATGGATAGAGGCATTAGCCTCCAATTATCCATTTATACTTTTGATTATTTATATTACCCCAATTAACTTCTCCACATATTTTTTATTTGATCAGCTATTTTCATATTTTATTCAATTTAATTAATTATTTCATTTATCTTAAATGATTAAATATTTTCAATTTTTTTCAGAAAAATTGTTTTCTTTTATTTTTATTTTTGTTTTCTTTATTTCTTTATTTCTTTATTTCTAATTTCTTCCTAATCACTTTTTCCTCAACAAATATGATTTTTTTTGTTTTTTTTTCAAGTTGCTTTAACCACATTAATACATTTAATTATTCAGATAATCAAATATTTTTTATCACATGTACATTACACATTAAGGGGGAAAAAAATAGCCAACTACAAATAAGTTAATAACACAAGGGCTTGCAGGAAAATACCCCATACTCTATTTGTATAAAAATAGGATTTAAATTTAAAAGTTTTTCCTATTTAACATTATATCTATTTCTAAAATAGGTAAAATTTTGTACAGATAAACCACAATAGCAAAAATAAATATACAATAATAATATTAACAGTTGTGGCTAATTCTTTATTATAATAAAGTACATAAAAATTTATTCCATATCAAAACACTTTATTCCTGTTAAATTGAATTAAATTGCCACCTACTCGCCGATAGAGAGGGGTTAAATTTATTTTCTTAACACACCCCTCACATGTGGGCTAATCACAACCACAAATTTTCTTAACAAGGCCCAACACGTGCACAATAATCAACAAATGGGGCAATAGCAGGGATTCAAACACATGATCTCCATACAGATATACACATGATCTCCAGCTCTGATACCATGTTAATGTTAAATTGAGTTAAATTGCCACCTACTCTAAAAGCGATAGTCTAAAACCTTAAGATGATAGTCTAAAAACCTAAGATGATAGAGAGGTAGATGATAGAGAGGGGTTCTTAACAATTCCAAATGTAGTTAATATTTTATTTCAGAAAAGACAATTCATAACAAAGAATTATAAAAATAATGCATTTTATGTGAAAAACTATTAAAATATTCTACATATTAAAATAGACAAAACTGAACTTTCATGCAATTATCTTATTATATTTTAGGAGAAAGCAAATGAATAATGAAATAAGGATAAAAAAATATATATAAAGTAAAAAAATATAAAGGATTTGATTGAAGGGTGGGACATCATCTATTGATATTCATATCTGTGTCTATTTTAATAAAAAAAATATATATCAATGGACATTGTTCAAATTTAAGTATTTCTTATTTCTAAGAAGTGAACATCTATTTTAATAATAAAATTCAAATTATAAATAAATTGGATTTGTACAATATCAAACAATATAAATGTTTATTATGTTCATATGTAATCATTTTTTTATCTCACATATTTTACTTATTCAGCTTTTACATGAAAATTACAAATCATAGTTTAAAAAAATTAGAGACTAATTTATAACGTATTTTCGTGTAAATATTGCAAATATATTAAAACAAAAATTATGAACAAATTTGTAAAATGTAATTATTTTGCAAAATTTTCAACTTTTTAAGATCAAAATATATATTTTAAAATATAGGCTAAAAGTTAAGTGATTATATACTTAAATGGATCTTAACTACCGTTTGACTGTTTTACTTTTTAAATAGATGATAAATGGATTGATAGACATCCATTTATATCCATCAAGATATACATGGATATCCAACTAATCCAATCCATGTAAGTTATTAATAGGATCCATATTCATATCCACTTAATCCATAACCATTTAATAATGAATTTGGATGTTAAATCCATTTTGCCACCCCTAGTTTTGAATATTCACATGTACTAGAATTTGACTTCCACCGGCAACATAGCATTGACACAAGGTCTCGGCACATGAAAGACAAGAAAATGAAACTCATAGACCAAACATTGGCACTAAGATATAGTAGCAAGCCAGCCACCTAGCAAGAAGTGGAGAAGACATGTCAGTAAAAAGATACCTGGACAAACTTATTTACATTAGGCAAAACATTGGCTCCTCCTTCATGATCTGATGACTTTCCAGCTGTGCCTTTACCACCATTAAATTCCGTTGTGTTTTGTGCAGCAGAAATTGATTCCATGCCATCCTTATGCATCTTTACTACAAAGCCTTGATTATCAAATGAAGAACCAGCAAAATGCATTGGCATTGGCATTGACATCCCTGTCTCTGCTGGCATGTATGAAGCCACAGCACCAGCTGCCATACCACGAATCTTACCACCAGCACCTGGAACTCTCTGTGATATAGTCACTATATATCACTATCAGGACTTTTTAGCCCACTAAAAACTCATAGCTCTAGAGCACAAGTAAAAAGTCCCAAGTGACATTCATAACCAATTTGAGTTGACTTTTCATAGATAACCCCCTTGTCCCTTTACATCTATCATATTTAACTATTTTATACATTTTAAGTAAATAGTTAGGCTCTTAAATATATATACAGCCCATATGTACAAGCCAAACAACCCTAAGTTTTTGTTTCCAACAAATACTCTATAGTTGAATGAAAGGTACATTAGTAAAGTTAACAGCATTATTACCTAGATTTTCTAAGCTCAATGCATATAAGGGCCAAATAAACTTTCAAGTGGTGACAGATAAAAGGGATAGAGGAGTATCTCTTCATTGTTACAGTTAAATTACAACGTTCAAGCACAACAATGAAATAAACGACTCTGCATCTTTATTTACATCAATGTACCAAAAGCATTAATATCTGATCCCATGCCTATTTTCGAGATCAATCTCAAAATTTCCAACCAGCAAGTGCAAATCACATGCAAATCTTTGCAATATCAAAAGGAACTATACTGAAGTGTTTGGAAACTGAGAGCCAAAAGAATCAACATGGAGAATCTGGAAAAGAGCAACTGCACAGGAGGCTGCCAGTTCCAAAGAGACTTACCAACATCAGGAGATTTTAAAAATATTTAAAGGTGAAGTGAAATCCCTTGTCTTCACATTACATAAAGTATGGAACAGGAAGACTAACAGTAGGCAAGGAAGTAAATCTCCTAAAGGAAAACTGCTGCACAGTAAAAAGTGCTGCTTGAGGAAGCTAAGAACTTCACAAGGATTTTTGGTCCTTCCCCATGTGCCCTAGGAGGTCCAACTTTCAAACCATTAGTTGATATCTGGCACTGCATGCACTACACTATTTGATTACTCTTCCAGCAGCAAATTACCAGATCAACTCTACTGCTACTGAACCATTTAAAACTGAGGGTACTTTTTGTATTAAAACCTAGTCCCATATTAGTTTTACAGATACCAATTAATGATACATTATCACTACCAAAATTGATTAATTGTCGTATGAACAATCATAACTTTATCAAACTTAATTGACTTTACAAGTTAAGTATCTCGTTCATCCTTTATTTGTCACTTATTTTATAATTAAAGAAATATTTTACAACAAGTGAAGGCAGAAGGTGGAATTAGAGACAAGAAGCCACATGATCCTATAGAATAATCTACATGCTTCAAAATAATGAAATAGGTAGTACTCACCACTTATAGGAGATAGAGATCCTTGATAAATATCATGTCCACTACGGCTTGGGCCAACAAGTGTCCTGCCTGAAGAATATGCTTCAGGTTTGATCAGCTCATTGGTAGTCAAGCTTGCTTTAGGGTCCTTACCAACCCCAGCCCTTTGTGAAGAACCTACAGCAGCAGCATCACCTTATAAAATGCGAGATGTAACCTCTACCAATCACGTCTACCAGCCATCTAAATAGTTTTCTACTGAACATTGAAATTACATCTGTGGCATATATAATTCAATAATGAGACCTACCAACTCCTTGTGACGGTCCTGACTCTCCTACTTGTGTCCCAGCAACATTAGGGAGCCGTGATGATGTCAAAGCGTCAATATCAAGACAGTTTTGTTTAATTACAGTCTCCATGGCCCTTTAATGGGAAAAAAGGTTATAAGGGGGAAAATAAAGAGTTAATGGCAAACATGGAAGATATTCATTCATTTGATAAGTTACATGGGAGGCACTAGAAATTGCAGATAGTAGCCACGACTTCTAATTTTATAATTAACTTCATATCTACATATTCAGGGGCAGAATCAATAAGGTGATGAAAATCTTCTCTTGGTTAAGTTTGACTTTGGTTATGAGAAGCATGATAAATTACTTACAAAAATCAACATGAAAAATATGATGTACAAAAGATGCACAGTTGGAGATATTTTACATTGATATTACTTGGTAGGGCAATGAATTCTCCTTGCCACTAGCTTTGACGTGCTGTAAAATCTGAATCACCAACAGATATTTGATCAGACACACAAATCGTAACAAACCCAAAATTAATCTTCTACTGCTAAACCCATCAACCTTGACACTCGTCCCATACCACCCAAATTTTTTTCTTAAATTTAATAAAAGAATATATATATATATATATATATCTACACACCCCCAAAATCCATCTAAAGAAACAGAAATCAAAAATAGTCAAAAAATCAGACAAAATTCAAATGAAATAAAGACTTCTCAGGTCGAATTCGGGCGGATATAATGCGCACTTGGCAATAAAATTGAGAAGTTACAGTTTCTACAAAATTTTCTTAAATCTTCACCCATTCACAGAAGCTCAGAAGATGAAGCTACGAGATGAATCTACATGCGGAGGCGAGATAATCAACGAGCATTTCATCAAAAACTATTATTCTTTGAAGTAAATTAGAGCTTTAGTCTTTTCTCCCGGTTCTCTGGTTTTCCCAGGCAAAAGAGAAACAGGAGATGGTAGAGAAGAGAATGGATTTCTGCCATTTTTGAGGGATGGATCATAAGGAAGAGATTGCTAGTCAAAAGCAGAGCATAAGGTGAGGGTAGCAGAGGAGATGCTCTAGTTTGAGCAGAAGGTTAGTGACTTGGGAAAGAACCAAGGAGGAGAAAGGAAAGGGAAGGGAAGAGAATGAGGGCGGACGATGAACTTGTTAACAACCAGCATTGACGGCCAAAACAGTTGGGGGGGGGAACCAACAATCCACAAAATTGATTATTGAATGATATGCATCACAAACATAAGTAATCAAGTCGACCCTTTTCGACTCGGATAATTTCTATAACATAATGAAATTATAAATAATTCAGAAAGGCATTTAACTTAAAAATTAATATTGTTATTTTCTATCAAGTCAACGTTTTTAAATTGAAAAATTGACTAGTTTAGTCCCTCTTTTATTATATTTTTATCATTTTAGTCTTTTTACTATTTTTATTTTTATTTTTATTTTACTATTTTGATCTCTTTTATAATATTTTGGATAATCTTTTTATCAAGTTAGAGCTTCACAACGACTCTTAGACTTTCTCTTAACATTTTTTAATGTATCCAATCAAATTAAAATAAGTATAGATTAGTTATAAGATATTTAACTTGATAAAAAATTAACCAAAATAAGGTCAAGAGTATCAAAACAATCACTAAGATATAATATGCGAACAAAAAGACCAAAATGATGAGATTTTAAATAATTATAAATTGCAAACATTCAAAATACATTTCTTACTATTTTAAATAAATAAAAATATTTTAGTAACTTTTAATGAGATTATAATTTTTTACTTTTAAAAATATTAAAACTATTGGTTTAATAGAAGATAAGATTGTTAATTTTTCTAATATTAATTAAATTGACACTTTTCTCAAACAAATTTTGATTGTAAAAAAATTACAAATAAGAAAAATATAGACAAATAAATTTCAAAATATTTAAAAATAAATATTTAAAATTTTTTTTATAAGAAAAATATTTTAAATATTAAAAATTTCAAAAGAATTTATATTATAAATTTAAATTAATTACAACTCAAGAGAGATTTATTATTTACAGAAAATGAATTATTAACATAGTTTAAAAATTTAAAGAGAAGGGGAGGCTAAGGAAAAGGCCAATGGAAGCAATGCTTGGTCTCAGAAAGACTAGCTTAACCACAGTATGATATAGTTTTGCTTGGTCAAAACATTAAAAGTGGAAAGATAAAGCAACCTCACATGTAGCTAGGTGTAAAAGAGTAATTGCTCAAGAATTATCAGAAAAATTAGCAGAGTCTTCATCTATACTCTCACCTTCTCAAACACAGGTATGATTTGCTTGCTCAAATAAGTAACAAACTTGCTGCTTGATGCTCCCCTCTACAATCGAAAGTAACATTAATATGAAGAATTAATCATATGATGGAGCATTTTTAATATAAAAGCTGAGTAGTTACCACAAAAAAGGGAAGAGCCATCTGCAAGCAAGATATGAATCTGTCAATGTGGTCACCATCAGAAGCCTGTGAGAAGGAAGGGAAGAAACATAAGGAAACTCATTAGGCATTATATATTAGACAAATGATCGGAAGCACAAGTCTACATGTCGTTCATGGCCAAAGTACAAGGGGAAATACAAGTCAACTATCTCTTCCTTCTTTTTTTTTCCCAAAATTAAACTTTAACCAAAACCTTTATCTCTTCCCCCGCAAAAAGTAGTTTTCCATGTATATATACACATGACTGAAAAAACTAATAATAAACAAACAAATAATAATAATAGTAAATCAACACAATAGACTTTAGGAGAATTCCCAATACTACTTGGAAAAAAAAATTAATTTGCTTTTGAAGTTCAAAAAGAAAAGGAGACGGCAGAAAAAATATGCATGTATTAAATAGAATCCCACTTAATCACTGGATTAACATGAGAATTATATCCTTATATAGATAATTACATATAACTTTCAAAAAAGAGAAAGAAAAACAGAAAAACCATAGACAAAACCTGCCTAATTGCAAAGTCACACAACAAATCAATCAGTCTCCTACAAGACTCATGTAAAAGGAAAGTGGACAACAGCCTAATATATGAACGTAATATAATAACAACTGCCATCAGTGAATTTCTCGGATAGAATGACAAAACAAGGCACTTACATCAAATTGAGCATCTAGATCAGCCTGCCCTTCAATTATTTCAACTAATTCTTGAACACGCTCCAGAGGAGCATCTTGCCCAAATAAGCTCAAGCTTTTCAAGAAATCCATGAACATCTTAAACTCAACAGCTGTAACATCTTGCAGATTCTGCAAAAGGATTATTTTAGCTTAAAGGCAAAGGTAGAAATAAGATATCATTCACTAGTATGAACATAAAAATTCATCTTCACTGATTATATGGTGGCAACAATTTAACAATCAGGAAGAACTTCAAATTGATATTTTGACTACCAAATAAAAGAAAATGATTAATAATGAAATACCCAAAATACCTGCTTCACCAAATTAGTGATGTGTCTCTCCATTTCCTCCTGTGGCCTTAACAACTCAGCCTTAAGAGGAAACACCTAAAGAAAATTGTTAAAATTTGTTTAGATGTTGGAAAAAGAAAATATTTAGAAGCTGAATATACTTGGACAATTGTGAAAGAAGGGGTATCACCTTATCTTTGATAAAAGAGAGAACTTTTTCTCGAATTCCCTCCCAAGCAGTAAGCTTCTCAGCACTTTGTTCTTCAGTGCTTCCAATGTGCTTAAACAAAGCAGTTAAAGAAGCTGCAATGGCAACATTTGGTTAAAATTGGATTAGCTCACCGAGGAACACCGTAAAGCATATCAATTGGGTTACATTTATATCCTGAGTCTTACAATGAATAAAGTAGAAACTCCAAATCTACTGCAAAATTGGTAAAGAACTCAAGAAGTAACCATCACAACTAATCTATGTACATGCTATTATTTAACTTATAAATTGCTACATTTTTAAGATTGGCTTACAATAGCCATCTTACTTCATTATTCCTCTTCTTTCTTTTTTTTTTTTTTTCTCCCTTCCATCATTTCCCTATGGTATTCAACTAGTCCACATAAACCTAATGAGACAGGAATCTGTATCAAGTTTTTGTTCATGTAGCCTTAGTTTGGCAGGCACCCATGAGCTGCCTTCTTCCGTTGAACGCTGTAAGTTACCAAAAAGTTTATTGTCTAGATTTATTATTAGCAATATCCAGAACTTAAGCACCTACAGACGATAACAAGAAATGAACAAACCAGCTCTCTCCATTTCAGGTTGAATACCCTTGTTTGTTAGGCATCTAGCGTTAAATTGATGTTCTGAAGTATGGAGGAAATTGGGGACACGGACTAGGAAACTAGACATTGTAATATATATCAGAATAAAATTAAAATCACTGCAGGTGAAGTTAACCTTCAGATAATTTATACTCTACTTGAGAACAGAAGAGAAAACAGAAAGTTTCAACATAGAAGTACTAAAATCAGAAGACAGTAAATTAATATGCTGAAAACAGATAATTTATACTCTGCAGGTGAAGGTGACCTTCAGATAATTTATACTCTACTTGAGAACAGAAGAGAAAACAGAAAGTTTCAACATAAAAGTACTAAAATCAGAAGAGTAAATTAATATACTGAATTCTTACTCTTAATATCCTGTCGTAACAAAGACATGAGAGCCTTATGCACTGCATCACGCTCAACATTTTCTCCTACATGATACATGCAACACATTTATGAACAACTAAAAGCAGATATTAGCATAAAGATTAAAATAAACAAAGATAAGTACCAGTAACAAGAAGTTGTGCAAGAATGTCTATAATCTTGGGTAAATATTCTGGTGTGTCATTACAGAAAAGAGGAAGCCCCCGGATTGCTTGTACACACACCTGCGGCAATAACAAATAAAAATATGAAAGCAAGTTACCATCCATCGAGCCGATTATCTCACCCACTAGTATATCTATCATGAATTGGCAAGATATTGTGTGAGAAACATGTTAAGAATTTGATCCAAGAGAACAGATACAATCAGCTAGCCATACTGTAAATGGAGAATATCTTTTTAAAGTGATTCACTGAATATATCTGGCCAGCAGTAATCGACTTGAGTAATAAAAAATCTTCTTTCTCAATTGATTTTATTTTTCTCAGGATATTAATTAATCAAGAAATCCAAACAAGACCCAAACATAGAAAAAACTAACATGTAATCTAAAAATCCTTTTTTGACACCTCTTCATTACTGACACTTAAATGCCAATCAAGAAAAAGTAAGTTATTCTTGTAGAGTTATTCCCATATGCAACTTATGTTTTTAACCTCCAGCAATCAAATATGAAATACTTATAATCATTCGTAAGCAGAACAGCATCTCGTCGTCCAAAGACAAATTTCAAATTCAAAATTCAGCGGAAAACACAAAGGTCTATAACATAATTGCAGAAAGAATTTCAGATATCTTCCATCTTCTTCCCAGATTCCGCAGTTAAACAAGGCCAAAAACATTAAATCACATCACTTTACTCACTAATCAAACAAATAATAGCAAAGTTCAGATACTTCTAATTGCTTTATGCTCATTTGTTCGTTAGCCCTTTTTATTCCACCCATTATTTTAAGTTTTTTTTTGTTACATACATGCTGACCTTAAATTCAAATTGTACTGTTAACGTGCTTCTCTAAAGAATCTTAATTTTGATATATCAACACATGTACAGAGAAAAAACAAAAAAAAAAAAAAAAAAAAAGGTAGAAATTTCTATTTAATAG
>JAXGGT010000169.1:9601289-9619450 GCA_035583425.1 Marsdenia floribunda | reverse complement strand
TATATATATATATAGAGAGAGAGAGAGATAGAGAGAGAGAGAGAGAGAGAGAGAGAGAGAGAGAGAGAGAACTCCTTTCTTTTTTTTTCTTTTTTTCCTGCTAATTTACTTAAAAAACGTGATTAATTTGGAATGCCATAACTGAAAATTCCACCGTTTTTCTGATACCAAAATAAATAAAATAAAATAATTCCAGCTTTTTTTATTATTTTTTAATTTCCTTTTCCCCTTTCTCGACCATACAAAAAGGTAAGATGCTAATCCACGTTTGTGGTTCCTCTTACTCAACTTGATCCATGTAAAATGACAAAAATAGCCCTACCTTTTTTTTTAACTCAGCTCACAAAGCAACACGTCATCGCTGATCCATTTTTCCATTTACGTATATGTATATAATAATAATAGGTCCAAGTTTTATTCAAAATAGTTTGGCAAATGAATGACATTTAAGTGTCGGAATTTTATTGGAACGGTTGGTAATTTCTTAGTGTTAACATAATGGGATATAACTTTAAAAAATAGTTGGTATATTAAAATGCTATAGAATTTGACAAAAAAATGTATCTCAATTTGTTGGTGATTCGGTATCTTTATCGAGTAATTCGAGAAATATTTATGGGGCAAATCTCTAAAATTACAGCAATGGCTGAAATTTAATATAAGATCGTTCCTTGTGATAATCGAACTCAAGTCTTCCACTTGCTAAACCAAATAGAAACACCTAAACAATAAGAATCACACCATCGACTACCACCTTGTTTTCAATTGTGGCTCAATTTTATAGCAGTCTTAGTGATCATAAAATGTCACGAATATATGTTACATAAAAATAAAAAGGGCTTTTTTTTTTTTTTTAAAGGAAAAGCCTAAATTTTGTAAAAATAGAAAGAATAACAAAGTAAATCAATAAAAAAATTATATTTAAAAACACAAAATTTTTAATTTCAATATATTTACACTAATATTCGAATAATTATAATTTATTTCCTACCAATTTTATCCTTTTTTTTTTTTTTGTCAATTAACTTAGGTATACCTTTTTATCAATCTAATTTAATTATTAATAAATAGCCAATTTTTTTTTTTTTTTTTTTTTTAAATTGAATCTTTTTCACCTTCTCTAACGGAAGACAAAGTAACAATTACTACCAATTGAATTACACTAATTTATCAATAAATCACTAATAATTGGCTACTAAAAATATTACTTTAAATAAATTTTTTAGAAGATAATTTTTATTGAAATTACAATTTATATTTTATAGTAGTATTTAGGACCTAAATTACTTTGTCCTATAAAAAATTTTATCAGTTATTTTTTTAGTTTTGGTAGCTCAATTGAAATGCCAATATTGTGAAATCAATTATATAATTAATGTCTTTCGAGTCCTTTTTCCTCCTTCTGGTGAATCATGAGTATTAATAAATGGTTAGCTCATATATATATATATATATATATATATATATATATTACTTTTTCGTTCTCTGAATTTATAATTTTTTTTTGATAATTAATGAATTTATAATTTTTATATAGTCTTGTCTGTAGCTGATAAATATAATATATAATATGAGATCGTGTTCTTTCATTAATAGAATTAAAAAAAAAAAAATGTGTTAAATATAAATTTTACTCGAAAAGAGAAATGAAAAGGTATGAGGGCATTTTCGTCATCTCATACAGCAAAAACGTCTGTCTCTTATCTCTCTTCCCATTACCGACTCTACACCTCTTAAAAAGTCCATTCCATGTCCCCAAAACCCCACCCGTACCCCCGCGCCATCCCCCGATTTCCTCTCTCTCTGCGCCTACCCCTACCCCTCAAATTCTTCATTTCCATCTTCATTTCGCGTTATTTGCATTCCCATATACTCCACCGAAGCCTCTTTCTCTTCTCTCTCTCTATCTCTAAATAGCAAAGCCGTCAAACAGAGAAAACATGGCGCAGAAGAGAGAGAAAGAAGAGACAGAGCTCAAAGTTCCTGAAAGTTTACCTCTGTGCACCCCAACCATACAAGTTTCTCCTCCTCAACCACAGCTATCAGGCGCTTCCGATGACTCCCGATCGAATCCCCCGAGGTTGTTGGCTGAGAGCTCAGATCCGAAACTCTCTGCAAAAGATGAAGACCAACCGAGATCTAACTCGATCTCGGAAAGGTCTCCTGAGAGACCAGATCTCGATAAAGAAGAAAACAAAGTCGTCGTCGTCGTCGTAAATCGGCCTTTAAAAAGGCCGAGGGATGTAAATCGGTGTTCCGGCGCCGATTGCCGGAGAAAATTGGGGTTGATGGGGTTTCGATGTCGCTGTGGAGACATGTTCTGTTCCGAGCACAGGTATTCCGATCGGCACGACTGCAGTTACGATTACAAAGCTGCCGGTCGTGAGGCGATTGCCAGAGAAAATCCAGTAGTTAAAGCTGCGAAGATTCTCAAGGTGTGAAGGAACAAATCAACAAAACTTGATCAGATTTCTTGGCCATAAAGCTAGCTATGGAGTCGAGTCAACTCAACAACACAACAGCAAAGGAGATGGAAGGGCGAGGGAGGGGTAGGGGTAGGCAAGGGAGTTGTCTGTAAGGAGGAGATAGAGAGAGGATTGAAGGAAGTGTTTTTTTATTGTAAATTTGATAAAGGAGTGAGGGTATTATTGTCTTTTGAATTTATTTATATATGATTGTCCTGGTAGTGGAAGTTTCTAATATTGTTTGCCTAATCCTTTTATTATAGTATTATTATTATTATTATTATAGTTGATATGTTCTAATAACATAATTTTTTTTTTCGTAATATAGCAACGATAAATTAAAATAATTATAAAATTTCTATATTATAAACCATAAGTTAGAATATTATTACATTTATTTTTATTTTATTTTATTTGGAAGGACAACACATGTGATTCTCCGTCAGCAAGATTTGTTGTACGCAGCTGTCGGCAATGAATATTGTTTCTCACCTTGTGATATATACATACAATGCATTACATTACATTTATATTAATTAATAGGTTTCAGACTAGCTTTTTCTGGAAATTACTCTTTTAACCACTGGTGTTTCCTTTTTTTTTTTTTTTTTCTGATAAGTACCACTGGTGTTTCTTATGTAGAAAGATTCTTGGGTTTTAATTTATTTATTTATTTATTTTTGGTTGTCGGGAGATGTGATTTCTTGTTGAATAAAAGTAAAATATATTACGTGATCTGCTTTGGATTTAAGCCACCGGCAAAGAATGTCAAGAATTATTGTGAATTTTTCTTTCTACAAATAAATTGCTACTTTTCTTTTTATTTTTCTCTTTTGGTTGGGGCGCGGGGTTAATTAGATTGCTTGGTGGGGGAATTTGTACAATGGAGAAAATTATAGTTTATTAAATTAGAATTTTAGTGTATCATGATTTTATTCAACGTCTTGTATGTTTGATATTTAAAGACATTATTTCAACTAATATGAATTTAAGTTCTGTTTATAAAATTTAATTCTTATTTAAAAAAGATTTCAATTTGTTCAGATTTATTCACTATGTTAGCTTAAGTTTATATTTTGTAGTCACTTTAAATTTAACTAATTTAAGTCATATTAAATCCATTTTTTTAAAAAAATATTTTAACACTTATTTGTTTCAATTCGAAAATTTTCTTAAGAAAATTAAGTTTATTCTATTTCAACCAACTACTCATTGATTTTATTGTATTATGTTATAAGGGTTATTTAGTGTAATGATTGTATTGAAGATTTTTTGATTTTTTTTTTTTTTTTTTTGTGGATAATTATTTTTTTTCAAGAAATCATTTTTTTAAAATTTGAAGGAAATAAAATTAGGATAATATTTTAATTTAAGAATTTTATAATTTATAAAAATTAAAAACAAGAAAAACAAAGAAAAAAAAAAAAGGGAGGAAGAAAAATGCATGGGCAAATGGAGCGGCATTGATATATTCTAAAATGGTGACATTGTGCTTTTGGTGAAATGATGTGTGGTCGGCCATAGAAGTGGAGAGGGATAAAGTTTATGAGGCTATTGATTGAGAAGAAACAAAAGGTTTTTCGTGTAGAGATTCCAATGTGATTATGGAAAACTTTGTATAAATTCCGTTGGAAGAAGAAGAAGAAGGCTATTGTCACTTATTATTCTACGTATGGAGTCTAATTTTTATTGTTTATGAACCTACCCATATCAATCTTTTTATTGGTCAAATATTTTCTGCATCTATTACACGGATACGGATAATAACAATAATTTAAAATAAATGACTAATATATCAATAATAATATAATAACATTTTATACATTTATATTAGTGTAACAAAAAATATAACAGAAGATCTTAAATAATATTTTTTATATATATATATAGTTTAAGTTGTTCTCAAATAAATATATATTTATAAAATAATATGGGTGCAAATTTTTAATTTCTTAATTTGAGGAAAAGATCTTCTAATTCTTCTTTTTAGCAAGAAACGCCATTTGGTTGACGATATCATTGATTTTTGGATCAATCGAGATTTGGTGACTTTTATTATTGAAGCTTCCTCAACGTATTGGATGAAGAACGCCTCAAAGATTCGTCGAAGAACGCTTTGAATATTTGAAGAATACTCGAACTTTTGTAAAGTGCCTCCTTTGAATTTTAGATTTTTTTCCAATCTTGATTTTCTTGTATGTTTTGATGTTCTTGTAGACTTCTTTGTTGTTGTATATTTGGTTGTGTGTGTTTTGTAACCCTAGTATAACACCCTATTTATAGACGATTTAGGTGTTACCATAAATTATTTAGATAACCCGAATATTGAATATTTTTATCTTTACACTGTAAAATATATCTTAGAGATATATCATAACATAATAATTTAAGCACGACTCCTATAATTAGGAAATTGTCAAGATCCTCAATATATTCAAGAAGGATCTAAAAAGAATTAGGCAATTGCTTAAAAGTCTTTCAATTAAGTTTTTTTTTTTTTTTTCCAACTGATCCTCGGGCCTCCGATATATTGGGTCGATGTGATATTTACCCAAAATTGAATTTTAACATGTTCTTTTTGGCAAATTGGCAAGTTTAGTCCCCAAACTATTGCGATTTGGTTATTAAGGTCCCCAATCTATTTTTTGTACAAATAGGTCCCCAAACTATGTAAATCGTGTGATTAAGGTCCTTCCGTTTGAATTTTCTGTTAAAATACTGTTCATCCGTTAAAAAATAAATACTTGAAAATTAAAAAAAAAAAAAAAAAAAAAAAAAGAAGGAAAGGGTATTTCTTCTACCTGAATTCCTCATCAATTTGAAGGAGATAATAATTTTGGTGGGGGTAGTACTGTTTCTGCCGGGAATGTTTCCCTCTCACCGTTAAAAGAGTTAGGTGGTAATGGTGCTATGGGCATTGAAGGAGCGAGAAGGAAGAAAACTGAGGAGAGCAGAACAGTGAAAAAGGGCACTGCTGGGGTTCTCTCTCTTCTTTTTCATGTTTGATTTCTTCTCTGGTGGTCATGGTCGTCGGAGAGGAGGTATCAACAGTATTTTTGCAGAGGCAAGTTTTCAGACCAGCGGGGGAGGAAGAGGAGGTGCTGGTGCTTGAGGTTTTTGGTTTTCTTCCAGTGGATTGCAACCTTCTAATGTTGATATAACTATCGCTGTGTTATCATCTATTGAGTTAGCAACAACATATACATTTAGTTAAAATTTATGCATTAGGTGTAAGACAAGAGAATGGGAAAAAAAAAATGTATATCAGGTTTAAGCCATGCATGGAGCCATGGGTTTGCCGCATAAGCCTCTGTTTCCAGAATAGGAACTCACTGGAAAATCGATGAAAGGTTTTGAATCAGGAATTTTCCCAACAAGAGAATTATCAGAGACGTTGAATTCTCTCAGTTTTCTCAGTTTCAAGAACTGACTTGGGATTGTCCCTGTAAAGTGATTCTTTTACAACTTCAACCTCTCCAATGAAGTTGCATTTGACAATGATGTTGGTAGTGTTGAACTCAACTGGTTGTAACTTACATCCGAAGTCTCCATTTTCTGTAATTTTCCAATTGAGGATGGAATCTCGCCCTTGAGAGAGTTCCGAGATATATTTAGGTACTCAACTCAATAATGCCTTGTTCACCTGACCTGTCAATCTGCTCAAGATCGCCGGAGAATTTGTTATCTGAAAGATCAGTGTAGGCTAACGAGCCGCTCCAAATCAGAGGTCCTGAAAGCCTATTTGAATGAAGATCTAAAACTCGCAAGTAGTCCATACGTGTAATGGTGCTGGGAATCTTGGCAGAAATTGAATTCAATGAAAGGTTCAATATTTCAAGCTGCTTGAACCTCCCAAGCCATTCGGGTAGTTCTCCGATGAGGTGATTAGATGATAAATCTAGTTCCAAGAAGTGTAAGCCAAAAGTTTGCAAAGAATCTGGAATTTTACCTTGTATACCACATCCGACCAGTTAGACCTTGTACAGCGATGGCAGTCCTTCAAGCCGTCTTGGAATGGATGAGAGATTGAAATGATTGAATGATAAATCAAGAATTTGAAGATTCCTAAGAGAACCCATCTCATTTGGTAGTTGTCCGTGAATCATGTTGCGGGAAATGTTTAGAACTCGAAGCTCGGAGAGCTGTCCGATACTTGCTGGAAGCTTGCCGGAGAACTAGTTACCACCGAGATACATATCTTGCAAGTATAGATGCTGCAACTCAAATGGGTAGGAAGATGCTTCCGGCGGCTTCTCTTCAGCTGCTGGCGGAGGAAGAGGGCATCAAACTTCTCCCGATCATTTTTTTTTTTCTTCGCCTCAGAAGTGAAAAGATCAAAATGGCCTTGAACATTTATTTTAACAGATGAACAGAAAATTCAAACGGAAGGACCTTAATCACACGATTTGCATAGTTTGAGGACTAAACTTACCAATTTGCATGTTCCTTTTACAAATAGTTCAAAATAATTGAACTTCTATAGAGATTATGTTTAAATAATCAAGACTAAATATCATTTTTTTAATAGTCTTAGTTGAATAGATTATTTTTTGGTACTTTTCTACTCTTAAATTCTTCCTCTTCTTTAATAGCATAAAATAAAAAGAAAGAAAGAAGCTATTATTATCCAACATAATTACCCACATCTAATCACTTCTAATTATTTTTTAAATATAATTTTCCCCTAAAAATTCTTTTTTTACAAGTTTACATCCATCAATAACTTGTTTAACCTAAAAATATCAAGAATATCATAATACTAAAATTTTTTGGTATAAGGGATAATAAATTTTTTATTTTATAATTTGACTTTATTTTAAGTTAATCAGAATTTAAAATAATTATTAAATACTTAAAAATTTAAAATGAAAGTATTTAGAATATGAATTTTTAAGTTATAATATTCATTTTATCATTAGAAATTTAGGTTGTTAAGTGTTATTTACATTAATATATATATATTTATCAAAAATCAAATAATGAGTTAATCTAAGATAAGAAGTTTAATTATCTTTAAATAAATATTAGATACCTATCGAAATGTTTATATATATATACATACTTGTTGGGGTGGGTTTGGTTATTGGCATGTCAAGTACTACGAATTGGTCAAAAAGACGTAGCTCAATTGCTAACAATCTTATTTATGATGCAAAATGTTATAAATTCGAGACATATCAAAGATGAAAGTGTCTCAAAATTTTATTTTTATTTTTTTAAAATTATTATTACAAATTGAAATATTTGTTCCCAAATTTATTATCATTTAGTAAAATTAGTTTTTATATTTTTTTATTTTTTGGTCTATAGAGAATTGTAAAATTGTACAAATGATCCTTTAATACTTTAATGGAAAATTTGATAGATTTGACAGGAAAATAGATAAAAGAATCAATTTTGTAATTTTATAAAAAAAAAAATTCAGTAAAAAAAAATTAATAAAAGAAAGTATAAAGATCAATTTCATCAGCACCATTAAATAACAGGTGTACAGTGTACTGATTCCTATTGATTTGTATTTTTCTTTTCTTTTCACTTATGTACATCAACAACGACAGGCATATAAGGATGCAAAAGTAATTGAATCATATTATCACTATACACTTACCATATGCTTTAGGTTTGCGAGGCCATATTTTTAGACGTAAGTCAGTTGGTAGCAACCTCTTAAGAGATTATGAGTTTAATATTTTTTATAAATTAAAATACATAAAAATTTTAAAAAAAAAAAAAAAAAAAAAAACAAATAGCTATTCATCATTATCTTACTTGGTCCTTTTGGTCAAATTTTTTAAATAATTTGGACATTTTAATCAAATATTTATTACGTGAACTGTTGCTTAAGTTAGTTAAATTATTAAGTCTAAGTCCAAACAAGTAGTCAATAGTTAAAATCCAAATTAAAGGGGTCAAAATCTACTTACTTGGTCTGGAAAAGATAAATAGTTTCATAAAATTTCAATGTGGGATTGTGTTTTCATAAATAATATTTACTATGTTGTCCTTATGGCTTTTATAAAGTTGAAAAAGAAGAAGTGATTTCATAAAGTTTTGATGTGAGTTTGTGTTCTCATAAATAATATATTTACTATGCTGCTCTTGTGACATATTGGCAATCACCATAATGTCCTTTCATACAAGGATAAAGACATAAATAAATAATTTTTTTTTTTTTTTTTTACTAGGGATGGGGGATGTCGAGCCTGCGATCTATAGGAAAGCAAGGGAGCCCTTTGCCACTCGGCCAAGGCCCCTTTGACAAATAAATAAATATTGTAATTAGTTATTACCATAATATCCTTTCAAAATAAGATATAAATAAAAAATATTACTATAATGTCCTTTCAAAATAATAAATAAATAAATAAAGAGTATTATCATGAACAATTCTTGAGGACATTTTTAATATAATAACTCTAGTAAGTATATGACTATGTGATAAACACATGACTAAACTAGTCAAATTAAATTTTTTTTTTTTTTTTTTTAATCATGGACAATTCTTGAGGACATTTTTAATACAATAACTCTTGTAAGTATATGACCAAGTGATAAATAAATGACCAAACTAGTCATTTTTTTCTTTTTAAAATGATCAAAAGGACCAAGTTAGATAATTGTAAATAATTATAGAATCTACTATTATAAAAATAAAAATATATGATGTAATTTGAGAAAGTAAAATAATTATGGGTCAAAAGTAGAGATTTTTCAATTAATTAATTATTATTATTCATATTATGTTATGAATTTGTAGAACTACAAATGAATAATGAAAGTAACGAGAAGAATATAAAAAATAACATGAGAAATATATTGGAAGTGAAAGGAGAATTTTATTAATGAACTTTATGATTCTTTTAATACAAGTTAATTCGTATCTTTTGTATGAAATTCGTATAAAATGAAATGGTCTTCAGGACCTTCTATTTATAGGGAGGAGTTTAGAAGGAATTGCATTTTGATGACATCATCGTCATCCCGATATTAATTGTATCATTGATCTCGAGGTAAGATAATAATGATAACTCTTTGATATATTGGACATCCACTAACTTCAAAAAAACTCTTCGAATTTCACAACACTCCCCTTTGGATATCCATAACATAAAGAATATGTCTCGTTAAAATCGTACTAGATAAAAACTTAGTGGAAAAAAAAATCTAGTAAAGAGAAAAGAGTACACTATTTTTTATGTATATATTTCTTCCCCTATTGAGATGAACTCTCGAGATCTTTAAATCGACATAGACCAATTTTATATCCCAATTTTTCAAAGGTTGTAGTCGGCAGTGCCTTAGTGAATAAATTTGCAAGATTATCACATGACTAGATGTGAAGCACATTAATTTTACCTTCCTTTTGAAGTTAACGAGTAAAGAAAAATTTATGTGAAATGTGTTTTGTCCTATCTCCTTTGATATATCATCCTTTTAATTGATCTATACAAGCTCTATTATCTTCATATAGAGGAGTTTGAACATCTTTTTTAGAGGATAAACTGCAACTCCCTCTAATATAATGAATTATTAACCTCAACCAAACACATTCTCAACTTGCTTCATGAATGACTATACTTTCAGCATGATTAGAAGAAGTTGTTGCTATAATTTGCTTCGTCGAGCACCATGATATAGTAATATTACCATATGTAAATAAATAGTTAGTTTGAGCATGTGCTTTATGCGGGTCAAAAAGATTACAAGTATCAATATACCCAATTAACTTTGAGTCATTTTTATTTGAATAAAATAATCTGAGGTCAATAGTTCCGTGAAGGTATCTAAGGACATATTTAACACCATTCAAATGTTGTTGTGTTGGTGAAGAACTAATAAACCTTGCTAATAAATTCATAGCAAATGCTATATCAGGTCTTGTGTTATTAGCAAGATACATCAATCCACCAATAGCACACAAATATGACACTTTAGAACCAAGTAGTTCTTCATTATCTTCTCGAAGTCTAAAGATATCTTTATTTATATCCAATGACATCCCGAACATTAGAATACTTAATGAATGTACTTTGTCGATGTAAAATCTTTTCATGATTTTAGCAGTATGTGTTGCCTGTTGAATAAAAATTCCATTTTTGAAACTTTCAATTTGTAACCCAAAATAAAACTTAGTTTTTCCAAAATATTTAACCTCAAATTCTCGTTTCAACCAATTTCTAACTTCTTGGAGCTCTTCAAAAGTTCCAACGAGATTGATATTATCAACATATATAGCGAGGATTACAAAGATTTCTTAATAAAAACACATAGACATATTTGAACATTTTTATAGCCTAATTTTAACAAGAATTCACTGAGGCGATTATACCATATGCATCCAGATTGTTTTAGCCCATATAATGAATTTTGCAATTTTATGGAATAATTTCCACGAAGGCCATCACAAGCCTTAAGCAAATTGAATCCTTCTAGGATTCTCATATAAATTTCATTTTCAAGGCTTCCATATAGATAAGTTGTAACCACGTCCATTAGATGCATGTCTACCTTTTCATGAACTGTTAAACTTATAAGATATCAGAGTGTAATAGCATCAATAAGGGGTGAATAAGTTTGATCATAACTAATATCCAATTTTTACAAGAAACCTTGTGCAACAAGTCGTGTTTTATACATTATGACTTTATCATTCTTGTTTTGTTTTTGCACAAAAATCCGCCAACAGGTTTTGCATCATTTGATGTTTGGACTACAAGTCCAAAAACTTCTTACTTAGAAAGTGAATTTAACTCCGATTGAATTGCATTCTTCCATTCAAGCCAATTATTTTTATGCCGATATTTTTTAACTGATGATGGATCAAAATCTTCATTATCATTGAGAATATCAAGGGTTATATTATATACAAATGCATCATTAATAATCATTTTCTTTCGATCCAACTTTTAATAGAAGTGGTATAATTAATAGAAATTTCATGATTCACTCCATCACATGTAGTTGGAATCTATCATCAGTTATCCCCTAATCTCCTTTATCGATTTCTTCAATATAATCATCTTGATCATTTAATCATTTTCTATTTCGAGGATTTTTATCCTTAGAACCAAGGGGACGGCCACACTTTTGGCGTGCTTTTGATTCAACAGCTATATGAGTTACATTATGTGTTGCAGGGACCCCTATTCTTATAGGAGCATCTATAGTTGGAATATATGATTTAGTGACTCTATTGGAGTTAGCAAAAGAATCGGGCAATTGATTTGCAATTTTTTGTAAATGAATTATCTTTTGAACTTCCAATTCATTCACACTTGTGCGTGGATTTTAATGGCTCAACGATATTGTCCAAGCAAGTTTTATTTTATGCCATTTATTTTCTCTCCCTAATTTGGAAAATAAATTTTCATCAAAATGACAATCAACAAATCTTGCTGTAAAAACATCCTTTATTAAAGGTTCAAGATACTTTATAATTGATGGGGAATCATACCCAACATATATCTCCAATCTTCTTTGAGGACCCATCTTTGTACATTGGGTTGGTTTAATTGAAACATATACACACACTCAAAAAACTCTCAAATGAGCAATATTAGGCTCTAAATTAAAAGCCAATTGTAAAGGAAAAACATTATGATAACTCGATGGTCTCAAATACACAAGTGTTGTAGCATGCAAAATTGCATGCCTCAAACAGATGTAGAGAGATTTATTCTCATTAACAACAGTCTAGCAATTAATTGTAATTTTTTTGATAAATGATTCAGGTAGACCATTTTATGTATGAACATAAGTTACTGGATGTTCAACAATTATTCCTATCAGTATGCAATAAGAATCAAATGCATGTGAAGAAAATTCACCAGCATTATCTAGATGGATTCGCTTAATAGTATAATCAAGAAATTGTGTTCTTAAGCGAATTATTTGCGCAAGTAATCTCGCAAACTCCAGATTGCGAGTTGATAATAAACAAACATGTGACCAACGAGTCAATACATCAATCAAAACCATAAAATATTTAAATTACCCACATGGTGGATTAATCGGTCGCTCCTACTTTTAATGGTGATGGTCATATAATTAATTTTCCTTTAGAACATGCAGCACAAGAGAGTTTATCTAAAGTTAAAACTTTTTGACTTTTCAAAAGATGACAATGCATAGCCTCAATTATTTTTCACATCATAATTGAATCCCAAACCTAAAAGATCATGCCAAATCATAAATGTAATAGGATTAATAAATTTCTGATTTACTAAATGATGTGTCCCAATAGCATGAATTTCTGCATAATATAGGCCAGACGAAAGAGATGATAGTTTTTCCAACAAAGATTTATTACTGAAGACCATTTGAGTAATGCATAAATATTCATAATTATTATCCTCTATAGTTTCAATATGATATCCATTACATCGAATATCCTTAAAATTCAACAAATGTCTTCAGGACATAGAGAAAATATTGTCTTATCAATCACAATTATAGTTTCTCCAAGTAATAATATATTAGCTCTTTCGGAGTCTTCAATAAGTTTTGAACTACCATTTATCGTAATAATGTTTGTTTCTCCCACGTTCAAATGAGAAAAATATTTTCACATTTAAGTATGATGTGTGTAGTTTCACTATCAATTAGACATGCATCTTTTACGACATCTTTCAATCCAGAAAATAGAATAATATCCATATGATAATAACAAAAGATTTACAAACTTAAATATTCAAACTATAAGGGAATAATAAGAGAACTATATAACAAAATACCAAAATAATAAAAGATAAACATAATCATACTAAAATACTAAATAAATAATAAAAGATAAAGATAGTAAAATAATAATATCAATACTAAATAATAAAAGATAAATATAATAAGATATAAATTAGATATCTTGACGTATTACATGTACAAGATCAATGACTTTTATGCCAAAACAATAATATTTGTGTTCGTAGTTTTCCGAAACCATATTTTCTTTATCATTATTCTCTATCCACTTCTGGTGGTCATCAATATTTTTAGCACTTGAATCATTACTTTGACAATTGCAATTATAAGTGCCAAATTTATCACAACTATGAATATGCCCAAGATCATATCTACGACTACAACCACAAACACAATCTCTTTTGGGATCATGAGTTTTAACAATATTCACTTCTAGAAATGGAGTAGAACCTGTTGGTTGGCCTTCATGAGTTTTCATTAATAACTCATTATTTTGTTCAACAACAAGAAGACAAGAAATTAAATTAGTATATTTCTTAAAATGTTCTCACGATATTGTTGTTGTAAGACAATATTTGTGGCATGAAAATGAAGAAAATTTTCTCTAACATATCATCATATGCTATATTTTTTTCACATGATTTTAATTGCGAGACAATTTTAAACATTGTAGAGTTATACTCATTTACGGATTTAAAATCCTGTAACCTCAAGTGCATCCAATCATACCATGCTTTATGTAAAACGGCCATCTTCAAGTGATCGAATCTTTCTTTCAAAATTTTCCATATAATAAGAGGATCTTTCATGGTAAGTTATTCTATTTTTAAATCTTCATGAAGATGAAGAAAAATCATGGCTTTAGCACTATCTTGTGCCAATGATTCATGACGGTGTTTGTCAGACCCATCACAACTAGTTGCATCTTGACATCTAATATCCATGACTAATAACTTTTTACGGTAACTTCAAGAGCCACAAATTCAAACTTAATCAGATTTCCCATGAGAAGAAATACCATACCTGTTTATTATTGATACAATCTTCAAATACTTTATTCGACAGTGGAGACTCGTGCTGATAATGTGTTATGAAATTGTAGAAATACAACAGAATAATGAAAATAACAAAAAGAGTATAAAAATAACAAGAAAAATATATCGAAAGTAAAAAGAGAATTTTATTAATGAACTTTCTGATTATTTTGATACAAGTTGATTCGTATCTTTCGTATGAAATTCATATAAAATGAAATGATCTTCAAGACTCTTATAGGGAGGAGTTTAGAGGAGATTGCATCATCGATGACATCATTGTCATCCCAATATTAATTATATCATTGATCTCGAGGTAAAGTAATAATGATAACTCTTCGATATAAAGACATTCACTAACTTTGAAAAAACTTTTCAAATTTCACAACATATTAAAATTTAAAGAAGCTGGTAGACTTTAAGCGTGATTAGGTGCGAATAAGTAATTTAATTTGGTCAAATATTCTTCCTTTCATTTAATTCATCTCTATTTTGTTGTAGTCAATTTGATCTCCCAATATGTGGGATTTTTCTCTCAAGGTTTCCTCTTGAGAACACGGATTTTGTGGATCATATCTTGCTTTTATTTTACCAGAGATTTGGCGGTTACAGGTGACGACATTGGACTTTTCCAACCATCAATCGTATACTTCTTTTGTTGGCAACCAAGGATGGATGATACCATCCTTCAGCGAATGAGTAAGTTGGATTTGAAGGAGGAGGAATTGGCATGCATTCCTCTAGATGACTATGACATTGAAGAAGGACTGAAGGAGGATGAACTCAGTGTTTTAGCACATATTCATGGCGACAAGCTTTTCAACATGGAGGGTTTTAGAGCTGCTATGGGTAAGGCTTGGCAGTGTGGGTCGTTCTCCATCTAGAAAGTTGATGAATATTTTTATCAGATCTATTTTAGTACCCAAGAAACGATGGATTATGTATTATCCAACGGGTCGTGGAATTTTGAAAACCAACTAGTTCTGGTTCGCTCTCGATTACGCTCTTCTTCTTGTTCTACCTGTGAGATCGAGAAGGAATATTTTTAGGTTCTATTGACTGGTTTACCAAGAATTTGCTATATTATGGAGGTGGGACTTAAACTGGCCAAAGCAGTGGATTCTTGTAGGGAGGTTCAACTCAGGGAAGACCGAACACATGGCACGAAGTATTTTCGGTTTAGGGCTTTGGTTGATCTCACCAAACCAAATTCAATGTATTGCTACCCCTAATGGATCCACGCATGTTGGTCTTTTGAAGTATGAGTGAATCCCAACATTTTGTTTTTTCTGTGGGATGATTGGTCACATGTATAGGGTTTGTGAGGTAGCCAAGGATACCACTGTAGATGTTAAACACATGAATTACGGCTCCTCGATCCATCATGTTGTTTCGAACCAAATTTTTGCTATCAAAAACCCCAACACTGGTTTTGAACAGGTTGCTAATTTCGCGGATGACGCCATGACAACATTACCCACTGAAGAGGAGTGTAGGAAGACCAATTCTGGGCAGCCCTACGCATCTTCAGATGCACCTAGCCCGCAACACGTAACCAGTGACAATCAATTATGTGTCATAACCCAGGTAGCAATTTCTTCTCCAACACTATAGCTTACTCTAAAAAAACACACCATTAGTGACTGTCTATCAGGTGCAAATAAGGACGCGAAGGGTTTTGGTGTTAAAGAAAAAGAAACTTTCAACGGCGGAGGTTGCATGGCAGCCCCGCCAATCGTCATGAGTTGCATTAGTTGGAATTGTCGGGGTTTAGGTTCCCCCCGGGCAATTCTAGAGCTTCAAACCCTAATTCGGTCTCAAAAATCGGATATTCTTTTTCTAATGGAGAATAGATTACAAGCTGCTCATATGGTTAATTTGAAGATTAAATTGGGATTTACTAATGGATTTGTGGTTGACAAAACGGGGTTTAGGGGAGGTTTAGCTATGCTTTGGGTGGATAGTGTGGATGCTCAGCTAGTTAATTATTCAACTGGTCACATAGACATTCGTGTCTCCAACTAGCTGCATAGTGGTGCTGGTTTTGTGACGGGGTTCTATGGAAATTGGAATGCCCAATTGCGACGTCATTCATGGGATCTTCTAAGAAAGATTGGAGACCAAAGGAACTTACCTTGGTGTGTGATGAGTGATTTTAATCAGTTGTTGTATGGACATGAAACCACAAGTAGGCTTGGCAGGTTGTTGCAATTGATGAATGATTTTAGAGGGGTGATTGAAGAGTTGGAGCTGTCTGAAATTTTCATGGAAAATAGATGTTACACTTGGTGGAATAAGTGTGATGGTGTCGCCTCCACCCGTGCGAAATTGGACCGAGTGTTTGGCAACAAGCTTTTCTGTCTGATGCATTCTAGTAGTGTGGTTAATCCACTGCCGCTGCCCTCTTTGGATCATCACACTTTACGACTACAATTGGTCTGTCCCAACTTCTGTCCTCAAGGTCGACCTTCTCAGCCCTTGCGCACGGAGCCCTAGTAGCTTAAAGATGAGGAGTGCACTAAGACAGTTGGGACGGCATGAGACAAACTCCATAGTAGTAACACAAATGAGGTGTTACATGCAATGACAGGTCTTAAACTTCAGCTACATTCTTGGAGTTCTCAAATGGAGAAGGCAGGAGCGCCGGAAGCTAAGGCTAAATGGATTAATTCGAGACTTCAGGAACTCCTTGTAGTTGAAAACAAATTTTGGCGATAGCATTCGCTGTCCAATTGGTTGCTGCATGGTGACAAAAATACTATCTATTTCCATCATCATGCTAATCACCGTCATCGATGTAACCATATTCACAAAATTCGAGATGATATGGGAGTTGTTTTCAATAAACAACATGATATTTCCACTGTGGCAGTGGCAGTTTACTAGTGAGCAGTATGCCACTAACTATGATAATTTGTTCCATGGTGTTTATTTTAAACATATTTCAGAGGAAGAGAAATTATGTTTGAATTGCCCTTTCTCAGAGAAGGACATCCAGGCTGCTCTCAAATCCATGCATCCTACGAAGGCCCCGGGACCTGATGGAGATTATGCTACGTTCTTCCAAACACATTGGAATAAAGTTAGCTCTTCCATCTCTCACATGCTTCTTGGTTGTCTGAATGATGGTAACCCTATACATGCTTTTAATGAGACTTTCATCACTTTGATACCAAAACTAAAGGATCCCATGACTATGATGGATTTTCGCCCTATTAGCTTATGTAATGTTGTGTATAAGATGCTCTCAAAGGTTTTGGTGAATCATATTAAGCCTATTTTGAATAGTCTCATCAATGAAGCTCATAGTGCTTTTGTGAGCAATAGATTAATTACTGACAATATTCTTATTGCTACTGAGGTGTTTCATTGGCTTAAAATGGGTGGGAAGTCCAAGTGTTTGGACGCTTATGCTATAAAAATTGACATGTCTAAGGCATATGATCGGGTTGAATGGAGATATTTAAAATCGCTTTTGATTAAACTGAATTTTCCCATTAGACTGATTGAGTTAATCATGCAGTGTATTACCATGGTTAGGTTTCAAATTCTAATCAACTGGGAGCCCTCTCAGCAATTTACACCTTCTATGGGGCTAAGACAGGGGGATCTGTTGTCCCCTTATTTGTTCATTTTGTGTGCCGAAAGCTTAACTCAATTAATGCACTGTGCTGTCTTTATGAGGTTGTGGAGAGGAATACAAATGGGTTGTGATGCGCCACATCTTTCACATTTATTTTTTGCAGATGATTGTCTCTTATTCATGCCGGATTCGAATGATAGTAGTGTTGAGTATGTGGAGTCTGATAATTGCCAGGAGCTCTTGACTGCCAATGAGGCGCGAAGCGCCTCGACGAGCTGGGGTCAAGGGGGCGGAGCCCCTTGCTGGGTTTTCCAGGGGCAGCGCCCCTGGAAGGAAAATTAGTTTTTGGGCCTGACATTTGTATTACGTTTGGCCCGGCCC
>JAXGGT010000169.1:9581104-9601189 GCA_035583425.1 Marsdenia floribunda | reverse complement strand
GAAATACTTCTAGTGCGGCCGTGGATGTAGGTCTGTTTTTGACCGAACCACGTAAATCTCTGTGTCTCTTTCAATTCATGTTGTTTACTTTCGTTCTTGTAATTGCTCGTGTGTGCGTTTCTATCCCAACAAGTAGGGATGTCCTCTTGTCCATTTTGCACACATACGAACAAACATCTGGCCAGAAAATCAATGTATCAAAATCATCTATATTTTTCTCCAAAGGCATGCTTGAGGATCGGAGGCGCCGTGTGACTAACCTTTTGGGTATGACTCCAAGTTTGGATGAGGGGAAGTATTTGGGACTTCCCTATCTCATTGGGAGATCCAAAAAGGAGATTTTCACATCCTTAAAGGATAGACTCTAGAAAAAGACTCATGGGTGGAAAGAAAAGCTTCTCTCTTGAGGTGGGAAGGAGATACTCATCAAATCCATCCTTCAAGCGATCCCTACATTTGCGATGTTGATGTTCAAACTTCCTTTTAGTCTTTGTAAGGAAATTACCACTCTTCCTAGATGCTTTTGGTGGGGATCTACTAGTGAAGGCAAGGGTACTGCTTGGGTTTCATGGGATAATATTTGTCAATCGAAGGAGAATAGAGGATTAGGATTTAAAGACCACCAGATGTTCAACCAAGCTTTATTGGCAAAGCAAGGATGGCGTCTCATTCAACATCCAGATTCCTTGGTTGCTCGCATGCTAAAGTCCAAGTATTATAGAGCCACTGATTTCCTTGCAGCGAAAGTAGGGACTCACCCATCCTATACTTGGCGATCCATAATCTATAGACGGGAGCTTTTGATGCAAGGTATAAGATGGTGTATTGGTGATGGTTGTAATGCTAAAGTCTTCCATGATCCATGGTTGCCCACGCCTACGATTTTCAAACCCATCACGCCTCTTTGCTTCCTTCATGAACAATTTAGTGTGGCTGATCTCATTCATCAAGGATTTAATACTGGGAATACCACCAAACCCAGCTGGTGGGACTAATCGTTTGATATGGCATTGCACCCCTTCGGGTAGATTCACTGTGTCATCTACATACAAGGCTAGAATGCAATCCTTAAGGCGGTTTTCTGCCAGTACTTCCACCCCAAGTACCACTGCTACTTGGTCCCTTGTCTGGAACTGCCACATTCCATCTAAGGTAAAAATCTTTGCATGGCAACATTGTAATTAGGGTTTGGCAATAGGCAGCAACCTTAGACGACGCCATATTCGAAATGATGATAGCTGTAAGTGGTGTTTATCTAGGCAGGAAACAGACATTCATATGTTTTTCCACTGCAGTTTCGCACGAGCTGCTTGGCAATGGACAGACATCCACCCACCAAGTCTTATATCTAAGGCCAGTTCTTGGCTACACTTTTTTCATTTGCTTGTGGATTGATCCAATGGTGAATACAAGCTCTTAGAATAGGTTATCATGTGTCTATGGGCCTTATGGGGTGCTCGTAATGAGGGGATTTTTGCTGGGGATAACATGACACCAAAGGGAGTGGTTGACAGCGCATTAGGTTTCCTTCAAGAATTTCAAGCCTATTATCCTCAACATGAACAACACAACAAACATACATACAACATAATTTTATGGTCCCCTCTATCTCATGGTTGGTTGAAGCTCAATACGGATGCTTCTTTCACCAAGAATGGAGTTGGATATGGATTTGTTCTGCGGGATCACCATGGCAAAGTGCTACGTTCAGGAGGCGGTCCATTGATAGGGGCACTTGCACCTGAACATGCAGAAGCTTTGACGGCTTGGCATAGCATCGAACATGTATGTGACTTCCATGGAGAATGGATTATTATTGAATCGGGTTGTCTACACTTAGTACAGTAGCTACAACACTTAGAGGAGAATCTCTCGGTCATAGGAGGACTTCTGGAAGGCATCAAGCGACGGTTTTTGGCGCCTAATTTGTTTTGTATTCAGTATAGTCATAAATCTTCAAATCACATTGCTCATGTTCTTGCTACTCTTGGGCAAACTTCAGTTTGTGATGTTTGTTGGATGGGATCTTCTCATCCGTTGCTTTTGGATGCTTTGCCTCTAGACTAATTATGTTTTTGCTAATTGAATGAATTCCTTTATTTTGTCAAAAAAAAAAAAAAATCATCCGCGTTTTGTTGCATTCTCAATATAAAATGGTTTCAATTTAATTATTTTATTATAAAATTAAGAAAAAATTAAATTAATTATATCCTTAATTATTTCACACAATCATATTTTTTGCGAATACCAATCCTTTTCATATTTCCCATAAAACTTAAATTTTCTTATGATAGTTTTTATTTAACTTTAATTTAGTATAAATTTTTTTTAAAATTACAATATTTCATTACTTTTAACCTAACTCGAATTTCAAATCTATGACCTTTTATAATTATAAATAAAGTTATTGTCACTAAAGCAAAAACTTACTAATTTAGTATAAAGTTAATATTTATTATTAACGTATTAAAAAAATTAAAATTGTAAAAAATTAATAATATAAAAATTAAAATGACTAATTTTCATATTTTTAATCTAAAAAAATTTAAAAAAAAAAGGATAAAATTTTATAAGATGACAAGTAAAAGTAAACGGAGAAAGTTAGGAATTTTGGTTCCTTGTAGAAGAATCCCAAAGGAATAAAAAAGGAAAGAAAACATCCAGACGAAAAAATTCGTTCTAAAAACTGCAAATCTTATCCCTACAAATAAGATCAGTGGTGAGAGAACCTTTAAAATTCATCACAACACATGTTACAAATATAGTAAAAACTCCAAAAATTCAGCCACCAGAGGGAGAGAGAGGTAGAGAGAGAAGGAAACATATAATATAACAATACACTCAAAAGGGCGGAGAGAGAGAGAGAAAATAAGAGGTTTAGATGAACAAAGAATGATAAAAACTCAGGCAAGCAAGGTAGCTAGCTAGCTAGCTAGCTAAGTGGCTGGGAGAACTGTTAAACATAGTATACCACATATAAGCCCGGGAAAGTACCATTTCGAGCTCCAGATGACTCCAGGTTTGTGTCGGAAGGTGTTGAAGATACATTACCATTTCTTGGAACTCCAGTTTCTGTAGCTTATCTGACCACTGAAAAAAAAAAAACATGAATATCGCAAATTCCAAGTAGTAGATTCAATATACAGAAGCCCTTCATAGATGATTGTTTGTAGCCTTTGGACACTAGAAGATATTTGTCATGAGACAATGAAAGAGGAAGGAAGAGAGATTCTATCTACAGAACTTACTGTTAGAAGAAAGCTGGCAAATATGTACACAAGGAAATCGGGCAATGCATCTCCTTCTGCAAGATATGTGTCCCACAAACGGGTAACAAGATGGAACGGAATCTGTAGAAATGTGTGGATCAATTTTTATGGACAACCACTAACGAGACATGTTTAATGTAACCGGATGCCATTCTTATATGGAAGTAAAAGCACTAACCTCGCGTATTAGAAGACAATTGACCCAGCGGAAAGCAAATTGAAGAAATTCAAGCCCTTGGTCCTCCATGTGTTTTGATACAGGTTCTAGTGAGTTTAAAACAAATCAACTCATTACCACGGAACAACTGCAGATAAAGAAGTACATGTACTTTCCAATAAATTACCAGGTACATCGATGCCCCCAAGTAATTTTCAAGTTACAAATGCCAAGAAATGTATTAAAATAGAAATGCTTTTCTTCCAATTTTCTATTAAATACAAGATATTGATATCCATCATTATGGCTATTCAAAAAGGAAGTTCTACAGAATTGATGGTATATGAATTGCCTATGTCACCAAATCATTCCATGCATCTAAATTTGCAAGCTAAAACCACATAAAACACAGTAGCAACCAAACAGCTCCAACCTGACGCGAGGATGCAGATGGTCCTAAGGATGTAAAACATTGAAGTGTAATCCAGAAGGGATGCACATGGAATAGCTCAACTATGGTTTAAAGGTTCTGAACACCCTGGCCTAATTATGAGAATGCAGGCAATTAGAAATAGCTTCCATGGAATAAGGGATAGATGAGTACTGAATTACGGCACAGCTACAAAATTGGTTTAAACAGATAGCAATCAGATACAGCCACTTGCTAGGACAAAGTTTCCATCCTAATTTACAGGTCTTACGAAAATTAGTAAATAAATAGCTAGAGATACACAGTGAGTGCATACCATCAATACGTCTAACCAATTCCTTCAGCTTAAATACCAGCCGCTGAATTCCTGGTTGAGCAAATGTGTAATGATCTTGCATGCCATCAAGTAACTTGGATAGACACCAATAACAGTCTGCTTCTATGTTAGATACTTTTTCTTGAGGCAGATCAGCTATCGACCAATTATCAACACTGCCTTCCAGGTGTTCTGATAAGAAAACGACTAAAAAGGGCGTAACAAGATCATTTATTCCTTGAACATATCCACTTGCAGGATGTCGAATGGCCCTGTAAAGAGAAAATCTTAACAATTCAATATGTGAAAAAACATGTACTCAAGCAGCAATGCAGAAAACAAAAGCAAGAGAAGTAACTGAATCCAGCATTTGCTTAAACATTCCCCAGAGAAATGTCAAGTTGCAATGTTGAACAATGATAAGATTCAAAATTACAAAATTTACATTTTTTTTTTTTTTATTAAGGCTACAGATCTTTCCATGTTGTTCTGAGTCTTCTGACTAATGCTTGAGATCTAACAAATTTGGAATAATTTTCAGTTCAATGTTAGTAGTGAAAGATGCCTTAAATTAATAGCCATTAGAAGAATATTACGCTGTACTAAATTTAACCCTCATCTATCGACTTAAACTTTTAGTGCATGTGATAATTTAAAATGGTATCAAAGCAAGAGGTTTCATATATGACTCTTGTCTCTGCCCCTTTGTTTTTCACGTGTTGGGCCTTATTATGAAAAATTCTATCCGACCCTACCTATCAGCTTAAGCTTTTAGAGTAGGGGTTAATTTAACACCACCTTTTTCTTTCTGCAGTTAGTAAGTTGCCAGCACATTATCCAAGGTCTATAACAAGAATTCCAACTACTGTCACACTAATAGTATTCTTATTACCAATAGTTCCAAACAATAGCTCATATGGCAAAATCTGGATTCATTTCACCAATATAGATTAATGTGAACATCTCTAGCCTTGAACTTCATCCCCACTTAACTCCCATATATATATTGTTTACTCGTTATTTGTCATTCTTTATCGTAGTCGTTTCTTTCTGGTTACAGCTTCACCAACCCTTTCATTTTCATTAAAGAAGGCCTTATCCTCTCAGTATGGAGCAGAGACTAGTCATTATAAGCCACTGGAATAGTGTTTATTTAGGTTTAGAAGATAAACATCTTCATTCCTCTATGCCCTTAAGGGCTTAACTGCACCATAGCAGGAAACCACTCTAAATCAGAGTACACAATATCCTCCAATATAGTTAAATCAATGGAAGTTTGAGTTTAACAAACTACAAACTTGCCAATCATGATAGGGGTTGCAAATAAACTGGGCCAAGTGCAAGCTGTAACATATTGAGCTCTAAATTTAAGGCATGTGCTAGTACAAACAATGTCTTTTGGGCTCAACCATGCACTTTTGGAAAAGCTTGAAATCAACTCAAGAAATAGACTTTTGCCCAAGACGTTTTTTAACCAAACCATCATCCATGCTTAAATTTTGGCTACTTTGGTTTCTATGGACTATCACCAAATCCAATTCTTCAAACTAAAAATCTATTCATATATATATATATATATATATATTTATTAAGACATAATTAAATTCAGCATCTTAGAATATAAAAATAAAATAAAATGCACCAACATAAGAATTTAATCTAAAAGTTATGGGAAAAAAATCAATATAGAATCTTAAGTAGTCCAAATATTTAATTTATCTTGTTCGAAATGTATTTAATAATCATTATTAGGACTGTTTTTTTTAAATATATCTAGTTTTGCTTTCACTTTTAGCTCTTTTCCTCATAATTCAATTCTTAGAAATTTAAATATGAATACATTATATGGTTCTTGACCTCAGCCAGGCCCAAAGCTCATGCTCATGGTTTTGTTAACCTAATCCATATTTGCTACTGGTTTTAAATTTCCAGTGATGTATGGTCAACTAATAACATGCTCCAATTCCCATGTTTTCATTTTTTTTTTTTTTCTATACAGATATGCAATCTTCCAGCATTCTTAGATAAGCTTTTCAACAGTGAAAAAGAAAAAGAAAAAATTCAGAAAAAAGAAGAGAAAGGTAAGCAACCATGTGTAAAGTATGCGCTCCAAGGATTTCTGAACTTCAGCTTGTTGAAAAAAGGAGACATCAGGTACAGTTCTAGGACAATCAACAGCAATCTAAAACAAAGAAAAGCATGTCAGTATGTATTGAGGGGAGAGCAGTGACATGCAAAGGGGAAAAAAAAAATTACTTGAAATCCACAATACCTGGCGGAGCATGTTGATTTCTTCATCTGTACGCTCTGAGTCTGGAATATCATAATACTGAGCAACACAATCAAGATACTCAATGCGTTTTCTCCTCAGAACTCCCTCCCTTCTATCTGAATTAGGGGGTGCATATCCCTGTTGTCAGTTCATACTTAAATTCCAATGAAGCAACATAAATCTCAGCATTTGGATAATGGCAGTATGTCATACATCAAATAAAAACCTCTCAAAGTAGAAAAGGATGAGTTTACATCCAGCTTGATTGCCAACTAAATATATATATATATATATTAAAAACAAAAAAACAAAAAAATGATATAGAACAATGAAAGAATCATCAAAAAGTACATGAAGTCAAGAACAAGCTCCAGAAGAACTGGTTGATCCTTCTTTAAACAAGATATTCTTTCCCTTCACCCACATTTTCCATTCACTCCATCATTCCTTTGTTATTTATCAATCTTAATTTATTAGAATCAAGTCTGGCATATGTTCCATTCGCTCTTATGCTCTCTTTCTTCCCTTATTTTACAAATTGAAAAGTAAAAACAGGAGAAAAGGTGAGAGGGGAGTAAGTTAGTCATGGATACTTGATTGTATCTTTAACCTTCATTCCTTGCCATATGAACCCATCTATTACATAAGTTTTTAATATTAATGTCATTGCACATTGAGAAACGACGAATCATATTCCTCAATAACATTCTTTTTCTTTTCCATATTGTTTCCCCCTAGAGCTAAAGGGGGATAGTTTTTCCCATAGAGCACCCAAAAATTCTTCTCATGGTATATTATATAATAATCCAGTTATTGTACATAATCTTACTGCAAGAAACAAAAAGAAATCACGGAACAATCAATTAATATTGGTTCCTATGAAGTGAGATGTCCTATAATAATTTTTCTGTGACAGAATACTGGTTAATTTAATCATGAAATGTCTACATCTTACAGAAACTAAAAAGCATATCAAATGCCTGTTAGGATGAAATGGAGAAATGAATAATGGTGGCAATTCATGGAAGGAAGTTAGTTCATTCACAAACCCAAGGCTAATGTGTCTGCCACATTGATCACACTCGTGGATCTACATGCAGCATTCATCCTTTCAGTCTCTAGAAGAAACTAAAACAGCCCCAATAAAACCAAAACGGGTAAAATTGTCAACCCACACAAGCAACATAAGTATATACTTCTAGCAATCGCAATATCTCGCAATACCCCAGCTTCACTAGTGCTTGCAGCTTATTCAATAAGAATTCAGTATCTAATCTTCAGGATTATGAAATTCCAGAATTCATCTTCACTAAAACACTAAATATGCTTTTTGTACGGTGAAATAAAAACTCAGCATATAAATATTAGTTTATGAGAAATTGAGATTATCAAGACACATGATGCAACATTATAACAAGCTTGATAGAGATATCCTGAGCATGTTGTTGAAAAGAATAATGAGTGTGGAGTTTCAAGAATATTTATTCATGCTTGCTCCAGTTTCAAGGCTCAAAAATATATTTATCCTGGAATGTGCTTGTATCAGTATAAATAAAAAGAGAACAGTAGTAGTTCTATAGAGATGTCATACAGGTAACTGGGTTTGTAAAATGAAATTAGACAAGTCTGTATAATTAATTGTATTTTTGCTTCCAGTAAGGAAAAAAGTATTGCAGTAGAAGACCAGAACAAGAAATGGTGAAAAGTGCAACAATGAAGTGGCACATATGTGATAATGGAAAAGCACATCACTCATCCTGAGCATCAAAAGAATTTCCCAACCTTTACTTATGATTATCTTAAATGTGAATAATGTATAAAAGTAGTCTCTTAACTGAACCTATATTATTATATATAAAATACAGTGAAATGACTATTTTAGAAACTAACATAGTAACTTCTATTTATGGATAGGAGGGATTCAAACTTTTAGAAATCAATGTTTGCAAAGATGCAGCTAGGAGCTTGGACAAGAGAAATGATAATGCCTGCATGGTAACCAAAAGGTGTGAGTCTGATAGTACCACAGACTAGTATGTCAAGAGGGGTTGAATAAAAGAAGCTTTTTGCACCCAGAAAGGATAGTTTACACTTTATTGCCTATGCCACCATTAGAATCTTTCAACTAGTTTCAAAGGATATTCTCATTCTAGATCAATGGAAAGATATAGAATCCCCTATCAAGATGCACTTTATCTGCTTTAAATTAGATTCAGACAGATGGGGGATACATCCAGGCCATCCATCCAGGGTCACAGCTACCACAAAGAAAGAACATTTTGGTTTGAACCCTAGAGAACATTCTGGGATCTTCAGTTTCAACCCTATCCCTGAAAGGAGTAGGACACCCACTGAAGTGCAAAATGAGAACCTACTAACACAAGTTTAATTGACGCACTCACTGGTTGGTGTACAAGTGGATAAAACCTTTGAAAGTGCATATCAAAGTAGGATGATTAGAATTTAAAATAACATAAAATTCAGCCCAAACACCACTATATAGAAAAAAATATTACAGCACATCCACTATACGGGAATCAAGAAGACAGCTTACTCTCTCTTCCGAAAATATAAACTTTACAAGCTCAAACACCAATATACAGAAAATAAAATTACACCACATTCACTAAATGGGAATCAAAAAGACAGCTTACTCTCTCAGCCAAAACTTAAATTTTATAAGAGCATTAACTCTTAGTTGATTTGCAGTGGAAAATGCAACCAAATAAAATATTTGGAAATCACTATTTACAAACCACCTAATTCAATCATAAATAAACAGATCAAATTAATGAAAAAGAAGAAACTTTTAAAAAATAATAATAATAAGGAACAAAATTCTTATTCTTAGTGAACTGTTATCATTTATAACCAGCGGTGCCTCTTGAAATAAAAAGCTTCAACATGACAGAAAGCTTTTTATTCTCACTTAAGTCAACCGAAATTTGATGGTCAGATTTCAAGCTTCAAATTTCAATCTTTTCAGAAAGATAATATGTCAGGCAATTAAACAGTTTTAAAACTACGAGTTTGTTTGTATTCAATCAATATCGCATCATACAACAGCAGAACACCTTTGGAAATTTTCTTACCTCCAGCCAAGAGGAATAATGATCCAGGAAGGATTAGGTAGCATAATTCACTTTCTTTCTTAATCTTTTCAAGTTATTCGGCTTTCTGAACTATTTCCTTCTTGGAGATTAAGTTTGGACTATATTCTTATTTTCACTTTCCAAAATCATAACATTTTTGTTCTATCTTTTCACAAAAAATGAAGCAGTTGACTTTGTGTTCCCTATAAAGAACCCAGTAGGATCCCCTAAAATTAGCCCAGAAACCAGGGTTTCCATTTATTTGGCCTCTTAAACAAGTTTTCCATATAAATTATTGCCCCTATTTCAGAATCTAGTTTTCTGCTAAGTCTCATATTTCTAACAAATGCTAAATAGTTCTTAATATTTTTTTCCTTCAGTTCCCAGGTCAATATTCACCTTTACTAACCATCTTATCAGTAGAAAATACTGCAGAAGACATGAAAAATACCTTTCAGTAAAGCCCAGAGAAACAACTTATCTCTGCTATAGGACAGTACAGAAGTGATGTCATCCTAACCCACTAGAATAAGATCGTTCTCGAACCAATCAAATTTACAAAATTGATCCATTGTTACAAGTCTATGAATAAAACATGGCAAAAAGTTACAAACTTAGACCATCTCATGAAATCAACCACACGAAACAAACATAACAGGGAAACAGGCGTTACTAAAAGTATAAAGAAGCCATACATGTAACAAATGTTTACTTATTATCACAAAATAGAAGCTAGTTTAACAAGTATTACCAAAAGAAGCCTCCACACTGTGGGACGCAAATATGATGGAACTCCACTCCAGGCTAGCTCACGCAGATTTTCTACAAGATGACATGACAAATTGCAGTTAGTTTGGAAATAAAACACCATCAACTATACAAAATATACAAATACCACTGAGCTTTGACAGAAAAGAAAGTCACTGTTTCAGATTAAAGACTTGGTAATAAAATTACACCAAGCAAAGCCAATAACAATAACATAATACAATGTAAAAGTAACTTTTACTTCTCTATACTAATACTTTCAAATTTGATTTCAAAATTTGCAACAGTTGTTTCTATTTGTTGAGCCTTGTTTATCTACTTCATATGCTTTCCAGTTTATCATAATAGTTAACAGAAACTAGCTGATTCATAGTGAAGGTCTGAACACCATGTTCATTTGTTTCCTGCTGGCATCATGAGAATAGTCTAGTTCTATTTTTTTTCGCTTATTTCCTTCTGGCTAATAACCAGCTATAAGAAGGTTCCCAACTCCGCTGTTCAGATCATGAACTAGCCTAAATAAACGAACTCTCCATCTCAAATATCTGAGACTAGGTGAACAAGATGTCCAACAACCTTATTATTAGATATTATATGCATCTCATATTGATTTACATCATGTAAAAATTATAGTAGTTAGAAGCCTGACATGAGGTTTCAGCACCAAGCGAAGCATGAGTTTTTTTAAATAAAGCACATGTCATGTGCAAAACATGATACTTTCATTATAAAGCACAATACAGCAAAACATGTCTTAGTAAACAACAAAGTCACAACATAAAGCAATTATTCCTAATATAATTCCCAATTAACTATAGTTGTATGAGAATATAAAAAATCCATCCAAAATGAGAAACCAAAAAAAAAAATTAAGAAAAGTCATAAAAGACAAGCCACAGCAAGTGGCTTAGAAAGTAGAAGGGGCAGCGGGAAGTGAAATCAATAGGTAGAGTGTGATTGTCTAGGAATATATAAAAATAAAAATAAAATAAAGGTAGTCTAATGGGAAAAACAATTGCTGGTAACTAAGCATAGCCCCTAATCTGTGCTCTGAGCTTCTAAATGTGGGCTTCAGCAGGCCGTTGACTATTATAACTACATCTCTTAAAAAAAATCTATACATGAATAATTTAAAATGAGTACCAGGTTATCTCACAAGGGAAGGATAGGACAACCTATTACCAGGAGAATGGAACAATCAGTAAAAAGGCTCACAGTAGCTTAGGGGAGAAGGCAAAAAAAAGTGGTTGTTCCATAAATAGATTGCATGCATTCATTGAAGGCATTTCAATTCTCTAAATGTCTTCTCTTCTTCCATGAAGAACAAATTTTTGAATTCAAGCATCTTCTGGACGTGTTTTCCCCTAAAAACACATTCAGCAATACAATGCCTTGCTAAGAGAACAGATTTAGTGAATACCTTCCCTATCAATTTTTGAATTCAAGCATCTTCTGGATGTGTTTTGCCCTAAGAACACATTCAGCAATACAATGCCTTGCTAAGAGAACAGATTTAGTGAATACCTTCTCTATCTTAGATAACGCAATCACGAAATGAGTTGTGTCTACAATCGAGAAGTTAATTATAAAAATTAGGCTAAACATGGCAAAGGCCCAATAACTCACCTCCAGCAATATCATATTCACCACATTAAAAATACATAAAGTTCAGAAAAACATGTAAAATATGCTAAGGGGAATAAAGAAAACAAAAATGAAATGTATTCTCTTCATGAGGAGGAAAATGAATGGAAACATAACCTATAGCAAATAAAACACAGATCTCCGTATATAGCATTCTAAACATGCAGAATCTTAGTATATTGTCATTACATTGATGCAGCACATGGAAGCAGGATTCCTAACTCCACCAACAGTATAACTACACCTCTTAACCTCAAGGCCTTTTGAGTTTTATTGATGTTTCGCATTAAGTTATTTATCAAGTACCCTTAATTTAAAAGGGCTTCTACCAGCATGACAGGAAGTTACACTGGGCTAAGTATGATTCTAGTGCCCGTCTAAAATTGGTCCCTGGAGCTGTCACTTTCATCACTTTCTCTTAACTTTCATACTTGTATAAGACAACAGAGTATCAGTATTGCTTATAGATTTTGGAACTGCTTTATGCACAACACCATCCACACCGTTACATATCCTTACAAAAGGCCAGCAAAGGCATCACTAATTAACAGAGAAACTGCAATGTAAAATACCTAATACGACAGTTGTGGTTGATAATTCCTTTGTAAACTTCATCAGCCTGGCAGAATCTGTGGCTCTTGCACCCAAGGAAGGCTTCTGGACCTCTTTGATTGAGTTCTCTGAATTTGAGGTAGATAATTTCATCTTATTAGCAGATGAACTGCTGTTTGCAACACTTCTATGTTGATGTTCATCCTAAATATGAGATATAAAACAAGAAGTTTAATTTAATTATAAAAATCTTAAATTGTGATAGATGCATAATGTAACAGAGGACAATCATCAGCTATACCTCAGTATCACCATCCATTTCTTCCTTATAACTCATATCATCATGTGAGGAACTCGTGTTACTACTAGGAGACTGCAAAGTTGATTCATTCAATGAGTTTGACCTCCTTGTTATCAATATTTTACCAGGAAAACTACGACCCTTGAGGAGCCTGGAAATCATTACAAGAATACTCAGAAATTTTATTTTCCAAAATTTGTTACGAGGGGAAACGGAAAGAAATGAAAGTAGAACATTTATCAACAGAGGGTGCAATATCATACACAAGATGCACATACAGTGGCAAAGAAAATATAAATAGCATGTCCTTTTGAGTCCTGAGGGTGTTAAATCACAAGAAATTCAAGGGAAAAGAATTTGAATGACAGGTACCATGAAATAGATTAAATCTAACATATATTGTTAGGATCAGAGGGGAAAACAAAAATAACTAATTTATCAATAGTATTGACCAATTAATAGATTGAAAGTAAAAATTATTCAGGAGCAAGCTTCTATTCCGAGGATTTAAATTATGGACACTTAGCTTCAAGAAGAGATCGCGAATTCAGAATGAAAAGGTTATAAATGGCGGGTTACACAAGCTTCAGCCAAAAGAAATATCAAAAGCAGAAGTTCTACACCCAAATAATAGTTAGGACTAGTGAATACCAGATCACAAATAAGCCAAAACATAGAGGATCAGAAAGATCCATCCCCTGGGAGCAGAGTACAAATGGAAAATTGAAGGCAGCAAAGTCAGGTTAGTAAGAGGAAATGATTGCATGCTACTTTATGATTTTAAGAAGTAACTTTGATCAATTGACCAAATTTATAAAATATAAATAAAAAGGAAATAAATTCATAATGGAGAAACTTTGAAATGCCACATTGCCATCCAACTCAAATGGAGAGAAGACTGCATATGCAGCACCAGAAACAAAATCCAGTTACACTTCCAAACTACATAATGCACATGAACAGTCAAAACAATTCCTGATAACTACTACCAGAAGAAGAACCTTTAATAGTAAATAGAACTATATGAGGCACTTTAGCTTAAATCCCTACAAATTTCATAAAAGAAAAGTGGCAAGGAAATTTCTTGATAAATTTAAAAGGGTTCAATCCTTAGGGGATTGACTTTCAGAAGATAATAACAATAACGGCAAGAATCCTCTATAACTACAAATTTATATCATAGAAACAGGAGTATATCAAAAACAACAGAAGCAGAAAATTAGCAAAAAAAATAAAAATTATATGCCTGCATTTATTGTTTCAAGTAACACACATTAGCAAACTTTCGAACGTTAGATTTCGAAAACAGATAAGAAAGACTCCAAGTTGCGACCAAATACATACAATTTAAGAAATCAAAACTTCAGACTGATCACAGAGTGTGAAGTCCAATTCAAGTAATTATCAGATGAGCACTCAAATCTGATACCCAAAAAAAAAATCAAAATAAGGAAATCAAAATTAAGAAAAGTAGAATCCCGCTAATATTTTAATGAATCAAAAATACAATTCTGAAAAAGATTAATTGTAGACTTGTGGATCTGTTAATTCAAAGTTTCATAAAATGCATACCCTTGAACACTACGAAGAGTTTGATTGAATCTTGAATCAATACTAGCAGAAGGTGGAGAAGGAAAAGGCTCTTTTCTTGGATCCTCTTCTCTGCTGCTGTTGCTGTTCATCATGTTTCTTGATTTTTTTTTGTGTGTGTCACATTCTGCAAATTGCCAAAAACATATTTTGATTTTATTACAAAAATAATCTTATTTAACGTTGTTGCAAATGGATTTTGTTCGCCATATTTTGAAACTACAAAATTATAGGAAAAAATTTGAGAAACCTGAAAGGAGTGTAGAAATAATCAACCATAGATGCAGGTCACTTTGATGCTCAAACAAACGTTCCTTCGCATAGGTTAATCCCCAAACCGTCAACCCATCCCGATTTTTTTTTTTTTTTTTTTTTTTGCTTTTTTTTTTCCCTGTCTTTTTTCCGAACTTATAGAATTTTATTAAAAAAGCATTTTTTTTTTAACATAGTCACAAATATCCCTCAAAAAAAAAAGAAAAAAAACAAAAAAAAACAATGGTTACGAGATGTCCTGAGTGGCTCCAATTATAGGAGGTACCGTCAAGCCATGTGGAAGAAGGTAAGCTATAATCCAAAATTTTTAAATAGTTGTATATATAAGTACGATTTCGATCCTACGAGCTTAAAAATAACACCTTACCAATTCACTTACACGTTACGGTTCAAGTGGAAGGAGTTTAGTTATCCTTAAGTTCAAATTTTGTGTATGAAAAAATATATATTAGAAAGAGTTGTGATTACCGAATACTGGAATATTAAATAAAAAAAAAAAAAAAAAACTATTATCACAGTAATAATAGATTTTTATCATCTTAATTTTTTTTTTAATTAAAAAAATAATTTATCATAACTATATATATTGTATCAATCATTAATAAAAAAAAATATTCTCCATCTTTTTTTCTGATTGTATTTTATTAAAAGCCAAAACATTAATTTATAAATATTTTACTAATAAAATAAAACACTTATCAGACAATGTCTTAGTTTTACATCTCCATTATAATCCAATGAAAATTAGTGGTGGTTAATTATCAATCTTCAAAAAAAAAAAAAAAAAAAATAGAACGACAAAAGGAAGAGGAGGAGGGTAGAACAATAATGTTTCAAGGAAATAACAGAAGACAACATGGAAAAAGTCGAGTACAAATGAACATAAGGTAAGTATAGATGTAACATGAAAAAAAATGAGTACAAATAATCATAAAATAAATGTAAATGTAACATTAAAAAAAAAAAAGACATTTTTCAAAGAACACATGCTATTCACTATTAGGAGAACTAATGACAATTCAAGATGGTAGAAGAATGACCATGCAATATTCAAGAAGTGTATTCCATGTAGAGACTGGTTGTCACGAAATTTTTAAGAGTACTTGAAGGAACCAAAAGTGATAAATATGTAGAAGTGTTTTACTTCGATTAGGAGATTTGACTTGACTCTCACTTCGATCCATGTGTGCGTGCTTCCTTTCCTCCGTGCCACATCAGCTTGGCAATACTCACCTTGTTGATATTAAATGTCTCTGACACACAATATAGGACACGTACACTCATGTGCTACACAAGGCAAAACAGTATTTATACCTCCTTGACAGGCGTCACTCTCCAATTGGGTGGCCGCAATTATAAATAATAGTAACATTCCTCCTGAAAAGAATTCCAAATCTTGAATTCTATTCATTGCATATACCAAATACTCTAATATATTCTTGTATAATTTTGAGTTTATCATAAGAGGGCCAATGCCAGAGACAATATCTCCGACATTTGGCTTGTGTGCAAGTGACAAGAACATCTCCATTTCAGTAACTTACTTAGCAACTATCCCTCTCAACACCGATGAAGAAGTTCCTCGCTTCAGTACTAGTATCCCATGAAGTGGAAGAATCAATGTTGTATCATCACATTAAGAGATTAATGAATTAATGAAATATCTATCATGTATAGAGATCCAACATATGCAAAGGGAGGCTAACAATGTAGTTCATCATCTAGTTTGGGTATACTTGTTAGAACAAAATGAACCACATATGGTTCAAATATGTACCATCAGAGGTCATACTTCTTTACAATCTGATGATGAATTTTTATTAATATATTCGATGTCTTAGTTTTATTTCATTACAAAAAAAAAATAAATAAATAAGAAAAAGGAAAAGAAAAATAGGGATCAGTTTTTATATAAAAATATAAAAAATGTTTTGTATAAATATTTTATTAATGATATTTCTTCAATAGTTAGCAGAGTTAATAATAAAAGATAAAAGTTAAGTGTTTTGATACAATTAACTTGTGTAACTTTCTTAGAAAATATTATAGAGTAACTCTAATTATATCGAGTGTAAATCTAAACTTTGAATCTCAAATGTTAATATTACAATGTTTAAGCGATTAATCTTATTGATGTTGAAAATTTAGTTTTTATTATTTGAAACTAGTTTTTTAAATTTATTTAACACAAATTATCTAACAAATATTTAAATTTATGTAAGAAATCATTGTAATATTTTTTTTTGTTAAGTATTTGATTTTTTTTTTTTTTAATAAAAAAGATTAAACTTTATAGAAGAAACTTGTTCATGTTATTTGAATTTTATTAAAAAGGCTCATTACGATCGAAAGATTATTATTATTATTTTTTTTTAACAAAAATATAATTTTTACATTTATTTTGTTGTTATTGGCATTCATCTTGTATCTTTCAATATTAATATGTGATCTTCTTTATTTTATTTTTATATTTTTATCTTTTCTGAGCATTTCAAAATTATATATTCTAATAATTTTTTTAGAAAGACAAAGAAGAAAAGGAAAAAAAAATTGTCAAAAATTTTATAAATGTAAATTAGATAAGTGAAATGTTGACGCTTATATATATATATATATATATATATATATATTACAAGTGAAGATTCTTTATGAATAACTCACATATTTAATAATAAAAATATGAACGTATTGTAATTGATTTTAAATATCTAATATTAAACAAATGATCTACAAAATTATCTAATGAGTCAAGTATACATTACTCACGTCCATATACATATATAAAGAACCAAATATGTTATCAAAATATGGTAAAATACAACCAAAAAAAAAAAATTAAAAATTGTAAATTGACATATTGAAAAATTTAACTCACTTGCATGGGAATTCACGTTGAGAAAATTACAACTAATGTTATTCACACACACACTCCTCTCAAATTAAAAAAAAAAGTGTCAATATTTAATTATATGAAATATCTTTCCGTAATAAAATTTGTAATTAGTGACAAAATTTTATCATTAATTACAACAAAAATAGTGACGAGAAAAAATTTATAACTATTAGCAAAGAAATTACTACAGAAAAGAATCAATGCTAATTAGCGAAGGAAAATAACAAGGAGATGATGTATGTAGTAAATGAGAGTAGCGGAGAAAGAAATTCGATGAAAATTAGTAAGAAAAAACATCCATGACTAATTAACGATGAAAAATAGTAAGAGAAAGATGTTTATAGTTAATTAGCTATGAAAAATAGTGAGAGAAAAATATCTATTAACTAATTAGGGATGTAAATTAGTGAGAGAAAGCATGTTTATAATACCAAAAATATATATATATATTACAACAAATGTATCAAACAAGGAATTATAAGTCAAGAAGGTGTTGCTCAATTGGTAGTAATCTCACTTATGGTCCGATAGATTATGAGTTCGAGATACGAAAGAGGTAAAAATGCCTCAAATTAAAAAAAAAATATATATAAAAATCGGTTTATGGGTTAGATGGATTGGGCTGACCAATATGGTCAAGTTTCAAAAATGTTGATTTTTCCAAAATCATGCAATCATATCCTGGTCTATCCTCCAATGCCTCACTTCGACTTTTGGCCCATATTGTCTTTTTTGGGGCTGGGCTAGCTTTGGCCGACCCACCTTTTTTTTTTTTTTTTTTTTTTAAATTTAAATGTTGAGGTTTTTTCACTAGATTCCAACGTATGATGTGATATTTTGTCTATCGTTGTAAGTATATAAATATATATGATATGAAATATGAAGATGGACTTAAGTATCCATTATTAACTTGAGATGTTTCTTTTGATACAACAAAAATGGTACCAAATAGTTGATTGTGGGTGTCACTGAGCCCATACTCATATTACGGGCTCTAGCCTATGTGATATGGAATACAAGGATGAATCTAAATACTTATGATTAATTCAACAATGCGGGCTCGTGGGTTTAGATCTTGACACATGATCTTTTAAATTATAAATAAAATTGTCATCAATTGAGCTATATCTTCTTATCTTTAAAAGGTCGTTCTTGATGAGATTCAAACTCACTTGATAAACTACACAGAAGCACCTAAAATAGGAAACGTTATACCCCTTGAATAACCATCATGTTCTCTTCTCAAAAAAAAAAAAAGTTTCTTTATATACATTGAAGGGGGAGTTTTGGTTATTGGGCTGACCCAAATTGGTTGGTTGTAGCTTCGAGAATCATCAGGAAGATTGAACATTTTAGCCCAAATTTCAGAAATGATATCTCAGAAGAAGGATTAATATTTTTTTGACTTAAAAAAAACAAGGTGGTAGCCTAGTGGTGTGGAGGACTTGGGTTCGATTTTCACTAGGGATGACTTTATATCTAATTTTAGTTATGTACTATAGTCTTGGAGGTATACCTCCATAGATCCCTCTCGAATTAGTAGATGTTACCAAATATATATATATATATATATATATATATATATATTTGACTTAACACAATTGTAAGTTATTTATTATTATTATTATTATTGGTAAATAATTGTAAGTTGTTTATGAATATTACATAAAGCATTTATTGTAAATGACATTAAGAGGACAAATTTTCACGGCAGCTTCAATTCAAGGTTTCTCACCCTATGGGCTCTTTTTTTTTTTTTTTACTTATAATATATTTTAAATTTATGATCTCTCCTAATTATAAGTAAAATTGCGATCAATCTTGCAAATTAAATTTTCTTATTCTTATTGTTTTTTAACTAATAAAATCTTATGATAAATTGAGCGTAACATTTATTATTATTATTTTGAATTAATACTTTACAAATAAAATTATTTATATATTTTTTATAAAATAATTAAAAAGTTAAAGATTATTTTAATTTTTTTTAAAAAAAATACACATAAATTTTATTAAAATAAATTGACGAATTTAGTCTTTATCTTATTAAAAACATTTATATAATTAGTCTATTTTTAAAAAAATTTATATTTTTTAATTATTATTTTATTATTTGAAACTTACACAATAATCTTTTCATCCATACTCATTATACTTTCAATCAAAATAGATCACGTAAAACCTATACGCTTGTAGCATCATATTATATTTTTAATTTTTAATTGAAAAATACAATTTTTTCTAAAAAAAAAATCATGAATTCATGTCTTTATCAGGTAATATGCACTTTATATATATATATTCTTTATAAGAATGAATATAATATTATTGAATGCAAGTAGTATTATTGTCTATAAGACGCAGTTCAACTGGTAACAATTTCACTCATAATTTGAAAAATCATAAATTCAAGACACGTTAAAGATAAAAATACCTCAAATTTCAAAAAAAAAAGAAAAAAAGAAAAAAGAAAAATGCAAGTAGTATTCTAGAAGAGGCATGAGGCCATATAAATATATATATATATA
>JAXGGT010000169.1:9527019-9540489 GCA_035583425.1 Marsdenia floribunda | reverse complement strand
ATTTATATGATAATTTAATTTTAATTCCTCATCGATGTGAGAATATAAATATAAATATAATTACCTATTTTATGAGAATAACAACTTTTTAATAATTCTTAATATAATAATTGGATTTTAGACAGTTCCCAACATCATAGTTTGATTGCTTTCTAAGAAATCATAGTTTAAAAGGAGAAATATTTCAAATATCTAAGAGAAGTGATATTTTGGAATTATTTTGTCTTTCATATTTTAGAAAATTAAATTATCATTAGAAAGGTGAATTGATAACTTTAAGTTATATTTGCATCCATATTTTTCTTTTTTTTATTATTAGAAATTACTGGGACTTTTTGATAACTAAGTATAACTTAAATCCACAAATTTTTATTGTTATTTGGTTAAGCTGCTATCACCATAATAAAGGCTTCTTGTTTTTTTATTTTTTTATTTTGAGACACTTTTCCCTGTCTTGAATTTCTGACCTCTAAAATCATCGGTGAGGTTGCTACCAATTGAAGGTACACCTTCTTGACAAATTTACTATTTCAATTATTCAAAATATTTTATCTATCAAAATAATTTACTAAAAAACATAAAAAAAAAATATCAAATCAAATCAAAATAAACAAAGATAAAAAGACATTGCTCGAGTGGTAATAGTTTCACCTACGACTGCAAAAGGTCATTGATTTTGATAAGATTCAAGACTAAAAAATTTCAAAATTAAAAAAATAATAATAAAAATAAAAAATAAACTAAACTAAACATTCAAATCATATTAAAAATAAAAATTTCGAGATTAAGAGTATTAATTTAGATGTTTTATATATGATTAAATAATAATCTTTTCAATAAAAAATTAATATAATAATAATATTATTAATTGTAAAACACTAGGAAGGGAGAAAAAAAATAGTAGTGAAATAATAGGAAATCCAAATTAAATTGGATTCAGACCGTAGGATATGAAAAATAAATAAATAAATAAATCTTCAGGTGTTATTTGGTGGAGCTGATATCCTCAATTGAAGGAAAACATTTGAAATGGGATGTCCAAAGAATTTCACATGCCTCAGAATTAATGCAACATCCATGTAATTATTTTATTATTATTATTATTTATTTATTTATAACAAGGTCATCTAAACATGGCTTCATTTATGGACCATCAAAACAATTTATTTTGTCCAATCATTTTTTATTAATATCCTAAATAGATAAAATTCCTTTAAGAGAAATTAAAAAGGTCTTTCCAATTTTTATTTTTTTTATTATTATTATTTGATTGAATATTGAAATACATTTTGTAGATAAATTCTTGGAAAATATTTAATTTTATAATGAATAATGTTTTGATATATAGTAAATATAATGAGCTTCTAATAATAAAAATTAAGAAAATGTCTTGACTAATTAAATAGTTTTATATCATCACCTATGAAACTCTCTATTAATCAAATACATACATTCACTTATTTAAGCCTTTATTTATTTATTTATTTATTTATTTGTTAGAAGAGAAAGCGTAATCAAGAAGGGCATTCAAGAATCATGCAATATTTTCATAGGAGAAGCAGTACAATTCTAATCAGGGATGACAACGAGGTCGGAAGTTTACAATCACTTTCTCATTTCCATTACCATCTTTGATTTCTATATGTATTCTTCGTTCTTGTTCTTATATATGTCATCTCATTCTTATCAGGATCCAAAATTCCCACAAGAATTTTTTATCACATACTATCCTCATAAAAAAATTTATTATTATTTTAGTAAAAATTACTAAATAAGTTTTGTAAAATAAAAAGAATAAAGTATTTATTAAAAAAAATATATATTTTATTAACATAAAAAGGTCAATAATTATTATGGTTTTTAAATATATATATATATATATATATATATATATATATAATATATATGTATAAATTAAGAAAATATATACTATGGTTGCTATTTTATTCATTTACATCCAATTTAATATTTATCACAATAATTATCATGATTCATCTTTGTAAAATATCGATAATTATGTATTATGCATATTATAATGATTATATATATAGATATAATTAAAGAGTATAGTTGGAGACCGAAGGGAATACCATTCTACCTTATCCTCAATTTTAGTTTTTGGAGAATCACTGCCACCATCCGAGGACCCAATCAAATTGGAGATTTCCCAATTAAAACATAGTCAAAAAGTAAGTTTCTAATTGACTACAATTTTAATTGTCATCTCTAGTTTTGACTCATATAACTTCGAGATCAAGTGAGTCGAAGACCCGTAAAGGAATTAATCAAATCAATTTTGAGATTAATTCTGGAAAACCTAGAACTAGAAAGCAAAAGTAAATTCATTTTCAAATCAAGTTCAAAATTCTTAATTAAACAAAGTTAAATCAATTACAAGATCAAGATCAACCCCAAAAAAAAAAAAAAAAAAAAAACCCTCAAATCTGTAATGAAAAAGAATCACAAACTCATTTCAATTCATATCAATAATATTTTGTTATATCTATTTATTATATTTTTATACATACGAAAATCATATTTTCAACATTTATAATTGTAAAATTTAACGTGTATATATATTGTATAATTAAATTGTGAAATTACTAAAACACAATATTTTCTCCAAATTAGAAAGAGCGAAAAATAAGGAATATGTTTGAGAACATTGCGGCATTTACATAATACAATATTTTATGATGAACCATTTGGAAGATTTCATGCAGCTGTTGATTAATGGATTAATCAAACATTACTTGGAATGCAAGAAATCAGCAATAATTTTTGGTCAAAAAAAATCAGAGACAGATATGAGCCATGTTTTGTCCATAATTTGTGGGTAATCAGTGCAAGAAATCCCGGAGTTGTGCTCAATTGTTTTTATTTAAAGCAATTTTTATTTATATATATATATATACACAAATATTTTTTTGAAAAAAATCATTAAAATATAAATGCAAGTCTTATATTTTATAACACTCGTGAAAAACAATAATATATTGTCGGGAAATTGGGAACAAATGTAAATTATTTAACAAATATTACATGTTATAGTATATTAATTAGTTATGTAGAAATGATAAAATGTTGTAGAAATTTTTTTTTTTTTTTAATTATAAGGCGTTTTCGTCTCTTAACTTAAATTCATGATCTTTTGTAATTGTGAATATAGTTATTACCATTAGAGTAATCACTTATTGTAACTTATTAGAACAACTTAAATGATTATTTAGATCTAATAAGATATTAAGTTTTTTTTTTTTTTTTTAGCAAAAATAAAATTAAGCTATTTTGAATAATTTATTTCTTAATTATATATAATTAAAATATTAATTGATATGAAATATACTGCCATATTATAATTATTGTTTTTAAACTAACATAACTTTTAAGATTATATATATATATAATTTTATAATACTAATTTAATACTTTTTTTAAAAGTGGCAAAAATTATAAAAGAAATTAAATATTTTTTAATAAACATTTTTAAAATTAGGGTAATTTAAAATGTTCCATTTGATTTTCTTCAACGCAATGAAAATATGTTACAATTTGGGTCCGCATCATAACTATGGGTCTGGCAACACAGAGAGTCAATTACTTGACATTGTCCTTTAACTATTTGGCACCTTACTCGCCCTTTAACTACTTGGCACCTTACTCGCTATATCAAAAAGAATATATATCTCAAGTTGACAATAAGTACCTAGACTTATACTTATATTTCATGACATATCCATGTAAACTTACGCGGGGGATGGGGTATTACAAAAATATATTAATTATTTTTCTTAGACCATCTCATATCTAAAATTATTATTTTGATTAATTTAGATTTTTTTTTTTTAGATTGTGCTTGTAAGTCTAACTCTTGTTTTAAAAAAATATCTCATTTTAATTAGGTTTATAAACGGATCCAATGAGGTTTGGAACTACTAATTTCGTATTTGGACCTGAAAAAATATTTTTAGACCCATACTTTATCCAATACCCATCAACTCTAAAAATTTTGTACCCGTATGGGTCTTGGATTCGAACCGAATATACCATGCTCGAAATTTTATTTTATTTATAAAAAATAATATAATTATCTTACATTTATTATTTATGTTTAACTGAATAGTATAATTTATTATTATAACAAGTTATAATATTTGTTAAATAATTTAACTATATTCATAATTGATAATTTATACAAATTAAATTATAAATTAAAATTTAATATTTTAAAAATTATCAAAACTATGAAAAAATAAATACAATATTAAAATTCAAGATAAAAATACAACAAATATTATCTTTTTAATAAATTGAAAAAATAAAATAAAATAAAATAGATATAAAATAAAAAATTCAATATGTTGTTACCAATTTAGAGAGAAAAAAAACTTTGTTCAAGACAGCAATACTACAATTAATATATTATATTCAATTATATATATTTAATTTAAAAATTTATCAGGTCGAGTAGTGTCTAGTGCGATATTTATAATTTTATATTCAGATTCAATTAATATTAATTTTTAGGTACAAATAAGATTTAGATTCAAATATAAAAAAAAAAAAATTAGATTCAAATTTAATATTTTTATTATCGAGCCTGAGTGTATTAGACCTATTGATAAGTCTAATTCTAATTCTTACATGACATTTCACAACAAAGTCATGCATGCTCACAATTAGTATCCACTTGGTTCAACATCAATTAATTATTACACAAGAATAAGGTGGTAACCTAGTGGTGTGGGTCGTGTGACTCATTTTATTTAAGTGTCTCTACTAGGCTTGTTAAGCGGAGGGCCTGAGTTCAAATTTCATTTGGGATGGCTTTGTACTGAATTTCAACCATGTGTTGCTATCTTAAGAGTCTGTCCCCATAGATCTCTTCCGAATCTGTCCACATGGATACTAAATTACAATAATAATAATAATATTAATTAATTAATTAATTATTACGCACGAGTTACAATCGTATTTGTGAATGCAAATTGTAGTTGGAGTAGCATTCAGAATAATCAATTTGGGCTTAACATTGAGGCCCAGTGGGCTTTTATCAGGATATATTAACAATTCAGATTGCTAAATGCCTTTCTAATTCTGCCCCTCAATTCGTATCTTTTCTGGAGAAAAAAAAAAGGACCGATTGTTCATAGCTTCACCTAGAGTTCTTGCAGCATTTGCGACTAAGGATGGCCAGAGTCCTTAGTCGGATCCCTTCTTCGGCACCATTTTTCCTATGTATTCTTTCTTTTTGTGGTCGTTGGTTTTCTTTTTAGTGCACACGATGTCTTGAATGAGTCATAATTATGAATTAACACCTTTAAGACATGTCCATATTCAGATTAAGAAAAATTGACAAATTTAGTCCTTAGTATTTGAGTCATTGGTATATTTAGTCCAAAATATATATATTTTGAATATGTTTAGTCTTAAATATTTAATAATTTCTTATATTTGGTCTTTTATAAAAGTCTTCAACATAAATAATCAATCACTTCATAACAACTGATAATTTATTTTATTTTGAGGCATTTTTTCGTCATGAAGGGCCAAATATAAAAAATTATTGAATTTTTAAGACCGAATATATTGAAAAAAATATTTGAGACAAAACATACCAATGACTCAAATGTTAAAAACTAAATTTGCTAATTCTTCTTCAGATTAATCCTTGATCAAGCAGGGTAAGTCTCTTTAGGGAGGTACGTAACTCTACCCCAAGTTTTTAAATGGTTGACTGCATACATTTAGTACGATTTCGATCTAATAATCTCACTTCAGTCAAAAGAACACTTTACCAACTTACCACATGCACCCTGAGGTTCCTATCTATTCTTTATCACTATCTTCATCTACAATAAAATATGAATTTTACACCTAGTCAATTTTTGAGAATCTTTGCAAAAAAAAAAAAAAAAAAAAAATTCACAACATATCACAATTAAATTACTAAAGAAAGTATGATTATCATAATTAACATATTTATATACATACAATTTTATTGTACTAAATTAAATCTTTATATGCAATTTTTTTTTTTTTTTTTTGTTTGAATAAACATAACATGATTTATTCCATATCAATATGAAATAATAAAAACTATTATTTTAAATTACATATAATATAGTCATATATTAATAATTCTTTATTTATAATTAGTATATTTTATTTCAAATTTAAAATATATATATATATTTTAATATAAATTAGACAAAAATATTTTATCATTATATTTACTTAAATATTTAAAAATGTAGTATTATAATATTACATTTAAAAATATTATAACTTTTATTTTATTAATGTTTAAAATACTGATAAAATTTGTGAATTTTAAGTAGATAGATTGTTGTTAAGATATATGAATAAAATATGTGTTTTTATTGTCCATTAGCTATCCATGTGACATTTGACACATTAAAATTTAAGTTTACAACGATGGAATGCGTCTATTATATTTTTCATATTAAAATTTGGATGCAAGATAAAAAGTGATTATTTTGATAATAAGTGACATTCAAATATTATAAAATTTATATATATATATATATATATATGAGTTCTCAAACACACATAAATGTGTATCGCTTTGGTCATGAAAGAAGATTTTTTTTTTTTTAAGGATCATTTATGGGGCTATTTTTTAAAATTAAGGTGTTTAATCTATTTAAATAAAATATTAAATAAAAAATATCGAAAGAAAAATATCAATAAATATCATATTTTTACATTAATTATAATTTTATGACAAGTAAAAACAAATATGGAAGGAGTATTTATAAAGTGAAATTTTTGTACTAATTATGGAGCTAATAAAAGTAGTAGATTAAAATTGAAATAGTTTAGGAAATCGGGGATCCTTTTGCAAAATTGTTGCTGTTGGGGTAGATATGTAATTTGGATATGGAAACTCACTTCCTAAGCTTCTTTCCTTTTCTCGTCAATGACCGAACCACTGCTTTCATTCCAACGAACATATATAAAAACCGCTTTCTCGTATAAATATACACAGATTCAGATCTCTATCCATTCACTCACCTCTCTCGCTGCTTCTCTCTCTGGAATTCCGGACGTAAATTTCTTGTTTGAATCTTCCGATCTGTTGTATAGATTGTTAATTTGTTCAATTCAATACTCGATCTTGCTGAATTTGTTTCATGATCTAGGGTTTAGGATGATCTGATCTCTCTTCCAATTTACTGTCATTTCGGTGTTGGATATTTAATTTGGATTAGTTTGCCTCAAACGGTGAGTATGTTTTTGTAGTCTCGGAAATGGCATTTCTTAGATTTAGATCGAAGTATTCTTGTTGTGTCTATTCTGGAAAGCATGATTTTTTTTTTTTTTTTTTTTTTTTAAGGAAACGGTTCTGATCCTGTTGGCTAATTTGTATTGTTTTAATGCTTCAGGAGTGAAAAACAAGATTTTTTAATATCCAATTTGAATCAGTTTAAGTTGGATCTCTAGTGGGTCACAATGGTAAGTCATATCAACTTATCTAACTCGTTATTACTCAGATTTGAGATTGCATTGTAGCTGCAGATTTTATGAATTTTATTTTATTTTTATTTAGACAAGAATTATGGATTTACTGCTCGGTTCATTGGGGATGGTTTTACACAATTTATTCTTTTAACTTATTAATCCTTTTCTGCAATACAGGTGGTTTTGGCAGCTTCAATTATTAGTAAATCTGGAAAACGTAAGTACTGCTCAGTTATTCAGTTCTTATTTTTGGGTTTTAATGTAGATAGGAAGTTTTTACCCTTCTACTTCCTTATCCCCTGTGGAAGTTTTAGTGAGTTAGGACTCATTTTTGGTTTGTCTATTCCGTTGCATTTTGGAAGCCATGTAAAAGTGATACTTTCAAACAGTTCCTAATTTCTGTACCCCTTCTTAGCTGAATTTATGTTTCTTGTAGAAAAGGTAATGAACTTGATACTGATAAGTGCAAGATTTGCAACACTTTCCAGAAAACTAAAAGACTGGAACCTTGGAAGAAATAACTTAGGGTACCTTGTTAACTTTACAATATAAAGGTACGAGTATGCAGTGAGGGAAGTGTATGCACATTTATTTGCAACACTCTTTGCGACACTTGATTGGAACAGTCATTTGAAAAAATATTATCCCAATTTTAGGCCTCAAAATTGAGGTCAAGGGAAGATGTACCAGGACAATACTTTCGGTGAAGGAACAAAAATGTTTTACTTGCAATCTCTTTAGTATTTTGAACATGTACAGAAGATGAGAAATAATGGGATTGAACTTGACATTTTTGAAGAAAGAGAACTTTTTACCAACTGTTTGATTTTACATACGTTAGGTATTACACATTTGTGGTGCCTTCTTTATTTCTGTCAATGTGTGCATCTTTCTGGATATGTTCCATAGTATTTTAGCAGTGTTCTATTGAAAAAATACAATGGTAAGTGTTATCTGTTTGTTGATCCATCTGCTTTTACAGCACTGGTGTCAAGGCAGTTTGTGGACATGTCTCGTATAAGAATTGAGGGGTATCTGGCTGCATTTCCCAAATTGGTTGGGACAGGAAAACAACATACCTACGTTGAGACCGAAAATGTCCGTTACGTTTACCAGCCAATAGAGTCGCTGTATTTATTGCTTGTAACAAATAAACAGAGCAACATTCTTGAGGATTTGGAGACACTGAGGCTGCTTTCTAAACTTGTATCCTTTCTCAGTGCAAGTTATATACATTGAAATGGCTGGTTTAGGCCTTTTTTCTAGTATGAGGTTATATATAAAATGTGTTCAGAGTATTCTTCTGGACTTAATCATGAATGAGAGACGATTGGTGTATTGATTTTTTCTTTTTTTTTTGCTCCTATGTTATTTCATGCATTTCTGAATATTGTGTGTATTTGGTTGCTTGAATTTTGTTAATGACTTTTGTCATCTGTTATGCTTTGTATGTCCATAGTTCATATTCCTTAACCACATCTAGGTGCCTGAATATTCTTATTCCCTGGATGAAGAGGGGATCTGCAAAATGGCTTTTGAGCTTATTTTTTCCTTTGATGAAGCCATCTCCTTGGGGCACAAGGAAAATGTTACTGTTATGCAGGTCAAACAGTACTGCGAGATGGAAAGTCATGAGGAACGTTTGCACAAATTGGTGCTGCAAAGCAAAATAAATGAAACAAAGGATGTTATGAAGCGTAAAGCAATTGAGATTGATAAAAGCAAGGTGAGTATTTGCGCTCATATGATTTTGGCTCTTTTTTCTGATGTATAGTCAGCTTTTTCAGAAATAATGTCTGAGAAATGCTCTTTTAATAGATTGAAAAGAACAGGGGCGAGAAAGGAAGTTATTCATCTTTACAGTCAAATATTGGCTTCAGTAATGACACAAGCTTATCTACTGCTAGTTCTGGTTTTGTAAATGTTCCTGCTTTTGATGTGGACTTAAACAAGACAAAAGGTATGTCTTTATTTCACTTTTCAAGACTAAAATGTCTCAGTTCTGGATGAGGCTTTAGATTTTTCTTTAAATATGCTTAGGTCCTGGAGAATGGTTTAGCAAATATCCTGAAAATAAAATATTGGGCCCTTCTAAATCCATATGCTTCTGAATTTGTTGCATTAAATTTTTTTTTGGTTTATTTTTAGCCTACTACAAATTTTTGAATGTTTATCCTGTGGAGACGGAGAAGTGAGGTTGATGGACTATTATCATGCATCATGCATTTTGATGTGTAATTTTTTTTTTTTTTTGTCTCCCAATTAAAAAATATTATTATATTCTCAATTTAAAATAAAAGTGCTGATGTTAAGGTAATTCATGTAGTCTTTTTAATAAGTTTGAACCTGGTGATCTTTGTTGTCTATTTACTATAAAGATCCAAGTGAAGTAACAAGGATGTGTTGCTGTTTTCATTGTTTTGTGGGAACTAATTTCAACACATAGTATGCATTGTTAGATAGTACTTAGACAGTATATGGTTATATATAAAGATGATCTCTTTCTTTTATGTGGTTCTGATTGGGAGTGTCTTGGGTAAACATTCTTCTTAAGAGGATGTTCCTCATTCCTACAACAATATAATGTAACTCTCTGTCCATCTATATTTCTCTGCGACAGTTTTTGCATGCCTTCTCAAGTTGATCTTTATGTATGATCAGGTCGTCCAGCTCCATCTATTTCTGCTCCAGGAAAAGGTCTTGGTTTAAAGCTAGGAAAAACACAAAGGACAAATCAATTTTTGGAATCTCTGAAAGCTGAAGGTGAAGTCATTGTTGAGGATGTGAGGCCTACTGTTGGACAGTTGAAACCTGTTGCTGCACCTTTAACTGACCCTGTGACATTGACTGCTGAAGAAAGGATCAATGTAACTTTAAAACGGGATGGTGGCATGAGTAACTTTGATGTTCAGGGCCAATTGTTTCTACAAATTCTTAATCCCGATGATGGACTCATCCAAGTGCAGGTTTTGACTTTTTCTCCTTTCTCACTTCTGTCTTTGAGTTTTATCACCCTTCTTTTTCTGTCTTTGTGCTATTTTATAGTTGGTTGCTTTTTCTTCTTTTACTTGCTGCAACATCTTTATTGGTGCTTTCACTGTTGACAAATGAGTACAACTTTGTAGATGTTCTTTATTAACAGAGTATAATAAAATATTGTCCATTCTATTACACAATCAGGATCGACATTCTATAATGGCTCTCCTTTTATATAGGCCATCATATACTCTTTTGGTGGATATTATTTTATTTCTAGTGTGAGGCTAGTTGAAGTCTCTACTCAAGATTCAAGTTGATTAGGTTCTTCATTTTTACAGGGATCTTGGTTTTAGTTGATAATTTTTTCTAGATATAGGGATTCAGCCTTACTCTGTAAGGCATCCATTCCATTGGATCTACTACTCTTCATCTTAATGGAAGATTTTTTAGATTGTAGCAAAAGGTTCTTCACGATCAGACAGTAACTTTTCCATTTTCCAATGAGGACCAGGGGGTAACAGGACAGTCATATTATGTACTTCCTCTGTCCAAACATTACGCAAATATTAAGAAGAGTTATTGACCGTAATTTTACTATATTATCCTTATTATAATATAGTTGTTGGCGGACTGATGTACTAATGGGTGATATCCCTTAAATTATAGAGTTTATTTTTGGTCTTCAAGTGAAAATATGTTTATTTTAGAAAAGTGGATGTTCCAAAATAGAAATATGAACCTTCAATTTTGGGTTGATGGATTAATAATAGACTTGAATCTTTGGTATTCTTTCTGTACAGCAAGACAACTCTCTCTCCCCCTCCTTCTGCCCACCCCTCCTTTTTTTGTGCAAAGGCTTTATCATAGAGCAGTGGACAGCTCCAGTTAACTCTCCTCTCTCTCTCTCTCTCTCTCTTAGTATGTACTCTGGGACCTATTGTTTTTGAAAAAGTGTGGAAATCCTTGTTCACAGATACTTCATTGCTGCAAGATGTCTAAATTGTTTCCTTTTTTCATGCCAAGAGCCACTATGTTAACGATTTTAGATTGGCATCTTTGACAGAACCACCCCCAACCCCCAAAAGAGGAAAAATGTAAAAAAATAAAAAAAAATAGAGTAAAAAAAATTAAGTCAAGAAGAATGTGACGATCTGGTCTTTTGGTGGTCCTCTTATTCTTTTGCGGAAAATAAATTGAGAAGGATATGAATTTTATTAACACATTTTCTTTCTGTCACAACAAGAGCTTTTCAATGCTATGATCATTTTCTTTATATTATTTCAGATTGAAACTGGTGGCAACCCAGGAATTCTCTTCAAGACACACCCTAATATCAACAAGGAGTTATTTTCTCATGAAAATATCCTTGGCCTTAAAGACCCCAACCGTCCATTTCCTCCTGGTCAATCTGGTGATGGAGTTGGTCTCTTGAAGTGGAGAATGCAAAGTGGAGATGAGTCCCTAGTACCCTTGTCAAGTGAGTCACTATTTTCTTTTTCATAAGTGTTTGTTCTGAAGGCAGGATATTAACAAGTAAATTTTTTTTCCCCTCAATTTTTTTTCTCAGTTAACTGTTGGCCCTCTGTATCTGGATCGGAGACCTATGTCAATATTGAGTATGAAGCTTCAGCAATGTTTGATCTTCAGAATGTTGTGATTTCTGTCCCACTTCCGGCTTTGAGGGATGCTCCTACTATACAGCAGATAGATGGGGATTGGAGGTGAGATTTTAGCTTGTTTTAGTGAATTTACTTGTGATTCATGTTGGTAATGTAGAAGAATGATGTTTTGATTAGTTTATGGATGGGTAATTTTGTAACTGCTTTGAACAGAGGTTGTTCAGAACTGTTAGTTTTCTATGATATGCAGTTTTGGAAAAGGTAGATTTAGGTAACTGGCCTATTGGTGGGTTGAAGGTTAGATTGAATGTTGAATGGTTTGTTATTTTGGAGAGCTTTTACAGAAAAATTGGTGGTTCAAAGCTTCAGTTTAAAACTATGAGAATAGGAGAGCCTGTTTCTGAACTATGATTTAGATTTACAGGAAAAGGTTTCAAATTTTGGATGTTACTTGTTTTCAGGTACGATCCCAGAAGTTCTATGTTGGAGTGGTCTATAGTTCTTATTGATAACTCTAACCGCAGGTGAGCTTAAATGTAATTATTTTTTCCCTCTTCCTGCTTTGTAGTTGATTAATTGGTTTCTCAGATAGTTGTATGAAAACTATGCAGTGGATCTATGGAGTTTGTTGTTCCCGCAGCTGACCCGTCTGTCTTTTTCCCAATTTCTGTGCGATTTACGGCTACAAGAACATTCAGTGACCTAAAGGTGTGCTCCTCTTTTTGTTTACATGATATTCTGCAACCATTTTTAGCCAGTGTTTAGGATCATATGCCAAACTCCTCTGAATGTTCTGTTGATTACAGAAATCTACTCGTGTTATGTACTTCCATCTTACCTTAACAAGGATTGTCTCTGTGGACTGACCTCTTTGAATCACTTTTCCTTTTGGGGTTTTTATAATTTCATTTATAGCAAAAATATAGGTGTTATTAGGAGCTACTATAGTTCTTGCTCAAAAAGATTGGGTTATTTGATGTTAGTTCTTGATATGGGTATTATTGGAGTTCCTTTATTTCTTTTCATTGTTCATGCATATTTCAAAGCATGTTATAGCAGGTATTTAGGGCTAGAGGTTGCAAAGATTTTCTGTTTTAATTATTTTTTCAAGAGTGCTTTACCTTTGACTGGAGAGCAGAAATAAACTTGGATTTTGCTGCTTAATTTAGCTGAAATCACATATTCACATGCACCAATTTGCTGGAATTTCTGTTTTTCCTGTTTTGTACAATCCTGGAATTTGTCTAGGATGTGATTAATTCCCCCCGACTCGCACCTCTCTCTCATATATATGAACACACATTGCTGCCCTCTTTTCAGTCTTTCCCCTTTCCCTGTCTTCTCTTTCTTCTGTCCACCTTTCTCTTATTGTGCGTGCTTCCGTCGC
>JAXGGT010000169.1:9501741-9516720 GCA_035583425.1 Marsdenia floribunda | reverse complement strand
CTATTTCATTCAAACAATTAAATGGTTAATGCTTCACTGATTAGTTTGAATTTTTGATAACAAGTAGTGAACACATTCGGATTTTGATATATTATTTCTACAACATAAGCTATCCAAAAGTCTCTAATCTTCCTCTCTTGCTCTTCGTTAGTAGCCAAAGAAGAAAAACAAAACAATTTAATTGTGTCATCTAAATTGCCAAATATGGAGAGATTGAGGTCTTCCACATGTAGCTGCTTTACCAATGTGAGACAATCAATTTCAATGACCAAACCTCCTTGATAGAACTCCTTGCACTTGGTGACACCTTTCCAAAGAGTTGTAGTTTGGCATCCCAGCTAAAGGACCAGCTCCAGAGATTAAAACCATGCCCATATGATCACGAAGAACAAAACTAAAGCCTGCTTGAGATTGGCCAAAAAAGGCGTCAACATTCAACGTACGCCAACCTTCATCCGGCGGCTGCCATTTAATGTTGCTCGGTTGCTGGTGCTGTGGGGGTGGTGAAGATGGGGAACTAATGTCTTGAAATTGTGCCAAACTCCAAGGATTGTCTAACTATTGTGGAAGCCAAAGAAGACTTTTGCTGGAAGAGCAGAGAATTCCAGCTGTTCCAAATGGTCCAAAGGCATACAAAGATTTTCTCCAAGATAATATCCTCCAGGTTCACTCGCTCATGGATGAGTTGGAAGAGATGGTTCCATGAATGCACTTGAGCAGCCTAACTTGGCAGGTAAAAGCCAAGGCAGTACCACACCTCTCTCGCAAAAGAATTGTCAAGAAAAAGATATGTGTCATTCTCCATTGCTTCGTAGCAAAAGGGGCTTACACCACTAGAAGGACTATTCCGGCGCCTCATATTTTCTCCCAGAGCCAACGACTGATTGCATAACCTCCATACAAAGTGCTGGATTTTTGGTGGTAACTAGCTGCTCCAGATCAATCCCCATCCATTGTGCAAGTGATAAGAGGTTCCAGCCAAGGCCGGTTGAGGAAGGAATTGGGCAACCGTCTTGTATGTCGAACACACCGAGAACTGGCCAGTAGGTGTATGATGCCAAATCCAACTATATTGGCCACCTAGCGGAGAGATGGGAATGGTGAGTATCAGCTTTACATCATGAGGGCAGAAGAGAACTTTCAAAATGCCAACATGCCATTTGCCTTGCTAGATGAGATCAGAGACAATAACCTGTTCATGTAAAAAAAAATGGAGTGATCAGTTTAAAAGATGGAGCCATAGGCAGCCACGGATCCAGGAAAGCTCAAACATGTTGACCATCACTAATACACCAACGGAGGCCCTTTTCAACAATTCCTTGCCATACAAAAAATACTTCCAAACATATGAACTACCACTCCCTTTTGAGGCATGATAAAATTCAGTTGATGGAAAATACTTGGATTTTAGCACTTGTGAAACCAACAAAGAAGGATATTGAATTAATCTCCACCCTTGTTTGGCAAGCATAGCTTGATTAAACAAGTCCGGTTGTTTGAATCCAAGACCACCCTCTCTTTTAGGTTTGCACAATTTGTCCTAAGACACCCAAGCTGTCCCTCCACCTGTTTGATTCGAACCCCACCAAAACCTACGAATAATCGAATGGATATCATTGCATAAAGAGATCGGAAGTTGGTAGACAGACATTACATATGTAGGAATGGCTTGCAATACTGATTTAATGAGAATTTCTTTGCCTCCTTTAGAAAGTAATTTTTCCTTCCAACCTTGTGTTTTCTTCCATACCCAGTCCTTCAAATAGGAGAAGATCTTGGCTTTAGACCTACCAATCAAGAAAGGTAGCCCTAAATAGAAACAATCCCCGTTACACAAGCGCATGCCCAAGCGTTGGATAATACTAGCTTGGTGTGAAAGAGGAAACACTACAAAAAAAGTTGGCAGATTCGATGCCTACCAAATACGGCTGCTGCAAACCGTCATTTTTTGTTACTAGATACGACGGTTTCGTGGCTGTCGTATTTGGTGGACCAAATACGACGGTTTGTCCCCCCAACCGTCGTTTTTGATAATTTTTTGAAAACATGCCAGTCTAAAATAGTAGTTTTGTAAACCTTCATATTTGGTTTGACAAATACGGTGGTCGTGGAGACCAAATACAACGGTTTTATAAGTGTCGTATTAGGTTAGGCAAATACGACACTCCAGTTCCACAAAAACGGCGGTTTTGTGAGCCGTCGTATTTGGTTTGGCAAATACAGCGGTCTTGGTGACCAAATACGACGGATTTATAATTGTCGTATTAGGTTAGGCAAATATGACGCCTCATTTGAGTAAATACGATAGCTACAAAGTGTGGTTTTTGCTCAAAATACGAGTTTATAACTTCGACCAATATTTATATAATATCAAGTTAGTTTCAAATTTTGTATATTTTATTTTTAATAAATCTAACAGTTGGATTAACTGTTTGATTTTTTATAAAATAAAAAATGTGTATATATCGATATTAAAGTTACAAAAGTAGAAGGATGACACATGAAATAGTATCGGATTGGTTTCAAATTTTGTAGATTTTATTTTTAATATATTTCTAATAAATCTAACAGTTGGATTAAGTATTTAATTTTTATAAAGTAACAAAATGTGTATATTTCAATATTAAAATTACGAAAGTAGATGGATGACATATGAAATACTATCAGATTGACTTCAAATTTTGTATATTTTATTTTAAATATATTTATAATAAATCTAACGGTTAGATTAAATTTTTTGATTTTTATAAAATAAAAAATGCATATATTTGGTATGAAAATTATAAAAGTTGATGGATGACAAATAAAATAGTATCGGATTGGCTTCAAATTTTGTAGATTTTATTTTTAATATATTTCTAATAAATCTAGCGGTTGGATTAAATTTTTGATTTTTATAAAATAAAAAAATGCATATATTTCGATATAAAAATTACAAAAATAAATGGATGACAAATGAAATAGTATTAGATTGGCTTTAAATTTTGTAGGTTTAGTTTTAATTATATGTTTAACAAATCTAACTGTTAGATTAAAATTTTGATTTTTTTAAAATAAAAAAATGTTTAAATTTCGGTATTAAATATACAAATATATATGAATGACACATAAAATAGTATCCGATTAAAATAAAATTTTTTCAATATGAATAATTTATATATAGTTATATTTAACGGTCGGATTAATTATTTAATATATATAAGAATATGTTCCTTATATATTTGAAATATATATATATATATATATATATCGTAATTTACACTTATAAAATGTTATACATTTGTATATAAAATAATTAAATTTTTTTTGATTATTACCATAAAATTAGATATATAATGATTATTACATTAGTTAAGTGTTTAAAAATAATTTATATACTAAAATATACCATAGTCCTAAATTCTAAAATATCTTAAATCCTAAATAATTTTTTTTTTTTTTAAATTTTGGATTAAAAATGACGACCGGATCCAATCAGAAAGGGCAATTGGACCGCCATTTTTGGACTTTTTTTTTAAAAGGCGACTCATTTTATTTGTTTTTCAAAAATTTTGTGTCAAAAACGACGGCCAGTTGGAACCGCCGTTTTTTGTGTAAAAAATTTTCACACTTCCCTCCCTTTATTTTTCGCATTACCCGCCAGCTCATTTCCTCCTGATTTTGGTGCCCATTGTCTCTCTCTCTGCCTTCTCAGATCGTGTCTCTCTCTCTTTGCCTTCTGAAATATTGTGAGTTTTTGGTACTTTTTGATGAGGGCAAAAGTGATGGCAGCGTCTATTTTGCACGTAGGAAGGAGTGAAAACGAAAGGTCTTTAAATTCTTTTCACATTTTTTTGGTTGGGATTTGTTTATTTATTTTTGGAGTGCAGGAGTTTGTTGGGGTGAGGATTGAATTCTAGAAGTCAAGTTTTGTATTTGTGGGTTTCTCTATAAGAAGAGCCGGGGGGGGGGGGGGGTATAGATTTTTCTTCTGCCGGCAAAATCAGACTCGTCGGAGAGGTCAACTACTATACCGATCCTGCATTGGGCACCGATAGTGGGGGTTTCGGTGGAAGAAGGAGTGATGAAGCTCCTGAGATGTTGGTTAATGTTGGTGAGAGGGTTGTTTGTGGACCAGACCAGTAACGAGTTTAGTCTTTATCCATTTGCTTTTGTCTCTGAACTGAAGCCTCTCCTTGTCTATCCTCGTTCGATGGGCTGTAAAATATCTTGAGGTTTCGATTTTTAGGTTTTTTTTTTTTTGTTTTTTTTCCTCTTTTTAAATTTTCACATTTCAAGAAGAAGAATTTCATGCTAGCTATAGTTCTAACTTTTTTTTCATTATGCATTTTGCTCTTTGTCAGTTGATATTTGATCGGTATGTATCTACTGATTTTGTCCGGAAATAAATCCCAATCTAGTTTTCCCCTTTCCTTGTCGGTCCTTTTTCACGGCAAGGTTTCATTTTGACACAAAATTGTGTTTCAAATATTGTTCTTACAATGACGTAGTTGATCTATATAAAAGTTTTGATTCTCTGCGTTTTTTCCCCCCTTTTCTGTGGTAACAATGGGGCTATTCCCTGTATTCAGAATATGATTTAGAGCAAAATGAAAAATTCAAGCAGTTGCAAGCTGCCTGTTTTGACCAGTGAGATTCTGGGGAGTTCAATTTATTTTTGGGTTCTTTAGAAATCTGTGTGTTGGGAACTATTATTGACTTTGCATTCTTGGTGAGGTTTTGCATATTTTCCTTAGGATAGTTTTAGCAAGGGTAGATGGAATTTCGAATTCGTTTTTGCTAGAATAAGATCACTTTTTTTTTTTTTTTTTTTTTGGAAATAAGTGTCAACTGTTAGCGACTGCTGGGGATGCAAATGCAGATCAATAATGTGGGCATTAATGCAAGGGCCATACATAATATATATATATATATATCAGGGAAAAGGATTTCCAATGGAAGTGATTTATCAGTTAATGAGAATCTGACACCTGTGAATAAATTTAATCATCTGGGCAGTTGCCAAAGAGGAGGAGGACAAAAAGCTAAACTATGTAAAAGCAAAAAAAAAAGATTATTATCATTATTATGAATAGTTTGTGGATTTAGTCCCAAAAAAATGTATTTTTAGCAACTTTAGTTCCAAAAGTTTTTTTTTTTTTTTTTTTTTAAACTTTTAAGGTTTCAAATTATTTTACGATTGGACAATAACGTCTTATTTGACGGATTTTGTTACAAAATTTATAGATTTGGTCCCTAATATTTTGATTTTTAGTGAATTTGGTCCCTAATATTTATGTCTTTGGTGTAGTTTGTCTTTTTTTTTTTTATATTTAGTAGGTTTTCAATGTATAATAAATTGGTGCGTTTGGTCATTTTTTTCTCAAAATCTTTGTTTCGACAAAGCTATAAATATTAGGGGTTAAATTCACCAATAAAAAATAAGGGTAATTGAGTAAATTTATATTAATGATTTATCAAAAAAAAATGTAAATTTACATTAACAGTTTTATGAATAACGAACCAAGGTAGAAGAAATCATATTTTTCATGTTATCATTATTGTGAATTTACATTTTTTTTTTTTTGGATAAGTTATCAATGTACCTTTTTTTTTTTTTTTTTTTTTTAATATTATGAAAAATTAGTGAATTTGGTCCCCAATGTTTATGACTTTGGTGTGGTAATTCTGTTTTTTTATTTTTATTTTTATTTTTTATATAATAGGTCTCCACTGTATAATAAGTTTTTACGTTTTGTCCTTTTCTTCGCAAAATATTTGTTTGGGCAAGTCAAATATTGTGAAAAAAATGACCAAATGCACAAACTTATTATACATTGGAGACCTACTAAATAAAAAATAAAGAAAAGGGACCAAACACACCAAATCCATAAATACTAGGGACTAAAGTTATCAATGATAAAAAGATTGAGGACCAAATCTACAAATTTTCCTAACAGAATCCGTCAAATAGGACTTTATTGTCCAATCGTAAAATAGTTTGGGATCTTAAAAGTTAAAAAAAAAACTTTTAGGACTAAAATTGCCAAAAATAAATTTGTTTGAGACTAAATCTACAAATTATTCAATTATTATTGACATTATTACTAATATAAAATTCTGCATTTTACTTGGGAAGTAGTAGAAATTCCACAGGTCGCATTCATCCTTTCGTGGCCAACACCAAATGCATATGCTTTCTTATCATCTGAATCTTTATATAATGGCCTCTAGTTTATGCATATACATATAAATATATATATATATATATATATATATATATATATACTTATTAAAAGGCAGGGAGGCAAGTTTTATCAATTATAAAATATTAAAATAAATGGTATTGATAAAAAGTAATAAATATTATTGAAATCCTTAATAAATATTATTGAAATCCTCTATCATTGCCTCTTCTTTGTGAATATTTTCTCTTCTAGATAATGATTTTTCTAGAGATATATATAATCTATAGCTGGTTTATATATTCTTATAATCTTCTGCATTTAAATCATGCTTTCCTGTTATAGGCAAGTTCTCTGATATGGATATATGAATGACACTTATGAATCACTATTCTTATGTTACAGCTATTAAAGGAATCAAAACAAGTCAAAGACCTCTAGCTATTCCAGCTTTGTTAAAAATGAAGAAGAAACTATAAAACAGAAGAGATTACACAAAGAATAAAAGAAAAAAAAAAAAAAAAAACCTACCCGAGAGAAAGGGGAGAAAAATTCTGGCAGCCTTAAGTTTTGTGTAATAACTCTCAATTCTTCTTGAATGATTTACATCTTTATAGAGTAAGAACCCTAGAAAATATGATACAAAAAGAATGAAATAAAGACTACATGTGAAAGTATATTTCCTAGTCAAAAATATACGAAAGTGGTAATGAAGACTACATGTGAAAAATATTTTCTGTCCAGAATTTTTCCTTATTGTCCAGTCCGGAATTTCTGACCTTTTCACTCATATTCCTCTTTCATTTTGATGTAATTTTCATATGGATAAGTAGGTAAAAGTCCCCTCTTGAACTCACCTTCATTTGGTTGAATTTCATCTTCCCTATCTTCTTTATTTATGCAAGACTCAAGCATGATTCTTGCATGTGTTGCATTATTCTTTTGTGTGATACTTGAACTCCTAATTTTTCTTTCAACATCCCCCCTCAAGCTGGACTTGTGGAAGAGGGTTTTCAAAGGCAAATTTCTTACCAAAGGTAGGAAAATTTTCCTATGTAATGGCTTAGTGAGAATGTTTGCCAATTGTAAAGAGGATGAAATTGCCAAAGGTTTCACAAGTCCGGCTTGATATTTCTCCCTTATAAAATGGAAATCAATCTCTATATGCTTGGTCCTCTCATGGAAAACGGGATTATCCACAATGTGTATAGCAGCCTTGTTATCACAAAAAAGAGGAATAGGTTGTCTGAAAGAAATGTGCAAATCTCCAAGTAGATATGTCAACCATTGCACTTCTGAAACAGCCATGGCCATGGCTCGGTACTCACTCTTTGCACTACTCTTGGAAATGGTATGTTGCTTCTTTGATTTCCAAGAGATCAAATTATCACCCAAAAATATCAAGAAACCAGTGATGGATCTTCTTGTTTCATTACATCTTCCCCAATCCGCATCACTATACATTTTCAACTCCATTTTAGATGATGAAGAAAAGAATAAACCACAAACAAGATTACCTTTGATGTATCTCAACAAATGATGGGTAGCCTTGAGATGAACTTCACAAGGAGAAGAGAGGAATTGACTAAGTTGATTTATAGTATATGTGATGTCGGGTCTAGTGTGACAAAGGTAGAGCAACTTTCCAACCAAGCTTCTGTACATTGTTATGTCTTCAAGTGGAGGAGAATCCTTTTGGTGTAGATCAACATTTGGACCCATTGGTGCTACAACCGGTTTACATTCATCAAAACCATAGTTCTTCAAGAGATCTATAGCATATTTTCTTTGAAAAACATGGATCCCATCATCAACCCTTTCAATTTTCATACCAAGTACATAGGGCGTTTCTTTTCTTTTTTAAGAATGAAACGATGATTTACTATAAGAAGCCCATGTACGGTATACAAGTATATATTTTGAGCAGTTTTTTTGTGCCTTGAAATTTACTCTGCTTTACGTTGTTTCTGTGTTTCTTATGTTTTGGTTTTGTGCTGTGCTGTACTTGGCCAACTTTTCTGGACTGTTTTTTTGGCCTTCCCTGCTGCATTTTTTTTTTTTTTTTTTTATGGTTTGGTTTTGTGGACTTTAAATATTCTTCTAGATGATCAATTTAATCGATTCTTTATTTTTGTGGTTATTGATCATTGTTCAAATAGGTATATTTGAGCGGTTTCGAGGAATTCTTCATGAAGGAGAGATATATAAATGTGTTCAATTCTTAATTGAAGGCCTCTTTGCAATACATAAAGCAAAGTTCTAGGTAAAGTTTCTTCATTTCAGTTATTGAACTTCCAATATCGAATGCAATCATGAGTTTTGATAGCTTTATGGGGGTGTTTCAACATGCAAGGGTACCCTACTGTTCGTGCAGAATTGGACCTTGTGGAGCAGGAAAACCAGTTAACACATGAGATTTCATTCTCAGACCAAATTACTCATGAAATTACTTTAGGTAACATGAATATTCGTTTGTTTATTCTTTAGTTTACATGTTGCATACAATTCTTAATGTTCACTTTGTCTTGCTTTTAAACATTTTCCAATAGGATCTAAACTTCTTAGAGAAGGAAAAGAAATATGAAGAATTGAAGAAATCAATACTGGGTGAAGAATCTGAGGATGACGAAGCAGGTTATAATGAGGAGGGGTCTGAGGATGAGGATTAAGAGAAGTCTGATGAGGATGATGAAGCTCAAATGAAAATACAAGATGAGAAAGAGACCAATTTGATTAACTTTCGGAGAACCATCTACTTGACAATCATGTCTAGGGTTGATATATTTAGATATATAGATGATATTATTGTTTTTCTTCTTTTCTTTTATGAAAGAATGTATTTTATTATGTGATTTTCAATCTTAATTGTAGATTTTTGAGATTAGACATAAATTTTTATTCATTAATTGTGATTTAAATTTATTATTAATATTATTATTTTAATGAATTATTTTTTATTATCAATTATTCTTTAATTATGAATATTAATTTTATTTTTTAAATTTTAATACTGAAAATAGGTTGAAAGTTTAAAATTATTTTAAATAATATATATATATATATATATATATAATATTATAAAAAAGTAATTTTTTTTAAAAAAAATGTATAAAAAATGGCGGCTAAAAACCATCGTATTTGCTAAAAAATTATATTAATTTGAAAAATTAAAAAATAAAATAAAATTAGAGGACCAAATACGGCAGCTAGGAGCCTTTGTTTCTAACCACCAGATACGGCAGTTCCCACAACCGTCGTATTTGTCCATTTTTTTATTATTTTTTTTAAATTTAATTTTTTACGACATTTTGATCAACCGTCGTTTCCTAGTGTCGTATTTGATAACAAATGATGATTTGTAATCACCGTTTATTAGAAACAATACGATTTTAAACGACGACCTCAAAATCGCCGTTGAACTATTGTATTAGGCAAAAACGACGGTTAGAAAGTCAGAAACGGCGACTCCCTGACTGTCGTTTTTGGCCCTTATTCCAGTAGTAAAATCCTTTGGAGAAGAACAAAGAGGATTTCAAAACATTCATCTTTTACCCCGAGACTTTCTCATAAGTGGAGAGAATAATGGTGAGTGTTGTTGGAGAGACAATATCTATATATATATTGCTACAATTTAATAAAATTACTTATTTATATATAAAGTAAAGATTGTCCATACCTGTACATGTATACTATCAAAATAATGAATAATATATATATATAACAACATACTGCCACAGTTTTAAGATATATATAAGATATAGTGATATGTAGATTTTTAAGATATATATATATATATGTATATAAAAGATAGAGATATGTAGTTTGCTTTAGCAGATGTTCTACCTTTTCTCCACTCAAATCCTTTTTTATTTTATTTTATTTTATTTACTTCAAAAATCCCTGTTCCTAATATATGTATACAATATACAAATAGATAATATCTATATATATCAACTACAGTTTACAAATTCCTCAAAAAAAAAAAAAAAAAAAAAAATCAACTACAGTTTACAATGTATATGCACATATATAAATATAAAGTAAAGGTATGTATCATGTCGCTATTCAATTTTTTTTTCTTTTACGATTTCCTTTCTTTTTCTTTTATTATTATTGTTTTTTTATTATCATGTATACAGATATATATAATGTTTTCTTAGCATAACTATATCCTTTGTGTTCTTCCCTAAATTATTTTTATCAAAATTATATATATATATACATACATATTGGTTTATTTACAAGTTAACAAATATATAATATATATAATTATCTTTATCCAAAAAATAGCAGTAATAAATTTAAATTCTTAAATTTAATCTAATTATCTAAAAATTCAAAATTACGTAAACTAAAATCCATATTATACTCTTAATTTAAAACGATCCCTAATAGATTTCTACTATAATCATCATATAATTAAATTAAATTAAACAAAGAAAAATAAAATCTTAGATGAATATAAACTAACCATGGTGGTGGTGGAAAACCATTTGGGACTAGCGAAGACGAGAACTTCTACTTCGACGTTGTGTGGTATTTCCTCTGTATGGCAATTCTGCCCTAACCCTAATTTAGAGAGGAAGAACGACTTTTTTGTTTTGTTTTCTTTAATTTCCTTTTTTATTTTTCATAATTCTCAATCGGTCATTCTTAATTTTTAGCACTCCATAGTAGTCCCCAAACTTTGTAAATTACCAAAATATCCCTCTTCATTGGGCATGAGTATTACATCCTACCCTCCGTAGAAAAGTTTCATCCTCGAAACTACAAATCATTACCCTTAAAATTCTAATATCCAATTTTTTTTTTTTTTTTCAATTCTTAAATTTATTCCAAATTTAAATCACTTTGTTCTTCACCTTGAATCATCTTTAATATAAAACAAAAAGCACTTTCGCTACACACTCTGATATAATAAAATGTATTTTTAATAATCATATCCAAGTACTTTATACTTAAGTATTTGATCACTGATCGATATATATGGTGCTTAATCTTTATTCCTCTAGTAAAATTAAATAATCATAATCTTTCGTTCATATACTTCAAAATTAAATAATCCTCAATGTTGATCCTTCTACACAATCTTTGGCTTACCTCGTACTACTAAGTTACCACAAATATTTTGCTATCTCGTTCATTTACCTTATTTATTACATAATTCCTCGATACATTCTTTGAAATTTCAATCTTAAAATAAATTAATACTGAACTCAATTATTCACAAGAAATACATTATCTTGATCCTAGTCATTATATGCTTACAAATCTCCGATCTTAAATTGATCAATTTTACAATTCATTCATCTTCTTATATTGGACTAAGGTTACAATAAGTATGCACATCTAAGTTTGAACAACTAACAAGATCTCAAGGATAATTTATTCATTTATTTATTTTTTGTAACATGAGAGAAACATGAGAGAAACATCTTAGTATATAAATGATTTTGAACCTAACTATAATATATATGTATATATATGATGTGGAGTCTAACCTGGGCCAAGGGTAGAATAGTTTTTTTGCTATCTTCCCTATCTGAGGTAGAGTAAACTCTTCCATCTTGCAACAGCAGAGCCAATACAGGGTTGATCCCCGGAGGCTCCTTCGATGCTGAAGTAAGAATAAATTCAAAGCTCTAAAGCAGTAAAAACTCAAAAGAGAATTAAAGTCCACTTACCTAGTTCCAGGTTTCTTTGTTCTATTTATAGAGTGAAAAAGAGGCAGGTTTTTTATGAAATTATGAGATTATGAATCCTAATCCTTATAGGAAAAGGATTTAAGGGTTTAATAATAATAATAATAAAAATATGAATCCAAATCCTTATAGGAAAAGGATTTAAGATTTTAATACTAATAATAATAATAATAATTCAAAATAAATAATTGATATTACTATAATGCCCTTTATTAAAAAATAAAATAAGATGAAAATGATAAGGTAATTAAAAAAATAAAATAAGTTGAAAATGATAAGGTAACTAAAAGATAAATAAGATGAAAATGATAAGGTAATTGATGATACCATAATGCCCCTTTAAAAAATAAAATAAGATGAAAGGAATGGTGATTTTGTTGTAGGAATAAATTAAATAAAAATGAAGATGAATTTACATAAGGAAAAGATGTCAAGGACACATTTATGTTTCAGATAGAGGGACGGTTCGTTTTATTCAAAGTATTTTATTGGAAAGGATGATATCATTCGCTACATTTGTTCTGTTTTTGTCTCTTGCGGGTGTTAAGTTTGCTGTGACTTGGGAATAGTGCCATTTTCAGGCAACCATTTTGAATTTTTGATAACGAGGATAGATCCTTTTCTAGTGAGTGACGCTTTGTGAAAGTTGTTATTTTGTTTTTCTGTTTGTGATCATCTAAAAGCGTGATTGTCTGATTTTTCATATGCAACTGTTTGTGGTAGCATGTTTGAAGGGTCTTGCAAACTTTATCATCTTTTGAAAGAGTCTGACAATGTCTTCTTCTAATACAAGTGTGTATATCTTTTCCTGAAGTTTTTAGACTACATCTCATTGTTTTGGATTATGGAAGATTCTAGTAGTACAAATATGGATCATGAGGAATTATCTACAACTGAGGTGTTATTTGGGGATAATGAATCATTTGGGAATGAAGCATCGTTTGGAAGTGATGTGTTGTTTGGGCATACGGGATCGTCCAAGGTTAGACCAGAGATTGGATCGTCTAGATCCATGGTTAGACCAGAGACTGTATCATCTAGGTTTGATCTTGTGGAAGTGGGTGATGGAAGTAGGGGGAATGTGGAAAATGAAGGAGAAAAAGAACAAGTAGACTTAGATGATCTCGATGATGAAGAAAGTGAGGCGAGACAAGAGTATTTAGAAAAGAGTGATTCGAGCCATCATAGCGTTCTGGATGATAGGTTAGTGGTCGAAGGGGATGAAGATGAAGATAGTTCTCTTGAATGAAATGAGGAATGGGTGATTAAGGATTATGAAGGTGCTTTGTCTGACGATGATGAATGGTTCCCTATAGAGGAGAAAGAAGAGATTGATTTCCATGGAGTTAGGGTCATGAAAATGGGTTATATCTTTGAACAAAGAATGGCAGACGATGTAGGGTTGTATATAGGTGTCATGGGCCGGAGGTAGTGATGCCTTATGTAAACAAAGAGAATGAAGAGTTGGTAAATTTATATGAGCCCACGGACGATGAGATTGCACAAATTGAACCAGATATTGTCCTTAGTGAAGAAAAAGAAAAGAAAATAGGAATGACTCAATACTTGATAATGGAGTCTGATTTGGACGAAGAGAAAGAATATTTCCTGAGAAAGGATTATGAGTTTGATGAGGAATAAGAAATTATTTATCCTGGTGGTGGTATGCATGCTAACGATTGTTCGGACGATGGTGTGGTGGTTTATATTGCACATTTGAGACCGGGCTTAAGATTTCCTATACATAAATTGTTTGAAGATATTGTGAAATTTTGGTAAATTAATCTTGGGCAAATACTGCCAAATGGGATCAGAGTGATTACAGGTTTTATTATTTTATGTAGAATTAGTGTAGTGGTAATAAGTTTGGATACCTTTAGGCATTTTTTTTTATGATTTAGTAGAGGTATGGGATGAAGGAGGGACGAGGGTTCTATTTTTTTACTTGTTGCCCTAACTTAGCTCCTTTGATTGATCAACCAACAAGTATACATGGTTGGAAAAAATATATATATATTTTTATTTATTTAAGGCACTATGCCTTTCAGGATTTGGGTTTATTACAACCATGAAATTATAAGTTTCATCTAAGTAATGAATTTAGAAGATTTGCTGGTGGGGTGCAAATAAGTATTGACGTATCGAAGTTAAGTACTTCGCGGTTTACTTTGGATGTTTATTTGGATTGACCAACCGGGTTACTTGAGGTTGTGGGTTTAGCCGAAGATCGCATTGTGAAACTTTCTTGGCTAAGTGATATTACATGGATTTATGTATTTTAGACCCTTTATGCTTAACATTTAATACATTCACTCTACCTTTCTTATGATTTTTATGTATTATTTATATTTATGAGAGGTAATTTGGATTATTAAAATTAAATAGTCTTAATATTAAATTATTGGACTTTTAATTATACTTTTATTTTATTCTATTTCAGATCCAACTCCAAGACCCAATAAGCAATCAGAGATTCAGTTTACAATTAAAGGGGCCCGTAAAGCCCAAGAAATTAAGAAAAGAGAAACCCTAAGAAGATTAGAAGGGAGGTGGATAAAAAGAGAAAAAAATCAGACTTGGATAAGTTCAAAAATCAGAGAAGAGAGGTTACTGTTCACGTAGGAGTTACTGTTCACCGCGATTTAAAAAAAGATTTTCGAGAAATCATGGAGGCATTACAAGATTTGGTAATGGCAGCTTAAACATCATTAATCTCGATCTTGGGGAAGATGATTCCAAGGCAATTCAGAGTTCAAGAACATCATTAATCTCGGTTTTTAATTTGATTTTCAGATTTGATTACATTGATTTTAAGATTGCATATTTATTCGCTTGAATGAATTTCTGAGAGTAAACTTAGTTTTGATTGACACTTGTTAAGTGAATCTATGCCTTTTTTCTCTATTATAATTTATGATTGCTTTCGACTTTGAATTTTTCATGGCTCCATGGATTACCTTGATATTCACGGGTCTTAGATTTGACATGAATTGATGGAATGAGCGCTTGTCTAGGAAACCTATTAATGTTCAATCTAATTCTAACGGGTTGTTAGTAGGTGAATAGAATTCTAATTTGAGCTTCTAAATTAGTATTCAATCAAGGAATCAGAT
>JAXGGT010000169.1:9432393-9447761 GCA_035583425.1 Marsdenia floribunda | reverse complement strand
AAAGAGACGTTGTTTCAAGAGTAATTTGTTGGTCAAGGACTTCGTCATGTAGAGACTTTCGAGCTTTAACCACAAACCAGAAGCAGATTGCTCATCAGCAACTTCAATGATGATGTCGTCGGCAAGGCACAACATGATTGTCGAGTGTGCCTTCTCCTCCAAACTGGCCATCTTAGCAGTTTCAGAACTCGCCGCCTTCCTTATCAGCGGCACCCATAGTCCTTGTTGCTTTAACAAGGCTCGTATCTTGATCTGTCATAGACTGAAACTGTTTCTCCCCGTAAACTTGTCGATCTTCACGTTCAAAGTAGACATTTTTCTCACCAGATCACAAACCCTAATCAAACCCGAGCTCTAATACCAGTTTGTCGGGTAGCAAACCCAAGTCCCACATTAGAAATTCAAGGAGAAAGCACCTTGAATATAAGTATCCACCTAACTTCATCAGTATGAGGCCTTTTGGGAGATGTCCAAAAATAAATCCGTGCGGACTTGGTCCAAAGCGGACAATATCATATTAATGTGGAGTTAAGGTGGTGTTTGGCGGTCCTAACAAGTGGTATCAGAGTTAGGTGGTTCGTAGACTGCGTTGTGTGGGAGGCCTCCTCAATATGCCCTCGCGACAGATGATGAGTTCGCTGGAGGGGAACCCACGAGGTGTGTGATCCTTTGGTTTGAGGGGAGGCTTCTTGGGTAGCAAACCCAAGTCCCACATTAGAAATTCAAGGAGAAATCCCTTTGAATATAAGTGTCCACCTAACTTTATTAGTATGAAGCCTTTTGGAAGATGCCCAAAAATCAATCCGTGCGAACTTGGCCTAAAGCGGATAATATCATACTAATGTGGAGTTAAGGTGGTGTTTGACGGTCCTAACAAATATATATATAAAGACTAGTTTGTTTAAACAATTAAAATCTAGGGACTAAAATGACCAATTTTTTTAAAAAATAATTAATGAATACTAATAGTATTTTTTTTTTTTGGAAATTTTGAAATTTTTTTCCCTCAACTCTTGAAATTATAAATGAAGTTGCTACTAATTGAATTAAGTCTTCTTGTCCAATAATAATAGTTATAAATTATTAATTAAAAATATTCATTTATATATATTAATAATAAATAGGATAAACCATTTAGGTAACACCTAAACTTTTCATAAATCCCAATTTTGCACATGAATTTTTTTTTGTCTAAGTTTTGCACACAAACTTTTTAAATGTTCCAACTTTGCTATTCCCTCCAACAAATCCATTAAATACCCACTTCTATTAGTCATGTGACTTGCACATGACTTTTTTATGGGTATTTTAGTTATTAGGATTTTTTAAAATTTTTAAAGGACTTAATTTTAAGAATTAAAAAGTTATAGGTCATTATTATTTATTTTGAAGTTAAAGATTAGAATTTTTTAAAATTTAAAGATTAGAGTTTTCATATCCTCCTTCTTCTTCATCTTTCTGTGTTGTCTCACCATCTGCTTCCTCCTCCATTCTCGTCTTTCCGTCAACTTTTTCATCTCCTTCTTCTTCTTCACTGCCCTTCTTGATGCACACACCTGTTGTTATCAGACTGAAAAGTAAACAAATTGAAGCAATTGTACAAAGTACACCTTTCCCACCTATCGATTCTTTTATCACTATAACAAATGTATACAATACTTCTGATATCATCAAGACATGCACACTCAAAATTGATAACAAAACCCTCTTTGGACTTATGATTCAAATATTCATCAGCAGTGAATTGAATAAGAATCTACCACTTGAGAACATCTTAATTAAAGGTCAAGCCTTTTACAATAGATCAAATCTATCCCAAAAAAAGCAGCTCAAAAACCACAAAAACACAAGCTACAAAGGAAAGGGGTGGCAGTGCACGTGAGTTGACCAAAGAAAGGAAGATAAGAAGAAGAGAAAGACAGAGAGAGAATGGGGGAAAACAAAGAGAATAGAGAAAGGAAGAGAATAGTTGTTTCAGATGAGAAACAAGAAGAAGGATGGATGGCGGTGGTGGTAACGACAGCAGCGAGAAGGATATGAAAAAGTTGATGGACACATGAGAAAGAAGGAGGGGGACAACACAGAAAGATGAAGAAGCATATGAAAACCCTAATCTTTAAATTTAAAAAAAAATTCTAATCTTTAAAAAAAAATAATGACCCATAACTTTTTAATTCTTAAAATTAAGTCCTTTGAAAATTTTTAAAATATCGTAATTACTAAAATACCTATAAAAAAAGTCATGTGCAAGTCACATGACTAAAAGAAGTTGGTATTTAACAGATTTTTTGAATGGAATGACAAAGTTGGAACGTTTTAAAAAGTTTGTGTGCAAAATTCGGACAAAAAAAAGTTTGTGTTGGAAACCTGAATTTCTAAAAAATTTAGGTGTTACCCAAATGGTTTACCCTAATAAATATTATTTTTTAAATTTCGAGGTATTTTTGCTCTCAAACTCATAATTTCTCAAATCATAAGTGAGGTTGTTACCAACTGAGTTATGTCTTTTGACATAATAAATATTATTATATTTTTGAAAAAAATGACTTAGGTCAGTTAGTAGTAATGACGCTTATCATTTATAATTTAAGAGGTTATGTATTCAAATTATATTAGAGATAAAGGTCTTAAAATTTTAAATATATATACATATATATTATGATGTTATAATAGGAGTACAAGTTGAGAATGTAGATTAAGACCAAAATAATTGAGAGGGACCCTTAGAGTTCTCCTAAGCGGCACCACTCCCTCTTCTTCTTCTTGAGTTATCTCCAGCCAAGAAAGAAGTTTAGCTCCGGTTGAAATTTTGCTTTGGCCGGAGAATCATTTCTCTATTGTTTTTCCTTTTGTTTCTATTTTACCTCCACTTTTTTAGTTATCTCTCCTATATTTTAGTTTACCTTCACAGGTGGCAGTGCTCGTGACAGCAACCATGGTTGATGGCGTGACTAGAACCATGGTAGCACAAAGAATTGGTTCTAGCAGTGTCAGGTTGGTGATAGAATGCCCATCTAGGCCACAGAAGAAGGCAACGACTCATTACATAAAGACGCGACTACATAAGATATAGCCTTAGGATATCCGTTGACGTGGACCTACTGTGTGTCCTCTTCTCCCTCTACTCCCTCTTGAATGGATCTTTGTTACCGAGACCCGCGATGATGCTTTGTCCAACAGATTTGTATTCTTAATCGATTATTTATAGATTTATATCTAGTGCAATATAGTATTGGCGTAATACCTATGTTTTTTATACCAACTTAGAATTTTTATTATTTTTAAAAACATTTTATTATATTTTCGTTCTTTTAAAAATTCTCGTTAGACATTTATTTCAACTTTAAAATTTTCATTTCCTCAAAAAAAAAAAAAAAAAAAAGGACAAGTTGAGAATGTTGATAATTCAAACTGCACCATTATGTTTGCCGACATTTCAACACTCATAATTAATTAACCTAAGCTTTATAATTATAATTTTTTGTTTTTTGAAAAATAAAAAAGAAAAAAAAAAATTGGGTGAGTTAATAACCAACATTGTCTTGTCCGTATATATAAAACGAATTAAGGTTGTTGATATGACTGGCAGTGGTAGCACACGTTTGAGCAGTCAATTTTACTCATAAACATACGGACAAAATTTTTCAGGTCATTTTAAAAAATTTGACTAGTTGTATCCCTCTTTTATTATTTTTTTTATGAATTTAATTTTAAATTCTTTTGATTTTTTTTTTAAATTCATATAGTATAAAAGTTTTAATTTCTTTTAATTAAATTAAATCTTTATATTTTCCTCATATTTTTTTTGACTTGTTTGATGAAATTAAAATAAATATACATTTAAGTTTTTGGTTTCGTACAAATGCGTAAACATCTTGTGAATGTTAAGTAAAGTTGCGAGTTTCGACAAACACCGTGAACGTCATATAAAAGTAGTGACTTCAAATATCAAATAGTCAAAAAATTTAAAAGAAAAAAAAATAGTAAGTGTAGACTAATTGTAAGATCTTGATTTGATAAAAATTAATTAAAATATAATTAAAATAATCAAAATAGAAAATTAAAAAATAGTATAAAGATAAAAAATAAGAAAAAAAAATTAAAACGGTAAAATTAGATACCAAACTAACTAATTTTTCGTTATTTTATGTTAATATTTGGACTTTTAGAATAAATAATTATAAAAAATTTAAATTGTCAAATGTGTACATATACATATATATATATATATATATATATTCATCCTTACAAGTTAGAATAGAAATTTTTATCATTTGGAAAAAAAAAAAGAAAGAAAAAGAATAGAATTTTTTATAAGTTTATGTATTATTATTATTATATCTTGGGTCGCAAATTTTGACTTTTACTATTGAAAAATTTGATCTTAACATGGAAAAAGTACCATAACGTTTACTTTTTTTTTTTTTTTTTTTTTGCCTTAAAACTTTTGTATATTGAATTTGTATTTTAGACAAAGTGTTCAACTCTAATTTCTTTCTTTTGGAAGGTTTTTAGAGGAAAAGCTATTATTTAATTACTAATTATAATTATTTTAGTTTATTTAAGATTTAAGTAAAATTTTATCATACATTTTAATTGATATGATTAGTTAATGATTTTTTTTACATTTTTTATAAATAAAAATAATTCAGATAATTAGTTAATTTAATATCATAATTTACATACTTTAGTTTATTTAGTTTCTTAATAAATTTTTTAGTACTTTCATATATACTTAATGAAAAGGGGTCTTATTAGTAAAAAAAAAATGTAAATTGAAGGACCTTTGTTAACTTAAAAATAAAAAAGTAAAAGACCTAGTTAGCCAAAGTATGTAAAGTAAGGAACAAAATTAATTAATTATAAAATTAAAAATAATAATAACACAAAATTTTTCATAGTTTACAAAAAATAATAATAATAATTTATATTTAGTCTGTATTTTTTTAATCTTTTTTTATCTCATACTATTTTTCGAGTGATTGTTTTAGTCCTTTTGATCATATTTCGATTTTTTTTTTTTTTTAATCAAGTTAATACCTTATGACTTGTTTATATTTATTTTGACTTGATTGAACAAGTTAAAAATTATGAGAAAAAATGTTAAACTCGTTGAAAAGTCTAACTTGATTTAAAGAAAAAAAAAAGCTCAAATATAATAAAAACCACCCAAAAAAATTACAAAAAAAAATAGTATTGGAATAAAAAAAGATTTAAAAAAAAAATCAAACTCGTAAAAAACTAATAAAATAGGGAATAAAATGACTAATTTTCTCATAATACAATAATTTCTTTTCTTCTTCTTCTCTTCCCCCCACCCCCCCCCCCCCCTCTCCTCTCCTCTCCCCCCTTCAAATTTTATGGGTTTATTAAAAATGTTGAGAGCCAAATGCAAATAAGATCAAACATCACTTTCTTGTCAACATTGGTATTAAAAATCACAAAGTCTATTCGTAGGTTTTATGAATAAATTATCTTCTCTTGTTAGATCTTGCCGACTACTGCTTTATGAGCAAAAACCTTGACTAGGTCACCAAGATATGATATTAAATAAATAAATAAAAATAAAAATAAAGGTCATTTTCAATAAATATTATATATATATATATATATATATATATATATATTAGGGGCCCGGACGAGAAAAAAATAAAATTTGAAGGATATGAAATTAATTAATTAACTATAATCTCTAGTAATTGGTAAGCACAATAAAAAAATAAAAAAAAGTAAAAAAAAAAAAATCACCCTATAGAGATATTTCTAATTACTACTAATAATAAGTATGATGTTCTAGTTGGTTATCACATCATTGTGAATGAATGATTTCATTTCCCAATAGTAGCAAAAAAAAAAAAAAAAAGGTAATTAGTTTCTTTAATGGAGATTATGCACCACTAAGTCATATATGCTTTTAGATAGTTGTTTACATCAATGATGCATTAGCTAGGGAAAGCAAGCAAACTTATTAGTATAACATGATTCTCCTAAAAGGAAAGATATAGCGGCACCCACGATCAATTATTTGGTACTGTTATATATTATTTTATATTAAAAAAATATCTTAAATTGATAATGTGCAATTAAGCTCGTATTTATATTATATATCACATTTTTACATAACTTATATAATGTGATACTGGTATCACATTATATTATTAATTAATTAAGAGGTAAAGTTTTAAGTTTTTTATTTTAAATTTCCCATCAAGAGTGAATATATATATATATATATGAGGCATTCAATGACAAAGTATTGGGAGAGCATGTGGCAAAAAGTTATTTAGGGTCACAATTGATAATGACTTAAAGTGTATTTAGATTTTCAAATAAAATTATATTTACATATTTACCATAAATTAAATTAAATTAAATATATATTTTGAATTTAAAATTTATATAATTAAAAATTAAAATTTTATGAATTAACATTCTTAAAATTTTATTTTGAGCCAAAATAATTATTGTGGAATGTGACCTTTTTTCCCTTTTTTTTTTTTTACATTAATTTAGAATTGGGTAATCAAATGACATGTGGAAGAGATGAAATAATTATCCCACATTTTCAAATGTATATTAGGATTTCTATATGTTGGCCATAATGTGACTATACTTTTTCTTCTCCTCCTGGTAGTTGAAAAAGCAATTTGTTAGTTGAAGATTTTGACCTAAAACACACACACACACAAACACACACACACATATATATATAATCCTACACTTTGATAATAGCTAAATATTTTTCATCATTAAGCAACTTTAACACAAATTAAATAAAAGATTTATAAATGTTTACACGTGATTTTTTATTTAATTTTTGATATAAATGTTGTCTGATAATCAAAAATAAGATGTTTTTTAAAATCAAATTTTACGAGCTTAATTAAATAAAAATAATAGATTTTAAATACCATATGTTCTGAAAAAAATAAAAATAAAAAGATACGACATGCGTGGCCCTAAGTCTATCAAGGTTACTTTCGTCTAGAGCATTGTATGAGGGTTTTTTTTTTTTTCTTTTTTCTTTTTTCTTTGATAGCCTTCACCAAGAAGAGATGATAAAGGGAAATTATTAATCCACATGCTTAAGTAGAAGTCATTATTATTATTATAACTATTCTTTTAAGGTTAGAATATAAGTCGTTTATAGTTATAATCAATTATGTGCATTACCTAGTTATAATCAATATATATATATATATTTCTTTAAAAAAAAAATTAAACTACTAACTAATAAATTATTAAATCGTCTTAGTTGGTAGTAGCCTCACTTATGATTTAAAAGGTTATGAGTTCAAAACATAATAAAAACAAAAATACCTCAAAATATTCAAAATATATATATATATATACTATTAAATCTATATAACCAAAAATTAATGTATATAAAATAAAATTAAAACATTAGAAAATACACACCAATTCATCTTAAATGATTAAAGTTATGCAATTATTTAAGTAATAGGAAGAAAAATCTTAATGGATTGACAAGATCAACCATCTACAATATTCAAATTAAGAGATAGCTTTGTTATTAGCGGTCTCATTTATAAATGTAATTGTAATGGATTTGAATCACATTCAGGATAAAAGACCAAAATATTTATATATAATTTTATCCAAGAACAACAAAAAAATTATTATATTTTGATCCAAATTTAATTATTATAATCATATTGAGTTTGTGTCATATTTATTATTATCTCTCCTAATGTCTAATCATAAAATCAAATAATATATGTCTATATATATAGATTTGGAAAATATTAAAAAAAAAGTTTTATTATATATATATATATATTATAGGGTAAGTTACTAAATTATTTTTGAGCGGTTCTCAATTAATTACTTTTCTTTTTCTTTTTTTTTTTTTAATTTAACAATTATTAGATCCTCCATCTTTTATCTTATTATATTATGTCATTAGACTAATATTGAATAGTAAACTATTTTTAAAAATATAATAGGTTCTTATAACATTATTTAAAATAAAGTGAGTTATTGCTATTGTGTGATAATTAGATAATCAATCCATAATAGTATCACAACTTATTTTGATATAGACTTATCAAAAAAAAAAAAAAAAAAAAAAAACCTATTTTGATATAGTCGAAAATAATTGAAGAACCTATTTTGATATAGTCGAAAATAATTGAAGTAAATAAATAGTGAAAAAAGACCTATTATGCTATTTTAAAATAGTAGTATATCATTTGAGAATAGTTTTTTTTTTTTTAATTATTGTTATTTTAATTTGAGGTTTTTCTATTTACAGTGTAATTCAAATTTATGACTATGACTTTCTCGATTAAAAAGTAAATTTGCTATTAATCGAGCTTACACCTATTTGTCTCATTTGAAAATATTTAATCAATAATTTAAAAATTAAAATGTAAAAAAAAAAATAATAGTAAGAGAAAGGAATTTGCCTATACATATAGGGAGAGAGAGCTAGTAATAGGCCCCTGAACTTTACATTCAAACTAATTAATCCTTTTTCACATTGAGAATCATAAAGAAAGCACATCCAAAACTTTCAAATATTTTATTCAAAGATTCACAAAAGTTTCAAATTCAACCAGTGACATCTCTAGAAGGAAGCTATAATGAGATCATAGGTCATTGTTACCACCCCCACCCCCTTAATATCTGCACTTTTTTGTTTTTTTTTAATAATTCCATCTGCAACTTTTCTCATATATATATACACCCACAAGTATATATATATATATATGTACACTTGTTGAAAAAACCATGCATGCACCACCACAAACATATCTTTTAATTATATTAGCATGATATATATATATATATTTAAGCATTTAGCAGACAATTGCTACTAATATAAACACAGAGTGCTCCAATATGATGGGGACTTTGCAGCAGATTCTACATGAGAGGGGGACCTGATGTCCTAAAAAACCATGGTGTTTTTATCTGCTCTGTCATATAAATAACCCAACATGGCCAACATATATAAGCATCAGATTTTATTTGTCACATGTGAAAAGTTGTCTCAAATTCACCATAAATTAAATAACTAATTAATTAAGTGGTTTAATTTATAAAATACATACACACACACACACATATATACATATGTATCTCTTAGGACTAAAGCAAACAATATATCATTATGTTGTTCAACCTGAAAATTTTCCTTTTACTCTTTACTCTCTTATATCTTTTACTTATATATTCCTTTGGTCCAAGCTGCACTTAGTTTCTGCATGGATATATATATACATAATTTTGTACCATATATATTATGATACTTTACAAGTTCATATGTACGGTATATATATATATGTATATGTATATACTTATTACTATTATTATTAAGGGTCTTTATATCTTTTAACAAGGTATAAAGTTTTTTTATCCCACATGGAATTAACAAGATAAGTTTCTTAGGATTTGCATGTTTCTATAAAAAGTCTTATACTCCACATGTAAAAAGTGATATATGCCTTTTTTATCCAAGTTACATTGTATAGTTTTGTTTCTGAGTCAATTACTAATTTAAGTATTCAAACTTTTTCATGAACTCACATATAAAAAGACAATTATAATCCTAAAATTTATTGGTGAAATAGTTTATTATTGAATTATGTTTACTCGTCAAATTTATACGAAAAGTAATTAATTGATAAGAATAGAATTGTAACTATATATAAAGTTTAGACACCTATGAGTTCCTATCTTCTAAATTTCCTTTAATTAAGCCCTCCTTAGCAAATTTTGTCTGCATTTGTCCAAAAAGAACATGCAAGGAAGAAGAGGGTATATATAAAAAAATTAAAAAAAAGTAAAAAAAGATATAATATATATATATATATATATATACATACATATCAAATGATTTATTTTTGATTAAGTGCTCCAAAAAGTCCATGAAATGTCATCAAATATTGGTCGAAAATTCTTCTGCACAGATTTAATGTCTGATTTTATTTTATATTTTCTTTGAAGGAAAGTGACACCATCGGTGATATCTTTGTTGGAAATTTTGTTCTCTCTCTCTCTCCCTCTCTCCCTCCCTGAAATAAAGTAAATCATTCTGCTATTAGCCCTCTCCATGTTCTGAAAAAAAAAAAAAAAAAAAGAATAATAATAAAATAAAATTACACTTTTAGGGTCTCAAAATCTTTGAATTTTTAACCCTTATGGGGTTAAACTTTTTGTTGTGAAAGTTGAGGAAAATGACATTAAATTCCTTTTTTATTAGTAAACTATTTTCTTAAATTTAAATTTTTATACATGAAATTCAAACTCAATTCAAGTTATAATTAGGGTTTTATCATTTATATTGTCCATATGAATTTTTTAATTAAATTATTTTGATAGTCAAATTAACTATTTTGATTAATTCAATTAAAATTTATTAAAATATAAGATAAAATAACAAATATATTATTAAAAAATTATTTAATAATTTATTGGGAAAAAAAAAGGTAGTGAATTAAGTAATGTAGCATGAGAAAAAAAAAAAATCTTGTTGGTTATAAAAAAGTTTTTTTTTTTTTTAAATCCTTTAAAAATAAACTTTTTTATAATCAACAAGATTATAAAATTGTTAAAATTGTTTTTAACAATTTTTAATTATTTTAAAATTGTTTCAACTTTTTTATAATTTTTTTTTTTGAAAGGATTGTAAAAAAGTTGAAACAATTTTAAAATAATTAAAATAAAAATAATTCATAAAACTTTTATTAATTTATTACGAAAAATTAGGTTATTCAATCTCTTATACTTAAATAATTTGTAATTTAAATACTTAACTTTTTTTTTTTGGTCCAATTAATTTCTAAAAATTTAATTTATGATATATTATATAGATTTCTTCGATTCTTTTTGCCTAATTTAAAGTTAATTTGAAAGTTAAAAAAAAAAAATTATGGAAAAGACTTATATGATTAATCTCTGTTTTTTTTTTTTTACGGTGGTATCCCAGGACCCTGTCTGCCTAGACTAATCCACCTAAGGAGGCCCAATAGTGCGAGAAGATCCACACAAGCGAATACATCTTAGAATATTTGGGTGAGGTTACCCCTTCACCTCTTGGCAAGCCAAGAGTTCTAAGGGAAGAAATCTAACCAACATATCAGAAGAAGTTCCTCTTATATGATTAATCTTAAAAACTTTAAAATTAAAAAATTAAAAATTAAACTGTAAAGCTGTTTTTGGACTAACACTTATTTTGAGTTTAAGTTGAGTTTTTTGTTTGGACAAAAATTAAATTTTTTTTGTTCGGTAACTAGTAAAAAAAAGTTACCAAAGGGTCTGACACTTCTCAACGTCTTTCTTTCTCTTTCTTTAAAGAATGGGCCCATTTATAAAAAAATAATTTTTTTTGCACTCTATTTACTAGACAATATTTTCAAGTAATTTCTCGTTTTTACAATAAACGCAGTTAACTCAAAAAAAAAATTTAATTCAAAAAAAGCCTAAATTATTAAAATATAAAAAAATAAAAATAAAGTATTCTAATTTTATTATTTATTAATTCAAGTTAATCTGTATATATATTGACTTCTCGAATATCTATGGTTCACCCATTCCAAGAAGAGAATTGCCCTTCTTTTGTGTTTTTTTTTTTTTTCTGTGCCTGCTGACCGACTACTGATGAAATAATAAACGAAGCAATCTATAGCTAGCTAGTTCGCGCCATCTGCAAGGTGGGTAGCATTCCAAAGTCCCGCGAAAAAGAAAGCAGAAAAGAAGAAGCAAAACTGAGGAAAGGAGAGGAAACATCGTAATACAGTAATCATTCAGCGGACCAGACAGTGAGAGAGAGATTCCCAACCGATCCCAAGACATCATCATAATAATAATTTTTAGTGAAAGAAAATAAAATAAATAATAATATATATATATATATACAGTAGTAAATTAAGCAGCAGCAGCAGCTGATCCATCTTCTAATTGAGTATTAAGTACTTCTTTGGTTGTTGCTGGCGGGCCTTTTCTGCTGTCTTAGTCCACCGAAAGCTACCAGAGAGAAAACAAGAGAATTTTCAGTTAATATATTTATATTTAGATATATATATATATATATATAGAGATACCAAACCCAAGCATGCAGTACAGTCAGACATCGACTGATTATGTCATATTGGGAAAAAGATGATCAATAGTTTTCGCCAAATCTACTACATATATAGATATATATATATACACACACACACACACACACAAGAAGAAATGAAAGAAAATGGCCCTTAATTAATTAATTAACCACGGTTGTTATACTAGTAGTATATGTATGAATAATTGGGACAAATATCCACTATACATAAATGTTTAAAATGTTTTGAACTAATCATTGAGTTCTAGAATCATAAATAAGGTTTGTTACCAATTGAGTTATACATTCTTGACAATAAATATATAATTTTTTTTTTTTTTTGAAAATTTTGAAGCTTGTTTTGCCTTTAACATGTCTCAAACTCATGATTTCTCGAATTATAAATAAAATTATTATCAACTGAGTTAAATATCTTGATTACAAATATTAAACTTAATACTTCAAAGGTAGAATTTACAATTCCCTTGCCACCTGTCAAGTAAAGGGCAGGCTTTTATATATATTATATATGTATATATATATATATATATATAGATAGATTTATTATTATGAAGGAGATAGATAGACAAGAAGATCTATTGTCCGGAACAAGAAATTTTTGTAAAATAGGACTGATGTGATGCAGTTGATGGAGAGGTTCAACATGAAAATGGCCAAACTAAAATAAAAATAATAATATTTTATTATATTTTATCAATTAAATTTATAAATATACGCGTATGAATTTAATTGATAAAAATATTGATTTAAATTATGTAATAATTAAATTTCAATTATATATATATATATATATATAAATCATGTTGGATAAATATTAACTTATAAATAATACAATTTTATCAATTAAATTACAATTTACTCATCAAAAATTGAATCAAGCTTTGATGAATGTAGGATCAGGAAATATATATATAGGAAAATTGGCGGTTCAGTCTTATAACTATTTTTGTTAATTAATTAAAGTCCAAAATCTTTATTTTTAACCTGGTAAGTCCTATATCTTTTTATGCGCACTCTATTAAGTCCTTTAGGCCAAAAATTTAAATTTTTCGGTCAAAATTCATCACGTATCGAACACATGATAATTTTTTAAGGGGGCAAAATAGTCCAAACATTATTCTTCTCTCTGTTTCCGTTTGGACTTTGAAGTATAGTGAATGGCTAGGCTATCGCAGATGGTGAGAAGCAAAACTCAAGTGAATTTAGATTTCCATAGCATTGTGAATACTTATTGTGCAATTTATTCCTGTCAAAAGGCATCGACACCATCGTCATTACTTTCTTATTAAGATCATCATCATTAAATCCGACATGTGATGAATTTTGACTTTAGTTTAAATTTTTAGTCGAAAAGACATAATAAGCTGCTCGTAAAAAGATATAGGACTTACCAGGTTAAAAATAAAAATTTTAGACTTCAGTTAATTAATAAAAATAGTTATGAAACTGAATTCACCAATTTTCTTATATATATATAGTTTGTGTGTGTGAAAAAGCTTGTTTTAGTTCCAAGAACAATATATTCAGTTCCCCAATTTTAATTGTTTTGATCAAAAGTGTATATATATATAGAGAGAGAGAGAAAGAGTTTCAGCATTCATAACCAAAAGAAATAATTAGGTTAACAAAATTTTCAAGTCAAATGGCAAAAGGATGAATGGGTTTCGCGGCGATTAGACTAAAAGTTGTTGGTCAATATATATATTTTCTACAAATTTTTTCAAAGGTAATGATCACAAAACAAGTCATAATATATATAGGAATCCTATTGGACTGTTTTCTTTGAATTTTAAAGAATCGTTTCTTTTTTTTTAATAATTAAAATATTTGAAAATATAATAAGTTATTTAATAAAATTAAAAAATCCACATTTTTAAAAATAATAATAATAATTATAACTCTTAAAAACATTTATTATTCGCTTTAATTTGCACTTGTCTCAACTTTAATGGACAAAGGCCTCATGCCTAAAGGCATTTTGATTCCTCAAATTGAACATAAAATTAGAACCCTAAAATATTTATTAGATCCAAATGATTTAGGGTATTATGTTTTCTTGCAATAGACGTAAGGCTAAAGATGACAACTTCTTTTCAAAAGAATATAAAAGTTAAAAAAAAAAGAACATTTTTGACTTTAAATTATCAATCAATTAAACTAAACAACAACATTTTGTGGTGGAGAGAGCGTAAAATAGCATAACCTGGGAAAAAGTAACATAGATAAGGCCTTTTGCTACCTTTGTGGTTTTTTTTTTTTTTTTTTCTTTTTTATAATATGGTATCTTTATCCACCAATTTTTAAAGATATTTATAAAGAAAAATCTCTAAGATTATAATACGTAATTGAAATATGATAAATAGATGTCCGTAATGTGAGTAGAGACGTCGAACTAATAACTTCTTACTTAATAAGCTAAGTGAAAGTACCAAAGTAAAAGAATTACACAGAAAAATTGAATATTTTAGTTTGAAAAAAATAATCTTTACTTTTTTTTTTTTTTCTTTAACTTTTTTAGTCCCCAAATTAAAATTAATCGGATAAACAAGTCCTTCCAACCATACTTTTACCTATTTTGGATGCCAAAAGTCATGTAATTTGCACGTGTACCAAAAGTTACAAATTTTTGAATGGACAAAAATATCCTTCTTTAATAGCACACTTATAAATTACGTGACTTTCAACATTGAAAATAGATAAAAATATGATAAAAATAACTTATTTATCTAACTAATTTTAATTTGGAAACTAAAAAATTAAAGAAAAAAAAAATAAAGATTAATTCTTTCAAATGAAAACTAAAATGTCGAATTTTCCAATCACACCAATCAAACTAAACGCTTATCTATATATAAAATATGCCCATTAGTTACATATACTCCAAAAATCATCAACTTTTGACATGATATGAAAATTTTAAAAATAATTAAAACTTATAGTGATGATATAATATAAAATTATTACTATATCCTTAATAAATATTTAATAACTTATTTTTAAAAAAAAAAAATGCGTAAGTCAATACATTAAATAAAAATAAATTTAGAATATATATATTATTAATAAATATTTTAAAATAATTAAAATTATTTTATTTGGCAAACTAAATAGATGTATATAAATAAAGGAAATGTTTGGATTAATTAAGATATTGGGTTATCATATGAAAGTATAATATGGGAAGCACGAAGATCTTCAACATATTTCATTGTCTCTCAAATGTATTTTTTTGGAGTACTTATATATATATATATATATATATATATATATATATATATAT
>JAXGGT010000169.1:9395313-9422316 GCA_035583425.1 Marsdenia floribunda | reverse complement strand
CTCGGGTGCACATCCCTCGATTTGCCTCCTCTCTGACTAAGGGGCCTCTGGTCAGGGGGGACGAGGTTTATTCGCCGATAGTCGGGACTCCGCCCTTTGGGGTGGTCGGGCTACGCCCTTAGGTGTGGTTGGGTTTCCGCCGGCGGGGTTCCCTCGTTAATCCAAAAGAAACTCCCACTTCTCTCTGCCACGCCTCATTTTTTTTTTTTCACTTCTCTGAGCTTTGCAGTTTGCTAAAAGCTCCTAGTTGAGTAGTGGGATGAATTGGGGAAGATGGGTTTTTGTTTTAATGTTAATTCTCCAAATTACCCTTTGTAATTTAAAAAAAAAAAAAAATTACTGGCAACTTTTTTAATAACCCGCTAAAAAATTTAATTAGAAAGTGAAAAATTGATTAAGGATCGAATTTGATCAAAAATAAAATTTAAGGACCGAACGGGCTGTTCGAAAATAGTATTGGGACTGAACCGACTATTTTCCCTTTAAACAATATGAGAACACAATCGTCATGCTCAAAATAATAGTTTTTTTCCTTTTTTTATTAAAAAGCAAAAAAAAAAACACACACACACACAACAAAACAAAATATTGAGGTTCTTTGGCTAAATGACTTGAATTCATAGCTTCTGACATCACAAGATACTACCAACTAAGTTATACCTTTTTGTTATTACTCCCTTAGTTTTTTTTTTTCATTTGTTGCCTTAGAAAATCAGTGTGCATTTATTAATACTTTTTCCTTAATACTCATATAATTAATACATACAATTAATACTTTACAGACAGGATATAATTGCCAATATGTACAAACTTATCGGTGTATAACCCTACAACAATGTTTGGAGAAACCTCTGGTAATCTCCAAAACCAACCTTCAACAAGGAATATGCAAAACACCCAGAGAACAATAAAAGAGAAAAGGCAGAAAACAAAAGCTTTAGAGCAAAAATTCAAAAATGTTTGCAAGACAACTATTTATATATCTCTCTCCTATTAAATACTAACACAGTTTTTTATAATTTTCCATTATTAGTTTCATTCTCCGAGACGCCACATCACCATACGACCCTAAATTCTCGCAAAAATGTTGTGTCCGTATGTATCTCTCTAGCGCCTTTTCATATGGTGACATTTCATTATTTGACAACTTTTTTACATTTACACCAAGTCTTTCACTGAAACTTCTTTCACCTAATCTATCTTTGCTGAATCTTATCTCCAAAAGATCGTTTCATCTATCTTCGTCTTGATGACTCTTCTGTTTAGACAAATGTTCAATCATGTTGTTACCTTTCGATTAGTTACACCGATTGCCAAAAAAAAAAAGGAAAAAAAGGGGGGGCTTGTGGTGTACCTAGGCATAAATATAATTTATGCCCATTTATTACCTATTTGACCATTTTACCCTTAAGTGGTTTTATCTTGGAATAAGCTAAATCCCACATGGAAAGATTATCAAACTACTTTGAGATTACCAAACTACTTTGAGATAACTTTCTTATAAAAAGCTATTAATATCTCCCAATAAAAGTAAGTGCATTTAATTTTTTTTTGCTTTGGAGTTTGACTTTATCATTGGACAGACTATTAACTTAAGCATCGGAGCATTATTGGGGATAAACCATCTTCTCTCATCTTTTGCAAGTAACCTAGCTAGTTTGACTGAAGGACCTTTCTAGAAAGACCATTCGGTCACGTCACTCCTCTGGAAGAAGGACCATTCGGCTACATTACCTAGCATGTACACAAGTTGGACCTATCCATGTACAATCTACATTTGCATATCAATGTACTCGGTCTTCTTAGAAACCCTAATGTCAATGCAGTAAACATAACACCTTTAATGATTTACTAGATACCTATTCAAATATCAATGTGCTTGAATTGCACTGTTCTGCAGCATAACCAAATCCTCTGCAAGTATATCCAAGAACACCTGCTACTACACAAAAAACTCCTCAATGCAATGCAGCATATACTGCAATGTATTCCTCAATTTGAAATGGTTGTAAAAAGGCTGGTCAAGTTTGAAGCCTCCATGAGATGAGTAGCTTGCTGTTTTCACTAGCATTTAGCTACTTAATCTTTGACTCAATTCACCTAACTTGATTCATTTGTTTCTCAGAGCGGTGTGGATGTTTGTGAAATCAGAAGTAGAGATGATTCCTGCACAGAAGAGTTAAAAGATAACAGAAAGTTCAGATGGATGGAGTTGAGACCTGTAACTTCAAGTCAATTATCAGCACAAAGCGATCTTCGCTTATTTAATGTGTTCTTGTATTTTGATTTTACCACACAAAACTTTTCTAATTAATCAAAGGAGAATTGTTGTCCAAAAGAATAGTTAAGCATGGTTGCATTTGGTTTTCTCCTGACTTATTTTCAGGGTATTTTTATTCTCCTCAAACCACCAAAATAAGGTACATACCAGAAGCAGAGAAAACAGAATTGAATCACTCCATCCACTATAAGATTATTAGATAATATATATATATATAAAACAAACATTATCAAGAAACAAATCGTTAAAAGCAGAGACATATTTATACGAAGGATCCTGAGGATTTTTCTCTGTATACTGACCTGGGTTCCAGCTACAATGGTGCCATTTAGTGGATGAACAGCACATGCGGTTACAGCTTCAGATAGTGGGATGGAAACATTTTGCTTATGGTGGTCAATTGTTCCATACTTGCATTGTGCATCATCACTAACAGAGAATTTGCAAAAGAACCATCTTTAGAGGGAAAAAAAAAGAAAAAAAGAAATATCATGTTAATCTTTTTCTAGATGGATAAGAAAAAGATTAGCAGAATCTAATTGCCTGCCAGAAGGAAATGAGACAAGCAATCTGAATTGAACACACTAAGATTGGATTGAAAAGAATAGTAACATGTGTCATGTGATGATTATGAAAACATGAAGTAATTGAAGATTGTCATAAACTAGTTTTCCATGATGTATCTTTATAAACTGATGGCAAACTAATCCTCAGGAAGTCAGGTGATAACACAATAAAATTTTAAGGTGGATCATCTTACCTGTACTCTACATGACAGGGGGATCTTCTATCTGGATAGAAGTCCAGAAGAAAAAGCTCTTTACTGGAAGAAGAGCCAACTGCATAAACCTGAAAATTGAAAATATCTCAAAAAATCACATCTGATAAATCAACCATGAATATTTTGCAGATCAGGCAGGATAAACATAAACTATAGACCAAAATTTCTTAAAAGAAATGAGGCTCTGAAATAAGTACGAGACACATAATTATATTCTTACAGAGTACATGGGTAGCCAGGATGGCTTTCTCAAGTATGATAGATGGGCTATATCATCAGAATTGTCCCTAATCCAACATATAAGAAAACAAAAGTTAAAATGAAATTAAAGCAACAAGAAAATACAGAAAAATCAGTATTGTATTCTCAGGGGACACAATAGATTCAGACACTCTACTCACAACCAGGGAGGAGGCGGGCAATGAACATGTGTAACTTGTAAGTTATGGATATTAAACACACCTGACCTGTACCAAACAAGCAACTCGGTCAGGAAACATCCTACCATATCTGAAAATCATTAAAGCACGGCTATATGCAAATGAGAGATCTATCAAAAACAAAGGCTTAGTTTAACAACAGGTTGCCTAAAAAATAATTCAGTACTATTAACTATTTTGTTAAACTTCCACCTCACTAAATGTTTAACTTGACAAACCCCCACATTTATGGGCAGAACATAGGCTTTCAATTACAGTCCGTCATGTAAAAAATAATCAATACATAGGTTAAATACAAGAGTCAAATTGAGGACCTCCTGCTTTGGTACCTATTAAATTTTCATCTCACCTAAAGGATTAAGCGTAAGCTAATAGAGAGGGACTAAGTTTAACCACTTAACACACCCTCACGTATGAGCTAAACACAATATTTTAATAATAAGCCCATCAGATTAACAATAATCAATAAATAGGGTAGAGACAAGATTCAAACTTAGGACCTCCCACTCTAATACCATGTTAGCCACTTAACAACTATAAATTCAAAACTTTGTTACTGATCTGTCATGTTATATATGGTTCTATTCTTTGTTATGTTCAGTAAATACATCAACACCTTTTAAATTTGCTTTCTGTTTTATAATTTACAGTCATTAATATCCAGTTAATCAGACAAAAACATGAAAATCACTAGACTGTTGAACAGCGAGATCATGAAGTGAATATTATTTATTTTCCTATTTCACATGCAAAAAGAAAGAAATAGTCTAATCAATTGTTAGGCAATAGTTTGTGCTGATAGAACAAGCTAGATTGATTTTCAAGAAAACTGAAGTTGGGAGAAAATAAATATGTTCCGTTACCTACCAACCATCATCAAGATGAAATGCCAATTGATTTGGAACAGAGGGATTGAGATCAATTGAAAGTATTTCTTTTGAAACAATATTTGATTGTGCCTGCAAGGCAATGAGATCAAAAAGGCCAAGAATTTTTGTCACAATATTTAGTTGGTTAATTTCATGTCAAGTGTGTACATACAGAAAGCAAAACAGCAGATATATGCATGCTAGTAAAAACACTAATCATAAACACTTCAAGTCTAGCATACAAGTTTATGTCCTAATATCAGCCATTCATGGTACTTTAAAAAACCTGATTTACAGAAAATAATATATAAGTAAACAGGCAAAAAAAGGAAAAAAAAAAAAAAAAAAATCTAAATCTGGAAGGAAAAATAACAGATATGAAATTCTAAAATATGCTATATAAGCAAAAACTCAAGAATTTAGCAAAAAAAAAATACAGCCTGACATCATAGTTTCACTCAGCAAGACACTTGACTCAATATTAATTATTAGAAATTGACTCTTCTTGTACAATTCTTGCAACAAGTGCTGCTTTGAAATTTTGGTTGATTATGCTTTGCCCTCTATTAAAAAGGGGAAGGAAATAATTCTAACAGCATCCCTAGAATGCTTCGTTACATTTCCCTTGGGACTTTCCTAATTTTAGTTTCCAAACATAATTTCTTATTTATTACAAAAAGGCCAATTTCAAATTCGTCCTTTTAGGAATAACTTGAATCACACATCAATAAAATGACTAAATGCCTAGAGGAAGGACCATTGAATACTTTGCATCATCTTTCTATCTTAATAATTACTTTCAAATCCATTTCCTTCTACTTAGAGCAGAAATTGTCCAAAAACCTAGAAAGATTGAAATTTCCATTCACTTTTTGTCTTCTCCACCTCATCAATTTACTCTCTCATATTGTTCTAGCATCATTCTCTTCTTTCTTCATTTTCATCTATTGACTCCACATATGCTATAGAGAAAATCCATGATATGGTAACTAAATAAAACATCCATTCCAACATGAGGAATTTCAAGGTGCAGTATCAACCAAAGCAAAGATCATTTAGAGGATATGAGTCGAGAAAATGCATGATATGGTAACAAAATAAAACATCCATTCAAACATAAGGAATTTCAAGTTGCAGTATCCACCAAAGCAAAGATCATTTAGAGGATATGAATCGAAAGAAGAAAACTGAATATGTGACTATATATCATTTTCTAAGAAACATTTGATCGATAGAAGATCAAAAGTATGATCATTTTTATCTCAATCTATGACAAGTTTTTAAAACTTCAACAGATATATTCAGAAACTAGGATTCCATTTGGATAAATTTGAATTTAGGTGGTGATAAAGTTAAATGTTATTTTTTCAGAGATTTCAATTTTATTAGGGATTGATATTCTATTATTCACATTCTATGATGTGTACTGCATATTTATTCCTTTACTACATTATATGCTGACTCCGGATCCTCATGAATTTTGTGCAAAAGATAATTGATTACCAGTATTGAATATTTGGATTAGTTAGGTTAGGTTGGTTGAGAGTAGTGATTACGGAATTAAAAAATAAGAGTAAAAGGTGAGATGGAGTTGTGTTTGCTATTATTTTTTACTTACATTTGAGAGGGAAAATGAAATAAAAGTTTAGTATAATTGTTGCCCAAATAAGATTCACCAATCAAACAAAATAAAATCAAAATCAATAGTTTGAACAAATATAATGTTTGTCCACATGGACCCTAATATTTCAATTAGAGATATAAATATAGACAATGCTTACGTAAAGTTACAAGTAAAATGTATTTAAACTGAAAAAGATAAGAAGCAATATGCATATTTGCAGCTGTTCAAATAAAAAATGAGCAGAGCATGCACACCATATCATCACTATTATTATGAATACTTCATAATATGTTTGCTTCCATACCTTCAAAGAATCAATTTTCCCCAGTTCTGAGGCTAGCTTTACAGATTGCATAGGAGAGTTATTTGCCTGCAATAAGTGAAAAGAAAAAGAAAGGGGGAAAAAAAAAAAAAAAAAAGAGAGAGAGAGAGAGCTTCATCTTAACTTGCAATTCTTGAGAAAAGTTGTTAATGGCACTTTTATTTAGCTTAACTAGTTCATCAATTAAGAGAAGGCAAGTGCGACAAGCATTAAAAAATTGGGAAAAATCTTCTCACCATTGGGTTAATGGTGAGAACACATCAAAGGTATACAAATTCAAATGGCTATATTTGACAGTTATTGAAAAGAATAGGAAGCTGGAAGCTGAAGATAGTAGCATGGAAACAGTATCTGATAAACTGCTATCTATTGTAATATAAAACCACTGAACAATGTGTAAAAGCTTAGTACCATTCTATTATTTTGGAAAGCAGACGAGGAGTTGCCCCCACGAAGATCCCACATGTATATGATGCCATGCTTGTTAGCTCCAAACATGACCTGATAGTAAAATTAAACATATAAGTTACACCATACATAGTGGTTTGAAACAGAATGCCAGGAGTAATGCCTTAAAGCAAAACATGAGTCAAGAAAGTCTACAAATTCACCTGGTTATCTGCATTCATGTTGATACTATTGATGGAACTGCTAAAATTTGTTCTGAGTTCAAAACATGGAAGACCACTCATTCTTCTATCCCAAATATTTATTATGCCAATCATGTCCGAAGCGAATACCCTGTTGAATATAAGGATTAAATGAAGGAACTATTTAACACAATGGTTATACACTACATGCATCTAAGTAATAAGGAGAGAGACAAAGGAATACTTATATTTTATTCTTCCAGGTTATGACTACTCCAATTGGCCAAAAACAGATAAAGTTCATCTTTTCAAGCTTATGAAATTTCTAAATATGCAGTTTAAAGTCCATGAAAACAGCTATTCCTTAATTTGCTACAGTTTCTAATACAATGAGGTAAAGGTCAATTCAATTGCAAATGCAATAATAACATAATGGTCTCTAAAGCTACTTTACTAGTGAAATCAAAGAGAAATCCGTTATGATGCACCTAAGGCACAACCTAGCACACATAAACATGTAGGCGTACACCCAAGTGAAGTTGTATCAGTCTCTTAGTTGGAAAAGTTGCAAATATTCACAATTCTATATGCTCCCAAAATCCAGAGAATATCTTATAGTAAACACTCCAGTGACTACAATGAGCTGTATTTTAGAGTTTTTTCCCCTTCTTTTGTACATTCAAGAAATGAGGCTCTCCCCTGTGCAAAGGATAAGATGGATACTACATATTCCAAAATCAAGCAGTACCACGAATTTGCCCCTTCAAAAATACGTAAAACCATTATTTAGCATCATATGGATTTACCTCAACCTTCAAGTTTACCTGTTAAAATAGAAGAAACAGATCCACCATTGTTTTGAGTGTAAAATTTCAATGTGCTAATAATAAAATGAAGTCGGTTATTTCAATGGTACAATAAGAATATTTTTTCCATCAAATGACATAGCAATAACTCACATGATGGAAATTTTGTCCAAAATGACATTAATTATTTTCATTCTATCAAAATGCCTATAATTTTTGTTTCTTATTCTTTATACCCTCAAACTACTTTTGTGTACTTAAAAATGCCAACTACCACATCACCAGTGGTTTCTGACCAAGAGAATACATAAGCCCATATGATCATCCTTTGGATGGTAATTTTCTCCCAACAAGTTCCTCCCTCCAACACAAAAACTTCTTAGCCACATCCTACATCAGACTATTTCTTTTTCCCTTAGTCCTAAAACACATATGAACAAGTGACGGGTGAAAAGTAGTTCCTTTATACAGGAACCATTGAGACAAGATTACACGAGGAACTTTGGTGTTATCTTCATTGGAAACCACAATGTGAAATGATAGTTGGGTAATTTCAAATACATGAAAAAAGCTAGGGGATATAAAGAATAAGAAACAAAGCTTATGGACATTTTGAGAAAATTGCATAGCTAATTGGCATTTTGCACAATTTTTTTCATTTTATTATCACCATTATACTTGATTTATGCAAATATAGCAGTGTCTAAGAAATCATACAAACATTGAAGCAACTCTACTGTTCCCTGTCAGAGGTGATATTATGGCCTGTTATGTCTTCATCTACTATAGTTCAAGCACTTCTCATTTCCTACTTAGCTGATTAGGGTACAATCCTGACTGTAGGTACTGGAACAGGAGCAAAAGACCTGGAAAGAGTCAAATTTCGATTTTTACCACCAAATGTCTATATATCAAATAAATGATCTTTATAAGATGTCCATTTTCCAGTACCAATATATACCAAAAAATGAGCATGGCATGATATTCCCATATTTTAAATGCCGAATACAAAGAGCATTTTTTCATTTTGGGAAGGAAAAATCAGAAAAAACTTTGTTGAATTTCTAGGATGGAAAAAATCAGCACAAGTAGATAGGAAGTACTATAAATCCCTCATGACAGTGCTTTCCTCACCTTTTGGAAATTTTGAAGCAATCCTTAATTAATTTACTAGATTTGAGAGTTACCTCAGAATCTTGTGCTCTTGAAATTCTTCTACATCTATCCTAATCCCTGTTCAACATTGTAATGTCTGTAACTTCATATAGAAACTCAAAAAGCATATACAGCATTCAAAGAACAAGACCCCAACCATTGAGGAGACATGAAAGGATTAGGTCTACGGTACTGATTTCAAGTCCTTAAATTTGCCGTTCAGCCAATTAGAGGTTAGCATTTTATCTGTGGCTCTAAAAGCCTATGGCAAGAGATTTGCCTGCATATTTTCTTCCTTAGAGGTACAATAGCTTGCAAATAGAGCTCATGATGCTGCTTTAGTTTAGACATATGTGATGGATAAAATAAGAACTAGAGATGAGAAGCATCATAATTGGAAAGTGTACGTGCTAGTCACCTTCCCACACAGTAGCTCTTACACTCTCCTGACTCTACAACCAGGAAAAACCCAGCCATCCATAAATATGACATATCAAGCCCTAAAGCTTGAATTCTCAGAAATTGCATACTTAGGTGTTACAGAGAGAGTGTGTTATAAAGAACACAGAATATATAGACATCCATAAATTTTCCAATTAGTTGCACCCGAACCAAAAAATAAAGATAGAAGGACAGTCTATTCGCAGGCAACTTCATGGACCTCCATTCGTCAATTTTACCATAATGTGAATTCTATTTATTCTAAAATAGATAAAGAATAGAAAATGTGATGTAAAATTTTAAGTTAGCCACCAAAACTAATGAACAACTTCTTAAGAAAGCATGTTGTAAACTAACCTTGAATTATCATTTGAAGAAAATGAAATGTCAGATAATCCTGTTTGTATGTTACACCCATGGACATTGATAGTAGGTCTCTTTCTTAATGTCTGCATGAATATGAAAGGAAATAATGTAAATATCGACAAGAAACATTATAACATTAAGAATAATTTATATTCAATTTCATTTAAGTAGAGTTCATGAAATCATATGCACACAAATTGATAGTGCAGCTATGAAATCATAATGGAACTAAAAATGAAGAAAGCTTCAAACAGATCACTAGGGTTGGACAATTTGAAGATAGGTCACTACTATTACATATTCTCGACCAGCTCTCCTTCAACTCAGATCCTTTTGTTGTTGCGGGATCATATAATTGATTCATCACAAGCCCTATCTAATTTGAGCTTAAACACTGAAGATATCTCCGGGTTCATCACAGAAAGCAATTGACAAAAGCAACCAACCTTCAAGACAAAATAAAGGTTATAAGGCCACCCTATTAAGATCAGTAACACGTAGGAATACAGCAAAAGGAAGTTTGCCAGGAATTTTTCTTATATTTCTACTGAAAGAATTCCGACACCCGATGGTTAACAGTTGAGAAATTTATCCAACTAAAATTCAACCTTTTTGGTTCCACCAGTAAAAGTTTCAATAGTAAAACTCCTAGAAAGCTAACATGAGACCGTAAAGGATGTATATGACTTTCCAAGATACGAAAATATGTATATCCCTTGCCATGTACACTACACAGGTTTTTTCTCTTTTTTTTTTCCTAATGAAACCTTTCTTTTCCATCCCCCCACCCCCAATCCCAAAAAAATTCTTAAAGAAAAGCCAAAAGAAGTGCCCACCCTGTGGTACTAAAACATTCTGGGAAGACATACTAAATGGTTATAAATTTTCCTTTGTAATACTAATGGCACAGCAATCATGAGAATTCAGCAAACCCTATAGGTATTGGATACCCAGACTAAAAGGAAATATGCTAAGCTACCCTTTGAAACAATAAACGTTATATTAAGAAACTCACAACCAAGCCATTAATAAAAGAGAGGAAAACATAATGAATGTTTCGCCTGTCACAAAGACATGCCCTCTTTTAACAATTCAAATAGGATTTTTCTAAAATGTAAAACACTACAATATATGCACTGGAAAAAGATCCAGCTTTTGAAAATTAACCGCTTTGATTTTCTTAACAAAAGTTACTCTAATCACAGTTGTCAATTATTTTATCGTGAAGAATACAAAATGTTATAACTATTGCTCTGAAACTGTAGCAATATGCATATGATAGTAACATGCGAAAACTCTTTCTGAAGAATTGCAGTGCTCTATGATTACATATTTTACCAAAAAAAATAAAGGGGGAAAGAAAAACAACAACTAGAAGGATATGCTTACTTGAATAGGCTCAGAAGAGATGTACCCCAGGTCAAAGATTTCAACTTCACTACTTTTCCTAGAAGTGCAAGCAACCTAAAGGATAGAGGAAAAGAATTACAAACATATAGACTGTTAAAATGAAATTCAACAAATGATATCACTAAAGCTCATTCCCTGAAGCATCAAAATTAACAAGGCAATAAACAGTGCATTAAACACAGAAATATTTATGATGACTGCAAGCATATCAGTAACTAATTTGAGAATAGAAGCATTTAGAATAGAATGATAAAAAATACTAAATACCACTTAAAAGTTAAAAAAGATGAAATTCAAAAACACAACTTGATGTGAAATATTGAATAGGTTACAGAATTATTTATATACTATAACACCATTGTGAACTCCTATTTATTACATGCTTTCTATGTTGCCGAGAAAGTGAAGTATGTTTTAGGATGTTTTATAAAATGAATTAATTTTGCTTTTGAAGGTTGCCTTCCCCAATTGTCGAGACATCCCATGTTCACCATTAAAATACCTTGAAAGGAGGAGAGGAAGGGAGATGCAGAAATGTCGAAATTTCTCCCTTCTACTCTCTTCACGTCCCCATACCCCTTTCACTCCATCTCCTCTCCACTTCCTTTCTTTTTCAACTTTGTTTAATGTAAAATTGTCTCAGTCTCCTTGTAAAATGGTTATCATCCCTCTATATTCTTTGTTAATCAACAGAAAAATCACGTATAATCCTTCTGTTATGGGTTAGATAAATGATTTGAAATTGAAAGGAAAGCTCCACTAGAGGAGGATAACTTGAGTAATTTCAAATTTAACAAGATGAGACATCCTTCTGCTTTACTGATGACCTATATCCATAGGAAGAGAAATTAACAGTTTCATTCAATACCCAAAGTTTATACAATATAGTAAGTCAGCATCAATAGTAAGTGAGCCAGGCTATTTTAAAAAGCATGATACCTCATGGTGAAAACTAGCAAAATGTACAGGTTACAGAAAACCAGAACACCCATAGCCATACATTAGAAAAAAGTCTATACAAGAAATCCCCATCCCATGTGATATTGTGGCACTAATAAGCAAGAAGTATATGAATAACAAAGGCTCAAATTATAGTTTAAAGAAATTTAAAAATTTTCTTTGATTACTTACTAGACCTGTTATTAGCTAAAGCTACATATTTTTATGCTTGCAATAACATAATCAAGTCAGCCCATTCAAGAATTTTATGTCTTACATCTTGACTAAGACTAGTAAGAGAGTCATTCAGAGCTTCATAGAGCTTTGTCAGCATCTTGACACATATGCACTAACATTTAGTCATTTCCTTCCATTGTATATATAGTACTTGTTACCAGAATTCAGACACTGTGTCATCTATAAAATCTACTGAAGTTACAATTATGAGAGTCAGAAAATCCTTTGCCACGATAGGCTCTTCTCATAAGCATAGTTAGACTAATTCCATGCATTGAGTGTTTTAGGAGAGATATAGTTGACAAAAGTAAGTCTTATGCCCATCAGCTAAGAGGTAAAACCCAGGTATAATAGAAAGTTCAATAGGTATGTGTGGTTTATCTTCCAATAAGAAAAAATAAAGGAATAAATAATGGCATACCTCATATTGGTTCATAGGGTTCCATCAAACAACATCAAGTGGGTGGCGTGCTGAAATGTGAAGCACTTGCTTCTTTTCGTCTTCTTTCAAGACTATGGACTTCTTTGAGTTCTCTGGAAGAAGGAGAAAAAAATCATTCAGAAAAGAAAAGAAGGTCAATCTTCTGAGGAACTCAATGGAATTAAATATGAAGGATCAAAATATCCAGAACTAAGAAAATTGGAACTATCCAAATAATTCTGTATAGAGAGAGAGAGAAAGAGTTTTACTTGAGCTCAAGATGCAATATGAAGGGTAGAAGCATTCTTAAGATAAATTATCTCAAGAGTCCCCTTCAACTACTAATGTATTAACATATCACTACAATCAGTAACTATCTGAAATAGATTAAGTAGCTTAAGCATCCCATTACAACTGGAAAGCTTAAACATGTCACTGTGCTTAGCAGAATTTTTAAAGCAACTAGATTCTACACATATGTGATGTTTAGCATGATATGGTAGCAATATCTAACATTAGATGGAAATTTATATTTGGAAAAAACATCTGAAGGAATTCTGGTGAAACAAGTATCCCAAAAAGGCAATGGACTATTACCAGGGCAATAAAGAACGTCAAAATCATGCACTGTTAAGCAACCTGATTTTGTAACAGAAGCCAGATATATTCCCTGCATCGTAATAGATTATTTTGAAGACAATTAGCTAGAATATGAAGGTTATCCATATAGAATCTTCTGTCATTAAGAAATATGCATTCTCGTGACATCTTGAGGAGTTTTTCATCGCAAGAAAAACAGTATAGACATATATATTTACCTTAGATTAAAAAGGAAAAAAAAGAAAAACAGTATGGACAGATATAGCAATCAATATCAATGAGCACAATGGCACAATGCACTTTTATCTTATCATTATCTGACAGTTAGTGTTCTCCTCTGACCCCGAATGTTCATGTAGGAGCTGAGATAAACTAATTAGAGTTACCGCTTAACGTGATTTATCTCTACATAAAAGCTCTTGAAATGATTCTGAAACTGGTTATTAGCATGGAAGCATGAATCTCATCACTTAACTATTCACTTTCTTGATATTAGCATGTTTATGGGTATTAGCCCAACAATCCAACATGGAGAGAAGTAGGTTCTGTTTTAATCAACTTCTTAATTATACCACAATGCATTTGTTATAGAAATTATACAGTGCATTATTGTAAACTGGAACCTGACTTTTTATCCCAAGCTTGACAACAAAAGTCCATTAAACAGTCTCAAAAGTATATGATGTGATATGAATGAACTAGTGACTGTTAAAAGGTCAATCTGAAAAAATAAATAAATACAATAAACATTAAATTAGCCAAAAATATGCAATTCCAACAAACAACCAGAGTTATTACTCTGCAAAGTTTGATGGTTTTTCATGTGGTACCTTACTATCGAATTCTAATGATGAGACACCTTGCCTGCACAAAAACCAGAAGGGAACAATTAGCTATTTTTCCATAATTTACATCCTTTGGAATTCCATCTGGTAAACAACATATCAGAGTTCAAAAACCACTATTCCCATAGAACAAGACAGAATTGAACCTTGTGGTTGGATGATTAGCACCAAGAATCGAATGCACCTGAAAATAATAAAATTTCAATTCAACAAAATATTTAAATTTTTCTCAAAAATAATCAGTATACAAATGCATTCGTCCATTGTTTTGACTTGCATTTAGATGATAAATATTTTAAAAGTCTCCAAAAAGAAAAGGAGGAAAAAGAAGAAAAGACTTTCAGTACATGAGTTGGGCATGCTGCACAGTCAATGTGATATCTATGAGGAAAAGCTCCAACCTTTACAAAATTCCAGAAAAATAAGACAAAAAATCAGAAAGAGCTCATAATATAAACTAGCAAAAGTCAATCTGCAAAATTAGTCTTGACCTCGGAATACGATTGGACTGACAGATTATAAATGTCGTGCCGATAATTTGAATCAATTTTTCCTTTAATTTCAATTATGCTTCGCTTCCACTGAGCCCTGAAATTTGACAAAACATGAACTTTATTCAATATCCCATCAATAATTTCAGAGAAGAAACATAAACTCGATTACAATTTAAATTTTAAAAAAAAAAAAAAAATTACCTTCTGAGAATGGGTTTAGAGCAGTGAGAAGAGGAAGAAGTTGCAGGAATCAAATATTTATCCATTGCCGATAATTTACAGAATGCTCGGAATGATGGAGGGTCATCATCTCATCTCACCCTCGAGGTTTTGGTATTACCGCAATAAATGTGGGGGAAGTATTTCCCGCCAGAATGAAGAACTTTTATATATAAAATATATAATTATGTTTTTTTTTTTTTTTTTCAATTTAAAAGTGTGACATAGAATTTTTTTTTTTTTTTTTTTTTAAAAAGTGTAAAATATAATTGGCAAATTGGCATAAATAGTCCCCAAATTATGATTATTTTGTAAAATTGGTCTCTAATTTAATTTTTTATCTACATTGATCCTCAAATTATTTTAAATCATGTGGGATTAGTCTACAAATTATTTATGTCAAATTATTGTTAATATGAAAATTAATTCCACACGATTTAAAATAATTTCAGGACTAATGTAGACAAAAAAATTAAATAAAAGACCAATTTTACTAAATAGCTATAATTTGAGGACTATTTATGCTAATTTGTGAAATATAATTATACATACTCTGACAAGAGGCATTAGTTTAGTAGCAGCAATCTCAATTGGTCATAAGTTCCAACGAGATAAAAAAAAAAAAAGTTTTAAATTTAAAAATGAATTAAAAAATTAAATAAAAAAAAAAATTGAAAAAAAAAAAAAGTTAAAATGATATATTATTCTTTTGTGGAATAAGGAAAATAACAACAATTCATTTCTAAAGATGAGGTGGTATGTGTTAGATTATTAATTCTATAAAATAATTATTTTAATAAATAATGTTGAGTAGGATCACTTATACAAACATTGAAAGGAAAATTTATTGTTATTAATCAAATTAAAATAATTTTGTCAATAATTTTTTTATTCAAATGTTTAAATAATAAATTAGTTATAATTATTAATTAATAACGATCAATTTTTTATTTATTTATTAATTAATTAAGATTAATTATTTAATTAATTATAATAATAATTCTTAAAATTTAATTTATTGATAACAATAAATTTAGAGTATATCTTTTTTTATATTAACTTTATTCTTTTACGACTAAATTCTAAGGCAATTATGGGTTCAAAAGTCCGATTGAATGGACAATTGGTCCAATAAAATTTTAGAAAAAATAATAATAATAAATCTAAAAGTTGTATTCTTGTAACTATTGTCAGTAACGATATTTATGGGGGAAAAAAATTCCAGTAAAATAAGAATATGAAAACAATTGAAAGGAAGTTTCAATAACAATAATTTATTAAAAATCTTGAAATTTACTATGATGTTCTGTCCCACATCGTAAGTTTACATGAATATGTTATATAACATAAGCATAGTTCAGGTGTTTATTTTAAATTCGAGATATTCTTTTTAGTACAAGAAGACAATACTAAATAATTGACTTTAAGTGGTCTAATTTTAGGTTTAGATCAATTTTGTTGGGCCCAATACCACCAGATCGAGTCATGACATTTACTCAGTTCATGAAATACATTTTCTAATATATTAGAATTTGTTTTTTATTCAGTTTTGATTCATACATCCTTTTATACATTCTCTGATTCAAATTTTATTGCTTAACTTACTTTTAAGTAAAAATACTATTATACCCTTATAAAATATAAAACATCAATTAAATATCAAAACAAAATAATGTAATATAAAATATATTTTGATTTGTGCATACTATCACTGAATATAAGAGTTTCTTGGAAACAAAATACTATCTTACCTTGAAAAGAAATTGATATTGTGAAAGCATTTGCATGCATTTGGTTCATGCATGGTATTTATTATTCATTTTGCAAATTTACTAGGGTTTAAAAATATCATTTTAGTGCGTGATTGAATATATATATATATATATATATATGTATATACTAGTGCAAATATCACCTGGGTGAGGTTACCCTTACATCTCTTGGCAAGTCAGGAGAAAGGGGAAATTCGACCCATAAACCTCTTGGCAGGCTAAGAGTCTAAGGGAAGAAACTTGGCCAACATGTCAGGAGAAGTTCCTCAAAAAAAATAAAAAGTCTTGAAAAAATATAATATTTTATTAACAAGATAATATTTTAAAAGTTCTCTAACGAAATGACAATAATTAATTTAAAGTTTGAAATTGAAATTTTTTTTTTTTTTTTTTTTTTGAAATTTTGAGGCACTTTATGCTACGAACTAAGTTATATCTTCTTGACATAAATCGAAATATCAATACATAAAAAGATGGAAAGATTAAAAAAAAAAAACAAAACAAAATAAAATTACCTAAAAGTTCAACTTAATTATAATAGAGTCATGCCATTGAAAAAAACAAAACTCTAAAAAAAGTTTATGTAATTTTATATATAATAAATAGTTACATATATATATATATATATATATATATATATAATATGGATATAATTTTTAGAGAAACATTTATTTTTAATTTAATCGTTGTTTTCTGTTTACTAAAAAAAATCTAAAAAAATTACAAATTATGAAAAAGAACAAGAAAAAAAGAATGAATTAGAAAAAGAAAATAATAATAATAATAATAAAATTGACAACTAAAATAGTTATAGAAATAAATAAATAAATAAAAAGTCATAATTAAGTATTACTTCATCTCATTAAGAATAATTAAAAAAAGAAAATTGAAAATATTAAGATAAATATTAAAAATCAAAATTAAAAAGAATTTGTTAAAATAAAATAAGAATAAAAAACCTTAAGAATCCATCTAATTACAAAAGGACCATTAGAACAAAAAAACCTTCTAAAAACACATCTTGTAATCTTATATATATATATAGGATAAGATATATATACTAGTGGTATATTTTGCCCCTAGGTGGGAAATATACCAAAAGTCACAATTAAAAAAATATATGATATTTTATTTTTAAATAAAAAATATTATAATATTATAATTTTATTTATTTTGTTGTAATATTGTAATTGAGTTTTACAACAATTCAATAATTATATGAGATGTCAAAAAATTACATAAATTTACAGAAAAATTAGCCAAAAATAAAAAATAAATTCGAAGGAACATATTATTATAGTTATTAAATCTACAATAAATTAATTCAAATAAATTGTTAACTTTTCTAACCATTGTGTATTTAAATACATACTCATAAGACATATATATTTTACTAAAATGTTAGAATTTCTTAACAACAATAATAATAAATAATAAATAATAAATAATAAATAATAATAAGAATTGGAGATATATGTAATTTAAATTAGGAAATAGAAAATTGTGAAAAAATAAAAATCATAATATAAATTAAAGAGATCAACTTGAATTTGAAACTCAAACATTATTTTCTTCCTTCATTAATTTTTTACTTTTATGTTACTTTCAAGAGAATAGATCCATTAAAAAAAGATCAAGAAAGAAAGTTAAACAAGTTTTTCATTAATATAAATTAAAGAGGAAATATGTAAATTTTAATTTAATCATTGTTTTCTATTGACAAGAAAGATATCTATTTATAAAATAAAAGTTACAAATTATGAAAATAAAGTTTTCTTTTAGATTGAAAAAAGAACAAGAAAATAAAATTAATAAATTACGAAAAGTTAATAATAATAATAATAAAATCAATAATTAAAAAAAATAAATAAAAAATAAAAGGTTATAAATCAGTATTATTTCATCTTATCAAGAATAAATTAAGGGAGAAGAATTAAAAATATTAAGATAAATATTAAAAAAAATTAAAACTAAAAAAAATAATTGTTAAAAAAATAATTATTAAAAAAAAAAAAAAAACTCTAAAAATTCAACTAATTACAAAGGACGTTAGTAGAAAAAAAAAATCTTCTAAAAACATATCTTGTAATATTATATATATATATATATAAGATATATATTGTCTTCAATCACATTATAGTTGTATTTAAGACGTATTTTTAACTCTCATAAATTATCATTTGGTAAATGCTAAAAGAATGTTCATCCATGTCTTACGGTTTTGTTGGGAGAATGTTCACAAAAAAAAAAAAAAAAAAAAAAAAAAAAAAAAAAAACTCATTTTCGCAATGTGGAAAAAAAATTAAAAATACATATTATTGTTATTAAATTATTCTTTTTTTCAAAAACTAAGATTTTATTTTAATTTTTTTTAAAAAAAACTATTTTTTTTGATTAAAAAGAAAAAAAAAATGATTACACATGATAACTACAATCATATTATTAATTTTTTAAGCTACCGAACATTAATCAAATATTTATAAATGAGAAAAAAAGAGAAATTTTAAAGTTATTCTTTTATTTTAAATAAGTAGATTATGATGTTGAATACGTATCATTTTTTAATAATATTTTAACGAAATAATTAATTGTACTAAGATATTAAAAAATAAGGATAACAAAAATTAAAAAAAAAAATTATATATATATATATATATATATATATATAAATGTATGAATCACTTTAACTGGTGGTGCTTTTTACGTCGCAGCATGGTGGAAGTAGTATCTACTTTTTATTACAAGGGACAAAGGAAACATTACAAACGCGAACCGTCATACGAGGAAGTCATTAAGTGTACACACCATTTTAATATATATATATATATATATGTATATGTGAACCAAATTAACTTTTGCTTTTCGTCAAGCAAGCAGCAGTACGTACGTATGGTAGTAGATCTTGAGCCACACAGAGACATCATATATATATATATGTGTGTGTATTGTACAAAACGAAGAGACACAAATCTCTTTCTTGAATTTGGCCCAAAAAAATAGACGTGACCTTCTTTAACACAAAAGTACAATAAAATAAACCATGCATGAGAAGTTTTACATGCACAATATATGCCGAAAGTGAAAACCAGACCCTCACAAAAGTAAAAGTGAAAAAGAATATTTATTTATTTATATTTCTATATATATATATATTTACAAACTTTATAATAAATGGTAGTAATTTTAGACTATTCACAAAATGACTCAAGTACTTGTTAGGATTTTTATTTTGTATTTTTAATTGGATTTGGACATAGGACATATTTATTGTTAATAGAGTTGTCAAGAAGTTAATATATAATGTCATATGATCATTAGATAACTATACTTACAGTCCCACAATCATTAGAAGTTAGAAGTTATAAGATATCATTTATCTATCTATAAATAGATAGAGATTGTATCTCTTTGTAAAGGTTCATAACTTTGTATTGGTACATAGATCTCGATAAATCGTCGTAAAAGTTAGTTAGGGATGTGCACAGTGAAAATGTAACAAGAAAGAATTTTCCAATATATATATGGGTGGACATATCAAAGAGAGAAAAAATAACAAAAATTAGAGAGAGTTTTTAATTGGGAGATTTTTGTTTTTTGTTTTGGAGAGAAAAACACAAAAACTAAAGAGAGTTTTTGGGTTATTTTTCAAAGGGTTTTGGATACAATTAGAATCGCTAGATACTCATGAATCGTTGTACTTACTTTTCATTAATAGTAAAATTATTCGGAGTTGGTCCAGTGGTTTTTTCCTTATAAGGATTTTCACGTTAAATCTTTTATTTTCTTGTAACCTTAATTATAGGGTATAGATTCATGTTAAATCTTGTGTTGTCTCTTATTTCTATCACTATTTATAACCTTATTATTTAATATTTAATTGATACAAGAATTTTAAAATTATTTACAATCCAACATTAATACTTACTCAAAGGAAATCAAGTTACTTATTACTTAAATCTACAAATTGTTAGCATAAATATATAAGTTACCAAGCCTTTCTCTCTAAACCACAGGTTGCAAATGCAAAAACTACTCAGTCATCAAATTCACAACTGATTGCAACATTTCTTGCAATATCAGAAAGGGAAAGGGGAGGGGAGGGGGGGAACAAAAAGGAAGAAAAGAAAGACATAATTCAGTTTGTGTTCTGAATGAAAATTGTGCAAGGAAGTTGTTATTGCAGCAGATATATATGTATATGTAAGAGACAAAATGACACCGAAGCCAATTTGCTATGATCTGTTTGTCTGGAGTCCGGACATTTTGTTTTGTTTAGTGAATATTATCCTAAAATTCTGTTGTCATAGGTTTTCGTGATTGGAATATATAGCTAATCCGGCGCCAAGGCAACCTAATTAAAATGACCATCTTATATATATATATATATATATATATATATACCGCCTACATTTACGTACAAAACATTAGGTAATAAACATCATTTTCATTTGTGTAAGACTAAACATATATGCTCTATTTATACATATATGATAAACAAATGCCCATTGGGATGGCATTCTCGCTCCTCATTTATTTATTTATTTTTATTTTTGAAAATTTTTTTTTTTTTTTCGTTTTTAACATAATTTGATGTTTTGAATCATAAATGTACTTATTACTAACTAAGTTAAATTTCAAGTCTTTTTGTCGATTCTCAACTTTTAAATTTGACTCACCTGAATGCCAAAATTTCAAAAAATAATAATAATAATTTGAATTTAATTGATAAAAAAATATATTGTATATAAATTAATAAAAATAATAATTTATCTAAACATAAATAGTTTGAGAATTTTGATAAAATAATTTAGTTTAAGGAAAATTCGCTCCTTTAGTCCCTAAAGTTGTGGTTTTTCGCCAATTAGGTCCTTATCTATTTTTTCTATCTATTAAGTCCTCATAATTTTTACGGGCCACTAATTAGGTCCTTCCGACCAATAATTCAGGCCACAATTGTTACCTAGATCTGAGCATAGGCATTGTGTAAGACACTTACATAATAATTTCAAGAAGATTAACAGTGGAGATGCTTTGAAAGTAATGTTTAGGAGCTGAATTATTGGTCAAAAGGATCAAATAGGTTGCCCATAAAAACTATGAGGATCTAATAGGTAGAAAAAAAAAATATAGGGACCCAACAGGCAAAAACGCAATACTTCAAGGACTAAATGAGCTAATTTTCCTTTAGTTTAATTGTAATATCAACATTTATGATTCAATTAAATTATGCGTTTGAATTGCAAAAAAAAAACCTCAAAAATTTTTTTAAAAAGAAATTAAATATATATAAACTGCTTATTTAAGTAAAAATAATTATAAAAAATAAATCATTCAATATTTTTTAAGATGGGTGAAAATAAAAATTTTTAATAAATATGAATAATTAAAGGACTAAACTATCCTTAAAAAAATAAATAGTTATGTTGGGGCCATGTGATTAAACTTATTGAAAAAGTTAGGGGGGGAAAATTAAATAAAGTCAAACATTAAATACCTTTTATTTTATTTTTTTTTATTTTTTATTTTTTTATTTTTAAAAGAAAAAAGGTGGTGGAAAGAGGGTAAACAGCACTTTTTCGCATGTGGGGGGAGGTTGACAAATTATATATGGCTTTTTACTTTTTTTCCTGAAGGGGTTTGTTAGAAAAATTGGTCGCTTTAGTTCCATAACTATTTTTGTTAATTAATTAAAGTATAAAATTTTTATTTTTAATTTGGTAAGTCCTGTATCTTTTTACGAGTAGTCTATTAGGTCCTTTCGCCCAAAAAATTAAACTTTTCAATCAAAATTCATCATGTATTGAGCACATGATGATTTTTTGAGGGGCAAAACAGTCCAAACACTATTCTTTCTCTGTTTCTCTCCGAATTGAAAAGCGGAGAGAATGGCTAGGCCATCGCAGATGATGAGAAGTTAAACCCTAGTGGATTTAGAGTTTCTTACCGTTGTGAATATTTATTGTATAATTTATTTATTTCAAAAGGTATCGACACCATTGTCATTGCTTTCTTATTAGAATTATCATGATTAGAACCCGACACGTGATGAATTTTGATTGAAAAGTTTAAATTTTTGGTCGAAAGGACTTAATAAGTTACTCGTAAAAATATATAAGACTTATCAAGTTAGAAATAAAAATTTTAAACTTGTTAATTAATATAAATAATTACGGGACTAAACTGGTCAATTTTTTGGGTTTGTTAATTTAAGAAATTTAATTAATATTTAAAGATTTTTAACTAATTTTTTTTTTTTTTTCCAAAAAGGTAGTAGTTATGGGAAAACGTCAAAGTTTTGTATCGAAAATTTCCTTAAATCCTACCTGGAATTCCATTCTGAATTTTATATTATATATATATATATATGCAAATCTTGAAACAGACAGAATCCTTAACTAACTACACAAACAACAACGTAAAACGACAGAAACAGAAAAATAATTATTTCAAAGAAGAATTGCAGCTCTTTTAACAGTTTACAATGAAATTTTCTAATACGCATATCAATGCAATGAGGAAAAAAAAATGGATATCTATAACTCAAAATCATCATGTCTTACATCACAACTAAAGTATATATATATATATTTTTAAAAAAAAAATTAAGATTTTTTTTTTTATCTCAAAATATACAAATTAATTAACTCTTAAATTATAAATAAAAACTATTACTAATTGAATTATACTTTCTCGTTATATATATATTAAAAAAAAATTGGTGAATTTGGTTTTTAATATTTATAATTTTGTTGTAGTTAGTCCCTTTTATTTTATTTTATTTTTTATTTAATAGGCCTTCAATACATAATGGACAAGTGCATTTGATCACTCTTTTCATAAAATCTATTATTTGGGTAAACTGAATTTTGTGAAGGGAATGACCAAATATACACATGTTTATTATACATTAGGAACCTATTAAATAAAACTAAAAGAAAAGAGACTAATCCTACCAGTAAGAAAGATTGGGGACAAAATCCACCAATTTTCTATTAAAAAAAAAAAAAAACGAGGTAAGACAAGAAATGTAGGGGAAATAATTGGTGCGGCGTGATAGTTGTTTTACCTTGTCTCTTCACTATAAGGTTGAGAGATTCGAGTTTGAATCTCACCTATGGGAATAAAAAATATTTCAAGGTAAAAAAATAACCAAAATTACAAAATATAATTTATTTGGATCTAAAAAATTAAAATAAAATATTTAGAACCAAACATATTAAATTTCCATAAAATGTTTGTTAGATAATAAGTGATTTGTCATAGGGTAGTAGCTTTACCTGTAATTACTAAAAATTATGAATTCGAGTCATGTTTATGAACAAAAAACAATCTTATAATATCAAAAGAAAATTATTTGAATTATTTATTTAATATAATATTTTACGTTCTTAATAAATAACTAAAATTGTAAAAAAAGTCAAGAAGGTCTAGCTCAATTGGTAGCGGCCTCACTTATGATTTGAGAAGTCATAAGTTCGAGATACGAAAGAAGCAAAAATACCTCAAATTTAAAAAAATAATATATATATATATTAAAGATATATTAGTTATGTTATATTATATTCAAATGAAATTTTAATTACCCTTTTAAAGAAACGTTCATGTCTTCTTTGTTTTTTTTTACCCTAATAATACTAAATAAAGCATAGAGCTCATAAGAAAGTGTCTAATAGATAAGTTGGTTTAACTCAATTGATAATAGCTACACTTATATCTAAAAAGTTATAAATTTAAATTATATTAGAAGTAAAATGTCTCAAAATAAAATAAAAAATAAAAAGAAAGAAAGAAAGCATCTCATTAACACTAATCGACACAACTCAATCGGTAGGATTTACTATAAACTTAAATTGCAATTCAAGTTATATTTGAAATAAAATTTTAAAAATTAAAAGATCAAAATTTTAAAAATAAAAAGGAAAATTTCCTATTTTGGTCTTATAATTATTTTTGTTTCTTGAACTTGGTCCTAAATCTTAAAAAAAATTAAGAATTTGGTCCTATAATTATTTTCATTTTCTAAACTTGGTCCTACATCTTAAAAAATTAAGAATTTGATCCTATAACTATTTTTGTTTTCTTAACTTGATTCTTTCGATTAAGTTTGTGGGATTTTTCGATCGTTAAGTCACATGAAAAACACATATTTAGTCTTATGAGGGCATTTTATGACAACAGGTAGAGTACTGTGTTTTTCTCATTACTTTTCACTTGACCTAAACGACCAAAAAATCTCACAAATTTGGTCAGAAGGACCAAATTAAAAATAAAAATAGTCATAGGACCAAAATAAGGATTTTCCAAATAAAAATAAAAGAATTTAATTGACGGAATGAATGAAATGAATAATGAAATATAAAATAAAGATATAACTACATAACAGAAAATAGGGATTATTAATCATTTTAGTTCCTAAACTACTTTAGATTAGATAATTTAGACTTTTTAAAAAAAAAAAAAAAAACTTTTTTTAACCTTACACTAAAAATATTTGGACAATTTAATTCTTTAATTGATTTTAAAATAAGTAATTGATCACAAATTATTTATTTGATATTTACATCTCTAGCCATTAAAGAAAGAAATGAAATCTCACCCTTAAATAAATAATAAATGATGTTAAAAAAAAAAAAAAAAAGTTAAGAAAAAAACTCAGAAATTTTTTTTATTTTGTAATTATTTTATAATTAAAATGATATATTTAAGAAAGTAATAAATTTTTATTTATTTATTTTATCTATTTTAACATATTAAAGGATTAATTTATTAATTTATTTATTTTTAATTTGAGGATAAAAATAAAAAAAGTTAAATTGATTAATAAAAAATAATTTAGAAACTAAAACATAATTTTTTTTTAAAAAAAAAAACAATAAAACCCAAATAAAAATTTAGAAAAATTAGTGGCTTTGGTACATAGTATTTCAATTATTGGTGTGGTTGGTTTTTTATTTTATTTTATTTATTTAATAGGTCCCTAATGTATAATGAATTTGTGCATTTGGTCTCTTTATTCACAAGTTTATTATACATTGAGAACCTATTAAATAAAAAAATGAACCAACAATTTTGTGAAGAAAAATATCAAATACACATATTTATTATAAATTGGGGACATACTAATTTTTTTTTAAAAAAAAAAAAAGAAAGAAAAGAAAATGAACTAACAATTTTATGAAGAAAGAGACCATATGTACATGTTCATTATACATTAGAAACTTACTAAATAAAAAAATAAAAAAAAAAAATTAACCAACCTCGTCAAAAATATAAATATTAGAGATCAAATTCATCAAATTTTCAAAAAAATTATATATTTTAATTTGCATGCACACACACACACATATATATATATAACCATATAAGTTTAGATGTATGGCTATTGGAAATACCATTGGATTCTTGATGTGTCATTGGATATTCCACTCTTACCAAAAAGGAATGATGTTGTGGTACCATATTGGGGGGTACTTTTGTAATTGAAGGGGTGGGGGTAAGGGGGTGTTTGGTCCCCCACCTTGTGATTGATTGTGTCTCAGAAGTTGCATAGTGCTAAGCAAAAAGAGAAGACAATAAGAGTTTGGAAGGAATTGGATCCTTCTGTCCCCACATTAGTGTTTGGCCCAAAATGCCAACTATGCCTTTGGACACATCAATAATATAAAAATTCACAATGCCCTTCACATACTCATCCATCATTTTCTTTTTCTTTTTTCTTTTTTAATAATAAAAATATCATTCCCTCTTCTTTTCGTAACAAGAAATAATTATTCTGATAATAATAATTTTATTTATATAATTACAAAAAATTATAAATTTGAGTTATATTGCAAATTAAAAAAAAACTACAATTAAAAAAATAATTATGATTTTTATGTACAAACTACTTTAAAACAATTTCCCAAATCGTTTAATTTTTTTTTTTTAGATTATTATCTAATTTAGTTTATAAATTATAATATTTTAATCAATGAAGTTTCGGCTTCACTATAACTTATCCATTAATGTCCCTTTAACACTGAAATTACATAAATAAATTAGTTGTAATTATACGGAATTTAATGGATAATTTATAGTGAAAGAGGCTTTAATGAATAATAAGTTATAATAGAACCGGAATTTTAGTGGATAATAAACTGTAATTAGATATTAAATCAGATAATAATCTTTTTCTTTTTTTTAATTTTGAAATTTTGAAGTTTTTTCCACCAACGTGATTTAAATTTATAAACTCTTGAGTCATAAGTAAGATAACTACTAATTGAATTACGTCTTCCTAATTTTTTAAGATAAATAAATTCACAAAATATATAAAAAAGAAAAATAATGGTATTAATTGTAGATCATAATTCATATACTACCAGAAATGCCCTTCACAAACTTTAGAATGT